>JANZLQ010000002.1:33083011-33104430 GCA_026212715.1 Elanus axillaris | reverse complement strand
CCCCCGTTTCACCTCCCGTGAACCGGTTTCGGAGCGGGAGCGCTCTGGCCCGGCGCCGCGGAGCGCCCGCAAGGCAGGTTCTGGCTGGGCCGGTGACCCGCGCCAGGGGTGCGTTGGTTCCGATAGAAGCGGGACCCGGCGGAGCCGCAGCAGCCCCCCCGGCTCCGGTTGCCCCGCGGCTCTGGCACGGAACGGACCGTCGTTGCCCGCCGGGTGAGCGCGGGGGGGGACACCCGCTGCCCCTCGGAGGGTCAAGCCGCTTCTTGGGCATTTTGGGTTCAGAAATGCGACTCAAATCTTGATCTTTCGGCCAGAGGGAAGATGGGAATCGCCGTCCACAGGGTTTTGTAAGCCTTGCAATGGCTCCTGTCAGATCACTCTTGTTTCTGAATCTGTTCATGCCCTTGCTTTTGAAACCGAATAGATTTGCCACCCCCCCCCCCCCAGCTATTTTAAACATGTTTTACAAAGGAGGTACTGTTTGTTTTAAGTAAAAAAAATAAATTAAGCATAGTTCATAAGAAACGTGTTTTCTCCACTATTTTGATGCAGTTCCCATTCTCATATCCATTGCATTTGCATGGCTTGTAATGGTAACTGGGAATTCTGTTCTGAAGTATCTTCTGGAAACAAGATTGCAGTTTTTCTTCCCCATACAGAAAGCTTGGGTGGAAGTTTTACTAGGGATCCATCTAACCAGTATCTTCTAGAGGACCTACTTGTATTTTCTCCATAAACATGGATAAAAGTGGGTGAGGAGCACTGTTCAATAATCACAGCTCAGCATAAATACTGATACTGATGGATAGAAAGGTACCTGCTCCTGTGCTGGAAGACAGGTATATATCATAGTCCACTGATAATCTAGAGTTCCATATGTATTTAAATATAGACTGGTCTGAAGAATCCAGTCCTTTGACCATCTCCTTCTGCTCAGGGTTTAATAGAAGCCAGTACCGTATGTGCAATTTAAGAAATCTCTTGAACTCGAGCAAAACTCTCTGATCAGGTATGCATACAGTCACAGCTGGACTGCCAGTGTCACTTAATTCCTCTATTAGGCTGCTTTCTTTTAAATATGGTCTGTCTGGAGAAAAGAATTGCAAAAGTAGGGGGACGGATAACAACCTACAAAGTGGAGAGGATAAATAATGCAGGAGAACAAGCTTTTGGGTCAAGGCTCAGGACAGATTGGAAAAGCAAATTGTTTACTGTACCTTAAATACCTACTAGTTTATTGACAGAGGGATCCCCCCCCTCAGCCCTTTAGGAGCCAGAACAATGGATGAAAGGATTGACTGAGATGCACAAACAAAACCAGAGGAGAGAATTTGAAGAGACTCAAGATTCAGCCTTTGTTTTAGTTCTTATTTGTCTTACAACAGTGAAACATTCCCAGATTGGCCTCAGGTAGTGGTACGTTTCCAGCTATATGTGACATGTAACTGAGGTGCATAAAAAGCCACATGAGTATGTTCAGATACCCACAGCCTAACTGGAGCTAAAGAGCAGCAGGTTTTGAAGACAAGGTTGAGAAGCACCAAGGAGCAAAGCCTGTCTCCCACTTCCTTCGCCATCATAGAGGTTCTGGAAGTAGTCCTTGCTTGGCTTTCCAAGTGAAAGCTGCTACCAACAGCACTGAATTACTTAAAAAATTGATTTTATTGTCCACATGGTGTGCAGCTGAGTGAGCTGCTGTGGCTCCTCACAAGAGGAAGAATGCTTGTTGAATGAACCATGATCTGCCCCCACCTTTTTTTTTATTATTTTTATTTAGGTTTAATTGAATGTGGGAGAGACAGGTTTGGAACTGCTTTTGGGTGATGGCAGAGGAACTTAAGTAATCTGGGATGGTTCCAAAAGGCATTCCAGTTCTCAGAAAAATAGGTATTACTAGCCATTGCTTATACGATATGAGTTGAAAGATTAATAATTTTCTCTGCCAAAATTTACAGTCAGCCTTTACCATGACAGTAGATCAAATACATGTACTTGTCTGGGCAGCTGACCTGGTTTGAACTCGGCAAGTATTACTCTCAGTGATGACTACCTTTTTGGAACAAATACTCTGCTGTGCTTTTTAAAGCAGCCTTAACCTTGTAAAGCATTAACCAGCCTCTCAAGCCCATTTCAAGTACCTATTGCCCTTGGTGCCTTGGTGAATTATTTAGACCCGGTAGGTGTAAGCAGCCAGATGACAGAACTGGATTGAGACAAGATGTAAGGGGGTAGCTGGCCTGTTTTGCAGTCAGAACTTCCCCTGAATAAGGGCAACTCCCAGTTGATGCCAATGGGAGAAACAACTTGATCCTTCCATTTATTCCTCTGTGCTCCATTCCTCTTCCTTTCTCACTTTAGGCTTGCATGCTGCAGAAAGACAGTTAGAAATAGCTGTTCCTACATGCTCAGGCTGTTTGATTTTTGGAATTTGGCATTGCTTTTACTGGAGACAGAAGAGCACCCACGAGCACAGAATAAAACAGCCCATCCCCAGGCAGAGCTGTAACAGAAGGGAGGAGTGAAAGGTGCAGGAGGCTGAGCATCTCCTCCTTATTCAGAGTTGCTATTGAAGTCAATGACCCAGATTTCTCTGACTTCAAATGGCTGTTTTCAGAGAGCTTGCCAGAGGCATGGTGCTGGGGAAGGTCAGGCAAGATTTAGTTTGAAGCCTATGCATGGGCTTATCATATCCGAATCTGTAGAATGCGATACTGAAAACCCGTGTTCTTCAATGAGGTCTGTGAAAGTCAGTGAATTGACTAGTACCCTGGGCTTCAGGCTTGCAAGGCTGCCCTAAGCTTGGGATTTCTTTCTGTCCTGCACTTCTGTGATCAGTTCTGTGACATCCACCTTGCTCCCAGTTTTCCCTCTTAAAAAAAAAATTGCAGAAAACCCAAACTAGTTTTTAATCCCATGGGCTTAGATTATTAAGAACCTAGAAACATGGTAAACCTCTCTTATCTTTGGAAAGAAAGCCTGACCTTCTGCAGAAAACTGGGAGAATTCCTACAGACAAAAATCAGGTTTCTAAACATGAAGGTGTTAAAGTCATGCTATGTCTCCTTATGAAAGAATCATTGTAACTGCACGTATTTTAAAGAGCAGCAAGTGGTGCAGAAGTGCATGTTATTAATCTGTATGCAGTTTATCCTGTAGATTTAGGTTCGTTAAGTCTTGCAGATGAGACTGGTTTGCGTTTTTTTTTCCCATACTCCCACTTTCAGTTATATACAGCAGAACAGGTTCCCGATACTATGTTGGCCTGCAGTACCCTTCCTTAGCCCAGCCAGGGGGATTCTGCTAAATTATCATCTCTCTTATAGCCCATTTTATTCTGTTTAAATCTCCCATCAGAAATTCCATTTGGAAACTAGTTGCTATCTCAGTATTGGAATATGCACATTGAATATGTTAAATATTGGCATACCAGGCTTCCCAGGTTTTTGGAAACTTACTTATGCAAATATCACAATGCAACACAGAGACAGTGACAAGGAACACTGTCTTAAGAGGCAAACGTACCCTGGATTCCGTGTGTGTATCTTGCTACTTTATTTGATACAGAAAGTCTGATTAGATCTCCAAAAGTTACAGTTTAAGAGGGCTTGGAAAAAATAGAGTATTAGTAACTTGGATTTTTTTTAATGTATATTCAAACACAGTATCAGCTTTACTGATACGGAGAATCCCAAAGCTGGATTTCAGTCGTATGGCTCTGTGTTTATCAAAAGGAAAAGGAGGTATTTTCCCATAATCATACGTCGGTTTGTCTTACCAGCGTCCAGGGCCATCGCGTGCTGTGAGGCAGGATGGAGCAGCTGCACACTGGGGATTGTGCTCCGAGGGAAAGGAACAGATTCGGAGTGTTCAAACCACGAGTCCTCCTCTCTCTCCTTTCTGCTGGAGTCAGCAGCTCTGCCGAAGTCCTGCTGCCCGTTTTGGCTTCTGAAAGACTAGACTAATTGCTAGCGTCTCCTGCAAGGACAGATGTGTACAGAAAAGGCGTACACTAAAAGAGATGCATGATATTTGCCATTTCAAACAGTGTTCAGCTTTGTAAAGTTGTTTTTATGCATTGAAGTGAAATGTTTAAGTTAATTGAGTTGAATACAATGATAGCTGGCAGCTGTATCATAATAAACCTTCGATATATACACGGACACAAGGAAGCATCGAAGCATTGCTATTGCTTGTTGCTTTATCCTGCCTTTGTCCTTTTAATGTCATTTTTGCTTTTAAGGTTATCTGCTCTGATCTGCAGTAATGTGGATGCACAACTGACTGTATTTGGACTAAAGATATTCTTGTCTGTATGTTTTCCTCAGCAGGCATTTAGACTATAAGCTATATTGAAAGCATCAGGCAGAAAGTTATAGTGAAAACATCAGACATAAATAGTTTAATATTAAACCAGCTTTGTATTATTTTTATTCCCATTCATTTTTAAAACGTTTTTAAAAAAATCTTTAATTAATTGCCTTGCAGAGTAAGTTTTTTTTGAAGGCTCACAACTAGCATTTTCATAGGCAGTTTTGGGGTGGTTTTGTTGCTTGTTTTTTTTTTGGTTTTAACTGCCAAAGGGCATAAACATACTTACAGTTTTCTATAGCCATCTGACAGCATATACACAAGGAAATAAAGATGTCCTTCTCCTGTATTTTCCCTTAAATGGCTTCGATCTGGAGAATATATTATGTTGTTTGGCATGAGAAAGAAGGCTGTGATCTTAGTTTTACTGTTTGTTATAGCAGTTTCAAACTTAACAGAGGAAATAAAGGCTTTTTAGATGGCTGCTTGCCAACATCACTAATCAGAATTTTAATGAGACCTTTCTTTTCGAGGCCTAAATTAGGTCTAATTAACAATATATAAAGAAAATATATAATGCCATAAAAAAGATGCAGCCTACTGCATATAGAATGTTTCAATCTCTTTACAAATAGAAATATTGAAGAAAATACACATTATTATGGTGTTTTAAATATATGCAGGGTTTTTTTACTGTTATATCTCAATTAACAAATTGCCTTTAGAAGATGTGCTCCTAGACTTTTGTAGGAACTTTGACATCTCTGAAGGGGAATAAGGCAGGTGCTTATGGCTGACCCTCCCCGTGCGATTTCTGTTCACTTTGACAGAGACTCCTGAAAACCCCAGTCCCACACATGCTGCTAACGCAGTGACAGCATGAGCTGGGCTCTGTGACTTCCCCGAAGTGCTCTGTTTGCCACCATCGCAGCTTCGGATGGACCATGTGTTCCTCTTGTTTGTGGGCTGGATAACTAGCCTGCAGCTCCCATTTCCCAAGCGTCACAAAAGGCACAGTTATATTTAGTCTACACACACTGCTTTTCTCCAAGCATTCAAGACAGAAGATGATTAACAACTACATGTCATCCTCAAAACACAGCATTGTTTCTTCCCCCGAAGTATATATGCGCAAAGAAGCATAAACCAAAAGGACTTTTCTCTTTCCCCCCTTGCAAGATTTTGTTGTCATTTATGGTACCGTAGTTCAGTTCTGTCCTTGTCTGTCTTATCTGTTACATATGAAATATTTTAAAAAAGGAAAGCATCTTTAATCAGAGTTGCTCAGATGCAGCTTAATGCAATTAAACACCTAGAAGTATATAGAACTGCAGCTTTTGCCTAAACAGACCATTTCATTCACATACTGCAACCATAACCAGGAAGTCTGTTTAGTAAACAAATCTCATTTCCTTATTCCAGCTAAATCAGTATCTCTTCTGATTCATTTAGTTCATGAAACTAAAGATTAATAGTAGCAGTAACAATGGGGGTAAAAAACCTAGCAAAGCACACCAGAACAGAGTGAATATAAAACCCAAGCCATACATCCTCCCTCCCCACCCCTTGCACAAACTCAGTTGTCATTTCTAGTAGCATTGGGCTGAGGCATTCAGAACACTTGAGCAGGACTTTAAGTGTTGCTCTAGACTGGGTTTATCTGAAAAGCTGTAATTAGAGTTTATGCTAATTGGTAGCATCTGTAGTTAGTAAGATAGTCTGTCAACTGACCATTAGCTTTGAACTAACATCAGACATATTCTAAGTAAGCTTAAATAGCCATTTCAAGTATATATTTCTTGAAGTGTGTAAATAAATATATTCACAGCAATTTTAAGGAAAGAGCCAAACCACAGGGCAGAGTGAGCCAGAATCATTTTGCATCTGTTACAACATTCAGGATAATGTTTTGGTTGATTTATAGTGGAAATATTTGTTTTTCAGCTGGAATTTTGGTAACTCAGAACAGATGTTTGCAGCAATGTTGGAATACTGTCTACCCGTGCTTCACTGTTAAATCAAGTGTCGTTACGCATTTAAACTACTCTAGGAAAAAATTAATATGCTGTGAAATTACTAATCTTATGAAAGATACACAGTAATGAGATTCCAATTTTATTATCCTTTCATTTTATCAGAATCTCAAGACATACAATAACACATGGAAAAAACTACCAAAGCTGCTAAATTTCAACTGTTTGTGACCCTGGATGGAGGAGGAGTGCTTGTCTACCAATATATTTTTCAAAGCCTTGTGTTGAACCAACTCAGCTTTCCAGCTTTTTTCCACCTCCACTGAGCTAAGGAATATTTAAATGAGGGGAGAGAAGACTCTTCTTCTCTATAATGAGAAAGTTATTTGTTATCTCCTAAAAATCATTAAGAATTCAGTAGTTTAAAAAAAGTCCTATTTCTATCACTTAAAGACCTCTGACTACAGAGCAGCACAAAGACAATCCTCTCTTCCCCACTGCTTTACCCATGTCCCTCAACATTTAGCCAGAAAAGGAGCGGAGTGTGTCTCCACGCTCATTAAATTAGCTGGGGGAGCAGCACGTTCTGAAATCCAGAGACATCTTTGCATTCACTTCAGTGCATTCACTGAGCTCAGAAGTGAACGGCATTTCTGTCAATTTGGAGAGGCTGCTTTTTTTTCTTTTTTTTTTCCTTTTTTTCCTTAGGGAGGCAAGTTACAGTCTGTTCTCCAAGTGCAAACATTCAAAGCTATTTGCTGATGCGAATTCCAGATTGCCAGTGGAGCTCTGCCTGATGTCTTTACCTTATGAAGTCTGTTGTTTCTTCTAGGAACTTTCAGATGCTCTACTGCAATGTTCTTGCTTCCCAGGAAAGATCCAAATAAACTGGCATGCAGGTCTTCCATGGTTACCCCATTTGCAGCTACCTTTCTTTCCTGGTGGCATCACTATATTCTTAATGGCTGAAAGCACTAACAACGTCAGAGAGGAGCCAGTGACTTGTTTTTGTGTGAGGCAAACATTTTGAATCGCAGTTACTGTATTATGCTCTTGAAGATGTACACAGAGATGTTTCCTCACTGATTAGATGCACTCATAATAAGGCTTGATAATAGGCTCAGCCTGGGGGGGACTGCCGGCTGGTCGGCCCTCGGTGCCATCAGCTGAGGAAAGGAGGGGCAGAGCACGGCTTCTCTGAGCGCCTCGGCTATTTTACACCGTCACCTCCTCCTGAGGGATGCACTATTAACATTGGAAGAAGTGGAACCTTAGCACAAGCTTGTTATGCAAATGCAGTACAAATGCAGATTTTACTAGAATATACTCTTTGCAAGCAAGTTAGTATTTATAGTGGTGACATGAGTCACCTTAGATACCATGGATACAGCATTTCATCCACTAACTCCATTAAGTACCATCAGTTTTTCCCAATATTTTGCACTTGCACTTGTACAACTGAGTGATTGTTCCCCTCCTCAGGACAGTCCTTCCTCTCTGTCCTGGCAAGAATTGGAGCCAACAGGCATTTGAAACCCCTTTAAGGCCAAGAAGCTTCCGTGCAACAGAAACAAAACCCCAGCTGCTGTAGACTTTTAGACAAGGTTTTTGGAACATTTCTCTGATGCTTTGCTCAGACATCCAGCACCATTATTTTATCTTGGTCATTATCTAACTGACTTGTCAGCTGTTATATTATGTTATTTCTTCCTTGGAAAAGCTGTCCCTTCTGCAAGCAGGGCCATATTGTCTCATTAGCTGAGTTTCCTCCCGCAGTAGGCATTAGACCCAGGCACCCCTGAGATACCGGAGTGCTGGGCTCTCGCAGCTGTCTCCATCCTGTACTCCTGGCCGTGGGGCTGAGAAATGTATTCGCTCTTGGTTTGTTTACAATCCCTTACAATTGGGTTTTAAGCTACATGGCACCTCAAGACTGAGGCCCCAACTGGGTGGGAAGAGCTGTGCAACAACACTGAAAGGCACAGAGCTAAATCCGATGTTTATCACACATGCGGTCCAGGAGTTTCCATCAGTGGAAATGATCTTCCATATGTTATCAGATGGAAAAGTTCTGAACCATTTTTTTAATACTGTGTTTGAAGAATAAAATTTTCTTCAAACTTAAACCTTTACACCTGATCAGAGTTTTCATTTATCAGCACAGTTCAGTACAGGGGTTAAAGCACCTGGCTGGTGACTCGTGGTCATCTTGCCAACCTCTGCCACCGCTTGCTGTGTGACCTTGGGCAAGTCACTTGGTTTCTGTCAGTGATGCTTCTCTCCTTGTTTGTCTCTGTTTCCTGTAGGAGCAGGTAGGAGGATCCTAAGAGAGTAACACCTGTATCCCATGTGAATCTTTGCAGGAGTTAGCTGCGTGATTTCATATATATATATATACAAGGTAACGAGGTCTATTTTGACATTGACAGATTGGAAGCCTCTTGTACACGAGAGCCTGGTACTTGTTTCCAGTAATAAGTCCTGTAGCAGTACACTATATTTCTCTGAACCTCACAGTAATATCCTCTTGTTGGTCTCTCAAGCCCCATTAATGAGCTGCTCAGAGGTTGGGAGATGGTGTCTGCTTAGTAACGGAGTCAATATTGATCTCAGTTACTGCAGATTTCTGCACTTTGCTAGGACAGACCAACAGCCTAATAATTGCTCATCATACGAAGTCTGAGCTGCCTAGATCCCAGTTAGATTTTTGAGGGTTTAATCTCGCAGGGTGCTGAACGCTTGCTGACAGCCGGGTCACCCTCAGCCCATGAGGGGTAAAGGCAGTCTGCCTGCTGCAGGGTCATTCTGGCTTGGGCAGGGAACCTCTGCAAGATACTGTCCCACAAGGAAACACCCTGATTGCTCTGGGTTACTAGTAGGTGAGACTGGTTTACTTAGGAGTTGCACTGAGCTCCTTTGGAAGTCAGTCAAAGGCTTTATTATGCCAAGATTAGTAGCTAGTGAGTAATCTCTATGAGAGCAACTCACTCTCACTAGGCTGTTGAAATTTCTCAGGTGCTGTATCTCACTGCTACATAGGCTAGTTTTTAAAGTCAAAAAGAAATCTGTGGAAACACTGTATTTCTGGCCTAAGGGTCAGAAAAGGGTCCATGACTGTCTTTTCTGGAAAGGTAACACTGGCTTTATTATAAATGTAGGATTTGGTGTCATCTGAAGGTGCTTTTAACTTTTAACAAAAAGTAAAATATACATGAGTTTATGTAAGAGGATTTTGTAGCTCTAACACACATCGCAGTTACAGACACAAAATGTTGTGCTTTTGGATCATTTAGAGAATACACATTTCAGCACTCGGAGACAGCCTTATGATACAGCATCAGCAAAGAGAGCACTAAGGAGAGTTTGCAAATCAACTGAGAAAAAAAAATTAATTTTAAGCTGTCCAGTTTTATAACAGATAACAGGAGATGTGATTTCTTTTCCATATTTATAACAGTTCCCCTCAAAAGTAAAAAAAAAAATCAGTCTGATTTAGCTTTTTTCCAGGTTGTAGGGATTCCAGGGGAGTAACTGCTATTTGTTAGCAGAGGACGTTGCATATAGAGAATGGAGCATGCTGACAGCCAGTTCTGGCCGTCCCCGCTCGCGGAGCAAGGGTGTAACAAAGGACGGCAGGAGCTATTCCAAGCTGATGCCTCCCCAAAGTCTCCTTGCTTTCATTCAGGCATGTTTTTTTTTTTCTGCTCCAATAGCTGCCATTCCCTGTTGCAAAAAAGGATGTCAGCCAGATTTGCTGCAGCAGAATTTTGCTCTGATAGAGCCCTGCATGAAAGCAGTTCATGTTTCCCTGTCCCTTGTTTTTTAGGTACTATTTTACAGCTGTTCACGTGGCTGCTGTAAAGACCAGAAGAACAGCCTGGCACCAAGCAAATCCATTGCAATATTGCTATTGGGTTTTTTAAGAAAGGTAAATGGATCTTACCAAAGTAGATTAGGTTTAGTCACTTCTCTTTGGGCCTCAGTGTTTGGACACTAAGGATAATGTTTGCTTGCCTTGAGAACTCCAGAGGAACTGCGGCATTCCCGTGAGTATCAGTCTTGTTATGAATGCAGGCAAGACTTCCCTGGAAACGTGCTACCATTTCAAGCGGTGGCTCCAGGGAGAAGTCTGCTGGCAGCCTTTTCATCTTCTCCGCACCCCGACTCATGAATAAACATAGGGAAAGAGGGAGCTAGATGAAAAGCGGCTAGGACCTGTGTTGCTGTAGAGCTGTGGATCTTCCCGGGCATTAGCTATAACTGGCTCCTCTCTTTCTGGGCTGTCCAGTATTTTAGCAGGTGTTTCAGTGTCTCCCCAAAGGGAGGGAGACCAGCCCATTGCACCACTGTGCTACAGCAGCTCCGACTGATTTTAGGTCACATTAGCAGCAAATGAGAGGGAACAGGCAGCCTCGGAGGGAGAGCTCTGCTCCCTCTCCTACTGTGACTCCAGCCATCAGCCTGCTTGTGATCTGACTTCAAGGGAGGCTTGAATCTATTTGTATCCCACTGTAATCTGTATTTTTACATGTACCCCACCTCCCAAAATTGTGTGAACTGGCACAGGGCTGTCACGGCTGAGGTTCTCATCTAGCACCTGCACGTAGATCTGCAATAGTCTTAAAAATCTTGACAGGTTAACTTTCAAGAAAATCTCTTGTTAGGCAGTAGTCACTACTAGCAATTACCATGCTTTTATCTGTAGCTGTCAATGCACCGTAAAAAGTGGCTGTTATTCCCATTTTATAGAAGAAACAGATGTTCTAGGGACGTCTGAATAGATTTAATACAGAAATGGCATGCCTAAAAGGTGTTCTAGAAAATCCCATCATTATCACATGACTGATTTTATTCAGTGCACCCAGGAATTCAGCAGATCGGCTGGTTGTGCTTTGCTTCTCTTCTTATTTGTTTTAAAGCAATAGTTTTCATTTGAAGTTTTCATTTTACTCCCCTTCTGGGGCAGAGAAAAAGCTGAAATGAGACTACCATAATTTTCTCTTTGAGGCAAACTTTCAGGCAGGGATTTATTTGAAACTTCTTGAGGTTTAATTTGGTTTTGTGATCAAGAGACACAGAAGTCACATTTGTGAAATCCAATTAGGCTCCAGCCCTGGCAAAGCCACATGACATAAGGCACGTACGTCCATCTGACTCCCTGTCCTTCCCTGCTCTTAAAGCCTTCAGCCTCCACGGCAGAGCCCTGCTTCTCATCTCAGGTATTTGGGATTACTGCAAACTCAATTCACCTGCTTGGGAGTTGTCAGATCTGCAGTCTTTCTGTTGGAAACATGGTAGATGACAGGGAAAAGGCAGCTGAGAACTGCTTGACTCTAGGGGAGCGAGCAGAACTGGGCAAGGCAAGAGGAGAGCTATAGACAGATGTTGTGTTGTCATCAGTACTGTGAACGACGACTAAGTGCAGTTAGTACAAAAAGAGATAGGAGGCTGTGCTGTGGCCTTAGGTTTGACAAGGAATTACAGACACTTTGGTGCATGTCTCTACTCCTTTAACCTTCCTGCCTGGAGCTAGAGTTTGTCAGTACCTTTACAGAGCAACCTTTTTTTTTTTGGACTAAGGACTTTCCACTACAATAAACTAAAAGTTGTTAGAGCAAGGAAGAGCTTACCTGGTGATGATCCTTTCTCAGGAACCAGCTGCCATGCACTGCGGATTCAAGGATGTGTTGATGCACCTGACTGCGTGCCACTGTCTTCGCTCCCAGTTGCAGAGTCCCTTGGCTTGCCTTTCGCTTCTGGCTACAGCAAAGAAAGAAACTAGATACTTCTCCTTACTTGGAGAGCAGTAATTTCTCCCAGCCACACCAGAAACCAAATTGCTCATTATCCTGCTGTGCTGCTCACCTCTCTGAGCGATAGTTGTCCCTTGCCTGGAGCAGTCCTCTTGTGGCACCCACTTGTGCTGTAGTAAAATTTCATTCCCAATTGCTAATAAGTTTTCTTATAAGAGGGAACCTGTATTTTTATGAATGTGGTGAAGTTACTCAGGCCTTTTCCTTCACTTTCCTGAAATGGTATTCACTTGTAAGTAGGTTAACTTGCGTATACATAAGAGCCAGGACAAGCAATGATAACAAACCTGAACTGAACCAGACTTCAGTTTTGTGCCAAATAACCTCTGAGCACAGCAGTAAACCAGACTTTTCCATTATCTTCAGCCAGCCACAGGACTTTCTGTTTGTGTACATTTACTATTGATTTGATTTTTGGTTTTTATATCACTCACTGCAGGACTCTAAAAGGTTACTGGAACACCAGGGTTTGTATTACCATGCTACTTCAGCATCCAAAATCAGAATGGGTTAAGGACATACATAGAGAGTTTAGGCTCAAGTGACTTTACTACATTCCCAAAGATGAGCAGAGAAATGAATGAGATGAGATTAATCACATTCACACATTTTCCTTTAATAACAAAATGATTCTTTTTGGTTGCATCTTTCAAATAGCCATATAACAAGCCAGTCATACTTTAACACTGTTGGTGTCCGATTTCCCGTTCCTCTGTATCTTTATTATTTACAACACTTTTGTATTTTATTTGAAGGAATAATCTGATCTGAGAGTGACAGGCGGCTTTCTTAACGGGCTTCTCTGCTCCTGCTCATGCCATGACATCAATTATGTACAGCTGTCTTTTACTTGGGACATGTAAACCCCATGGTGACTAATTACAGTACCTAACGTTAGGGTCCCCAGTGGCACAGACTAGAGATTAAAAAATGCAGTTCAGCCTGCTGCTTGGGGACTGAAAGCTTCACCATCCCTGGAGAGCTCAGTGCTCTTGGTTTTCTCAGGCCTTTGGGGTTGGAAAGGGATGGTGATGCATTACCAGGCTTTGGAGTAAAAATGAAAACATTGGAAAGAACCCCAACACTTTGCCTTTCCCAACATCCTTTCTCTTTCCCGTATCAGTGCTATTATTGTTATATTTTAACTTTAGGCCACAAACATAATTTTAATTCTTTTCCCATTCTAATCATATGTTTTAATGAGTTCTCTTAACGTACAAGAGCAAGGATTATTCTTGATGATAATAATAATTAGGCCATAGGGAAATATTGACTGCTTAATAGCTAAAGAACAGGGTACTTAAAAAGAGATTAAGACAGCTCTGATCGGTGTGTGGTTTCTGGGATTCAGGATGAAATTGTGACTTATGACAGCAGCAGCAAAACTACTGATTTTTCGTGGTTTGCTTTTAGCCAAGAAGCCTAGCAATCAAACTGACATTCCCCATAATGACTGTCTTGAGAAAATGGATACTTCCTCGTCAAGACGAGCGATCATTTCAGCAAACTCCCTTGTTTGCTGCCCCCAGTGAATAATAAGGCATCATATAATTGCAATTCAGTATCTCTATTCATCAATAGCCTTCATAACTTGAAGGAAGAACACAGCTTACGTATGTTTTGGAAAAGATGCTGGACTAAATTTTATGAGTCTTGAGCACTGTTGTAACTACTAAACACATCATTGTCCTTTCTGTTATGCTGAGAATAGCTGAACCTAGAAAATATATATGCTCTAATGCAAGAAAATAACCTTAGACAGTAATTGACCCTATACATATTTAAGCTCAGCTAATCCTGGAAGTTGTAAATGGAGATCCTTATCATATACATCAGATTGAACACGGCCTTATGGCTTCAGGGACAGAATTTGCAGGGGACACACTAACCTCCCAAAACATAACTGGGAGCAGAAGGGATATTTTTTTATCTACTCTCTCTAAATGAACAGCTTTAATGCATTTGGGTTTGACTCAGATACTGTACCATGGGGACAGAATCAGTGTTGGTTATTAGATTTCAACTTTGCATCCTCGTGTTTGGAAACATGAGGCTCTATTTGTAACAGATTTTGGCCCATTCAATTTTTTTCAACTATATGACTTAATGATGAATGATACAAAACTCATCGCATCTTTGTGGGGAGAGAATTCAATACCATTACCTTATAATAACTTATGTTAAAAGAGTGTTATGAAAATACCAATCTATGAAATCCATGGCAACATCAGCCACGGCTTGGGGAAAGAAAAATCCAGAATGAGCAATAAACAATGAAGCCACCAAAAACTATGAACAGAATCTGGATGGTACAACCTGTGAGATGGCTGGTATTTTTAGTATTACATGAAAACAATCCTCAGGGAAAGGCAAAGCTGGTTACAGAGGACAAAGGTTAGGCTTTATTCATTAGTACTTGATTTTTGTTACGCTATCATTGCAAGCAGTAAGGGGAAAGATTTACTAAGGTATTTAGGTACCTAAACATGCCTAGCAGCATTTATAGCAGCATCTAAGTAGGTTAGGTGCCTAATTCCCATTAACTCCATCAACATCTTTAAGCTGCTAAACATCTTTGCAAAGCTGGCCCCAGAGCCTGAGCTGACAGATCTATTTGAACTGGTGGGGCTGTGCTCATTTGCAGCAGCTGAAGCTCAAGCTGATGCTCCTTGTAGAAAACTACAGTGCAGCCATCATACATTAGTGTGGCTGTGCACCTGCCAGCACCTATGCCTGACCACTATGTGAATATTTAAGTGGTGTTTAAGGAATGGCCAGCTCACATATGTATGTGTGCTTATATTTTTCTGGCGGGGTTGATGTAAGGATCACCTAATTTATTGAGACACTGAGTAGTGTTACAAGGAAGTTATTTAGCACCTGCAAAGCTGAGTATCTAATATGCCTGTGTAGGTATTTGTGTTAAGCTATTTGCTTTGATGGGAGAATGTGCCATTTTAAGTTTACTAAAATATTTGCAGTATTTGAAGGGTAGTGCAGTACAAGTATTCGGATAAAGAGTAACACCAATGTGTACCAGAACTATATTTTTCACAATGTCACCTTTACATGGAAAGTAAATAGAGGCACAGGAATCATTTATGGCCCTTATAAAGCTGTAGTTTCATTATTTTAAAGGATATAACATGCACTTTCATTGCTTTTCCACTTACATTTTTTTATTCTGGAATAAAAATGAAAAGTTTTTGTTTACAGTGTTGCATATTTTGACAACTACTCTTTACAAATTCTTTTGAAGTTATCCTAGAACCATTTTCTCAATATACACAGTTCAGCTTAATCGAAGTAATTTCACAAACTATTTCACAGAAAGGAATAGACAAGGGGAGATAGAGAGAAATAACCTAGGAAACAAGTATGCCAGAGTACAAAAATAGATTAGAACCTTTGGAGATTGTAGGAATGAAAATGTAGTCTCAATAATGGAGAATTTGAACTAGCAGATTATCTGAAGAGGTAATGCTTACCGGAGAAGAAGCCTGATAGATGCAGAGATCTATTTCTAACACCTTTAATTTCTAGATAAATTTATAAGAGAGAGGGAGAAATAGTCTCCGAGTTTCTGAAATGTTCTCATCTGTGGGTGGAGACAGCAAGCAGTGCAGGCAGATCGCCAACATTTTGTCTCGATTTCTCCCCCTCTCGTGCACAGCAGGCTGTGCATTGCATGCTCAGAGCCAGAGGTCATTACCAGCTCCCCAGGAAGGGCAAGTAGTATGTGCATAGCTGTCCTCCTCCAGCTGATCTAACAGAAGGACAGCTTTAAATTGCTGTTAGGTCTCTATAAAGTATCTGCTCATTAAGCCTGCCTGATCCATAGCCTCTGTCCCTAAATAGCTTCTCCTATGTGAAACACCCAGCTAGCTGTCACAAAGCCACAAGCAGAATAAATCAAAACTGAGGGTCAAGTGGAGATTCAAACCTCGCTTGAAGAGAATTGGAAACATGGAATCTCTGTGCAATCTAGATAGCATGGAAGTATGATCAGAAAGCGCTTGCCATAAAGCATCCAAACAACTACTAAGGCTACACCAAATACCACAAGGAATTCAGAACGTTATATATCCTCTATGGATCATGAGTCTGTGCCATTTTCAGGAAAAAGGATTTAAATAAAAATGCTTCTCCGGTGTCCAACCCTGAAACTGAAGCATACGCTCTGCCCCTTCAAGACTGTGTTCTCCGGGAACACAAAGAGAGTCTGTGAAGC
Source organism: Elanus axillaris (assembly GCA_026212715.1). Taxonomy (NCBI): domain Eukaryota; kingdom Metazoa; phylum Chordata; class Aves; order Accipitriformes; family Accipitridae; genus Elanus; species Elanus axillaris. The sequence continues at coordinate 33,088,105 of JANZLQ010000002.1, read as the reverse complement.
ACGTAGGAGCCATTGGAGCAAAATATGGTTAAAACATTTATGTGTTACTGCTCCGAGAAGTTTTCTTAGAAATATAACTTACTGTGGATCTGCTGAGCAAGCTCTTCTTCCTAATCCACACCACCTGTGTAGATTCATGGATAATTTGGTTCTGACCTAGTTAAAAGTACAAAACAATTTTTCCTATTTGCTTATTCAAAATACCCTGACATCTACTTCCAGCAAAGCCTGCAAAAAACTTTTCTGTGAGCTGCACTTTTTCCCTCCAGGAAGAACATTTGGTGATGTGCTCCACAGCTCACAGGCCAAATGCAGTAGATTGCTGCACTGCCGTTCAAAGAAAAGACTTGACTTGGGCTTTAAAAAAAGGTGTATTATTTTTGATTCAAAGGATCAACAGCTACAATGTGCCTGACTTGGCACAGCTCTGAAATGCTGAGAACAGAGAGTGTGGCATAGGCACCAGAGCTCCAAATAAGTCTGGTCTTTATATCCATTCCTCAGAGTACAAGGATTTTAAAATCCAATGCCACACCTTCTGAAAACAGACCTTAAAAAAACATGATGGCACAGCCTCATTCCTGTGTATCAGCCAACAGAGGTGAGCTGGAGTACAGAAGTGTGCCTGAACCTTTACAGGGAGGTTCTGAATTCCTTAAGTGTGCTGCTCAGAAAAATACAGATTGTGGCCTGTGCCTTCCTCACACTGTTACAATCCTGTTCTGCTCCTTGGACTGAAGGTCAGAGATAGGGTTTTTCTTTGGCATATTCATCAGTGCTTCTGCAACGTTTCAGGTCTTTCTTTCATTCATTAGTCAACACCTACCATATATATTATACATATACACACACATATATAAAGATCCTCCAGAAAAATGTAGCATAGAATCATATATTTGACAAAGCTGACATCATACATTGTGCTGTAAATAATGAGATTTAAAATATCTTGTGCTATTAAGGTACAGTGAAACCTGTTCATTAGCTTGCACTAGCACTTCCCATAATTTTCTTTATCCTCTTTAAATCATCACCAATGTGTACAAAATGATTTTGTTCTACTTAAAGACCAACTTTGAGGAGGTGACTGATTTCTGCTGATCCTGGAGATGGTTTCACAGGTTTCATTGTACTTGAAACTTCACAGCTTTCACTGAAGTATTTGATGCATGTATGTATCGGTTTAGCAGAGTACAAAAGTAGAATAATTTTCATTCTTGCCTCATATTGTTGACAGAGTATGGTGTCCTCTATCAAAACTGTTACTTTTTGCTTGACAACTTATCATAGACTGTTTTCTAAAGCTCAACCACCAATCTTAACAAAGCATTACTTTTAAATGTCATCAGGACTTCAATACTTGTAATAAGTTGCTAAATTTCTATTAGCAAACTTATTTACGAATTTCTTCCATAAAAATAAATTTTTCAGTAGTTAAAGAAAAGGCATCTACATTACACTTATTAGCATTGGTTAAAAAAAAGGAAAAAGCTCACCTTGCATCTTTCAGTCAACCATGATCTAGAATTTACCATGTGAAATTACAACCAATGGTCCCATCTTAACTCTCATGCTGGTCAAAGCTGTGAAAATTTCACTTCAGGTCAGGGGAGTTATGCCAATAGAGAAGTCATGAAGAGACTGGATTGGGCCCTAAATAAGACTGATCCCTGCACACCAAACGGGGACAGATTAAGGACTGAAGGGAGACTTCCGCAGTGCCTGCATCTTCTGTAGCACCCATCAATAAACCCACCTAAAAAATGGCAGAACTTCCTCTTACTTGAAGGGGAGAATTGTCATCAGGTACTATTATATTAGACTAGAAAGTACATAGATTAAAAAGGGTGTGTCTTCTCACTAACGTGTGGAAACTAGACAAAATACTTTCTGTCAAAGATGTCCTCAGCTCTTGGACCTGGGAAGCTCTCTTATTCCACTGTCATCATCCTCAGAGCAAAGCAAGCTTAGTGCACTTGTTACAGGATGGATCCATGACGTTGTCTGAGTCACATGGCTAAAAAGAAACAAGATGGAAAAAAAGAGATTTACCAATCTCAAAACAAGAAAGACCAGATGGAGTCTGGTGTTGTAATGATCATTACAACTCTTTCAAATACCAAATTCTCTTTTTCTTGCTAACTATGAGATTTCTACAAACAAAATGTGGATTTTGGGTTCTGGATGCTAGAACCTGGACTGAAGGTCTCACTTCCCAGTATCTTAGAGAGAATACTCTTGTAAGAGACTCCTGATACACACTGGTGACATTTCCTGTTAATTAATAGAGCTGTAGACAATTAACCCAGCAACAGTGTAAAGCCCAGACTAGCAAAGTCTTACAAAACTCCAACAAGCTAGTAAGGTATTAACATTGCCATCATACCAGTTAAAGCCTGAGGCATAGCGGTCAAGAGGAAGTTGACCAAATGTGGAATCTTATCATAGAAATATACTCAGTTTGTTAGAACATGAACTACTATTCTGGCATCATTAAGTCATTCCTCTTCTTGCAGAAAAAAGGTTGACAAATAAATCCAAACCCCGATGTTCTTTACATGTCCTCTAGACCAAATTCTTGATGTGCTTCCACAGCCTTTACACATGTAATAAAAGGGAGTCAGTACTATTTTTAAGGCTTAAACCCCACATTTGACATGCAGTCTAAGCTGCTTTATAGTTTATGGTAAGCTTCTATATGAATGGAAAGAACCTGATCAAGGCTTGGTAAGGACAGATAAATGGAACAGGCTTACTGTTTGTGGGTGACAACGCTGTACACCTTATGATTGGTAGTATGCATGCTAACCATACTGTGTGTGGGCAAGACACAGCCTCTTCTCCCTTCTGGAATAATGTGTTCTTGGTAAAGGAAATAGCTTCTTTTCACTTAAAAAAATCTTGCTAATAAATTCACAGTTTTTATAGTCAAGTCAGTGCAAAGATGAATTTTATAATATAAGTTCATTACAAGAACTAGCTGAAAAATATTGTACTTATAATATATACCATAAAAGACAAACAGCTCTTCTCACAAATTCTAACATACAGTGTACCTAAAACCCATGCCTATACTTACCTTTCAGGTGCACTGGTTTAATTAAATATGACTTGCCATGATGGAACTACTCCAGATTTACTTTTTCAAGTGAAAACGGATTTTGTCTTTCTGTCTTCAAGAATGCCCTCTTGAATATCCGATTATGGAAACTGATACGTTAAAGTAGGAATTTGAGTCAATGTTCCACTACACTGAGTTATGGATATGGGGATCACTATTCTACTCAACATGATCATGCTATGATCTCATCTTGTATTCATACCTTTCATTTGAGTATACTGAACACAGAATAAGTTGAATATGATTAGGACAACAACATTGTTCACCAAGAGGTGTGTATGATGCCAACGTAAATCACATCTTGAGCTGCATTAATAGATTAACCTATCTCTGAACTGGTAATCCGTGAATTTAGCCACTACTTCAACTGAAGCAATGCCTGAGTAAGAACCAAGCAAGAAAAAAAAAAGTGGAAGACAAAGGCCATACCCTCAGTTCTTATCCTTAACCCCCCCCCCAGAAAAAAAAAAACCAAACCCAAAAGCTCCTGTTATGTGTAAAAACAATTCGTAAGTGCTTTTTTGGTCAGAGCAGCACTGGATGGACTCCATTCCTTCATGAGTATATTACAAAAATGTGCATCACCTTACTTGAGCTGTAGAGATCAGTTTCACAGAAGTTAAAACAGAATTATAACTGAATAACATGTAGCTACAGAAAATATCAACGCAGCAGATACTAACCATTCTCAAGTACAGTAATCCAATGTTTAACTTTAGCAAGTCAGAAGATAGCCGACATGAAGAATATTGAGAGTTCTTTTACAATGTGTTATGAGAGATTTGTGAATAAAATCTGTCTAATCAAGAACATCAATTCCATTACTGCACAACACAGGGAAACACATGTATTCATATTTATATTATGAATATATGTATATTTGTTAATATACTCTAGGAAAACATCTTTGCTCTACTTTTCTGCAATGTTTTCTATAATGTCAGGAAGTGCCATGTTTTTTTGTTTGGGTTTTTTTTTTCAATTAAAAAAATTAGTCAATATGGCTTAATACTTGAAGACAGCATGCTAAATTAAACTCCCAGCATGTGATTCCATTTATCTGCATAACGACACAGAACTCCTTCCAATATCTGCAGAATTATGGGAGCTGAATGAACTGGATTCCACCCATTCCAGCTCTGCCAATGCAAGATTTATTGCCTGCAGTGCTACTTTAATTGTTTATATTGCCTGCTTTTATCAAGCCATTTCTCAGAAATCCATCACTGAATTTGAATAAGAACAAAATTATTTTTAAATTTTATTTTTATCCCATTTGACTTCCCCATGTAGCATGCCTTGACCTGCTGTGTAGCTAAATCCTTAGCTCTTATCTTCTCATGAGCATGCAGTATCAAATCCTGGGAAATGGGAGAAACTGCACAGGAGTAGAAGAGTTATGTGGAAAAGCATTCATGGGTCTTTGATGTAACCAACTAAAAAATTCTTTGTTAAGTGTTTATTCTTTGGAAGACTTTCCTCCTACATACTTTAGGATGAGGAGGCAAATGATAGCATGCCCAACTTTCTGCTAACCACTGTAAGAACTTGCTTTTGTTCTCATACAAATTAAATGCAAAAATTCTGCAGATCTTTAATAGTGCAGAACTGTGGCTTTGAAACCAGGATTACAATTTTCTATATTCGATAGCATAACATTGTTCAATCACTGGTAAGAAAGAAGAGAACTAGTTTTCACCCATTTTCAAAATATATGGGGCCAAATTTTGCTCTAATGTCAATCTTCTGTAAATGCTTCTGATTTAACTCAGTTCTCTTAAACTTGCACTAGACTTTATCCCATGAACTTCTTCTACTAGGACAGTTAGCATTAAACCCTTTACCAAAATCCTTACTAGGAGAAGAACTCTTATAAATAAACATTCAAGTCTAGATAGCATGGCTCACATTGTAGACAGACACACACAATACGCACAGATTATTTAGGTACAGAATAAATGTATACCCCCCCC
>JANZLQ010000002.1:33013364-33082911 GCA_026212715.1 Elanus axillaris | reverse complement strand
GCACAGATTATTTAGGTACATAATAAATGTATACCCCCCCCCCCCATTTATTTTTAGCTTTCCAAAAGTGCTGTGGCTAAAGAGCTTTGACATAATCAGTCCGAAGAGATAATCCCAGATTTGCCGGTTGGCAGAACATTCTTGTATTAGAAATACATTCTCTCTGATTTGTGTGTTGGGGCCAGCAATAAAAGTGAGAGGGAATTAAAATCTACCTCTAGGATTTGCTTAATTGATGTTCAACTGTTTTGAATATTAAAGGAACATTTGGAAAGCCAGCATTACAAATTCAAAATTAAAAACGTTTTCTATTTGAAGTGTTCCTGTTCAAAAGATTAATTTCACATTTTCAGAGCAATTAACAATATTTAAAGATTTTTAGGTTTTCAAACAAGTCATTGCTGTCAGGGGGTAGCCAAATTTATTGTTAGAAAACAGAAACATTTGATCTGGAAATATGTCAGTAGCTTATTCTGTCTTTTTAACATTAGTAAATTGCAGGACAATTTTCAGAGCTTGGAAAAACAAAACATGAGAACACAGCGATTTTTTTAGCAAAGAAATAGTAGAGAATTATTTAAAATACCATTATAAGTACAGTCCTTATGGCTCTTACTTCTTTGCATAGAAAATAATTTCTTTTCAAATGAGAACTTCAGACAATCTTCTCTTTTAAGAAAAGAATAATTAAATGAAAAATTCAAAGAAAAACTAATGGAAAAAATGTCTACCCTTCATTAGATTTTGAGCATTATCAAGACATGCTTTTCACCTTAAACTGTATTCTCCAGCTAGGGCCAAGCTCTGGAGCCTAACAGGGAAGCACGAAGAGTGTTACAGACAACACAACTGCTGTAGGTCACTGTGCAGGATGCTGTGCTACAAAGCAGTCATGCAGTATTCTTGGAATTATTTTTTTTCCCCCTTTTGACATAGGACGACATTCATAACACCTGGTTGATTTTTTCCAGTGCACCAGGGTTATTTAGCTTTAAAAGGAACCATCTTCTGCAAGACCTATGTGTTTGAGATCTGTTCAGGAGACAAGATGCAGCCTTATCAACTGATCGGTCGAACTCTCGCAATGAATAGGGACCATTACTCATTAGGGAGCAAAGAAGATTTAGCTGTATCCGAACTTGGAAAGCCAAATTCTGGTCTCGTATGAACCTTGTGCTTCCCTACCAAACTGAGCAGTATTGAAGATGAAAATGAAAGCAGAACTCTGCTCATATAAAATAACAAAAAACCCAAGGTAGCTATTTTCTTCCCTAAATGAACATACCCCATAACCTAAATCCATTTAATACATAGTAGTAATTTTGCTAAACTTTTAATCTTTCTTGTCTTACTTTTTGATTTCCCAAACTTCACTAGCCCTTTAAAATGCAATAATGCTCAGCTAAAGAGTACTGATGCTTGATGGAGCTTTTACCGATCAGGGCAGAACTGAAAATTTTTGCAAAGCCATTGTCGCAGTGTAGTACTGCTGATAACCGTAAGGCTGAGACACTGGGAACTGCACACTCTGAAAGCTTTATCCTTTACTGTTTTCACTGTTGTTATTGAAATAATTATTTAAAAATGCAGCACATACAGCACTGCTAGATGTAGTTGCAATGGGTTGGAAAGGGACATGCTCCATACTACCCAGAAATATATTCCGTATTGTGCTTTTTCAGTTTTTAGACTGACACGCATACCCCAGTGGGAAGTTCTGAAGTTACTGTGAAAGGAGTATATGCCATCTGCTAGATGACTAGCAATATGGGAGACTGCGTTCCTTTGTTACATACTAGTATGCAGGCCCCTGTGCAGTGGCGATTGGGAAGCTAACGAGGGCCAGAGCAACAGGAAAATAAAGAACAATGCCACTGAATGAAGATCCTGAAACTTAATACTTCATCTAGAGGACATATCATCTTCCCCGCTTGCTCTTGCACAGAATCTCTCTGTGTAGCTCTTTGCTGGACTACACACAGCTTTGCAAGGTTTGTTTTAATTACTGCCTTTGTCTTTTGTTGCTGGGCCTCTCTGTTTCTGTCCCCATTGTACTTGGAATAGCCTTTTGCTTTGCAAGGTTCCTCTTTCCTCTTTAAAGCCCACTGTCGCAAATCCCACGCCTTTGAGAAGGTACCCGGCTCTTTCATCTCTATTTTACTCATACTTCTCTAACTTGCTAATGCAAGACTCTTGGGCCATGATCAACATTCCTTATGCACCTTGTGCAACACTGCATAATAAAATATACCACCAAAAATAGATTCTGCACAAAAAATGGAGTAGTCCCAGATTGCTCCAGGCACCTTGAAGACCTTCAAGTCTCAGTAGGGTGAGACAGAATTACCCTTCCTCATGCCAGCAGGTGGCAATGGAGTATTTAAAGGAGTACCAGGGAGCTGTTACTCCTCAAGGCAGACCACAGGATCACGGTAATCGCAGACCTTTTAGTTACAGCCCAGCTGCCCCCCCACAACTGTGGAGTTTAGGTAAATACTATATAGCAAGATTTGGTACACAGGATGGTCAAATTGCTGGAAGCGTGCTAATTGTGTTGCCCCCAAATCTCTACCTGATAGTGTTTCTAAATCGCTTTACAATCAGATTGAATATGTGTCATTACTGGTGCTGCACCTGACATGTTTTATGAATGCATTCCTATTTTATTTAGGATTGCATGATTTTTGGGAGCAGAACTATTTCTCAGCTTTCAAGAGCCACTGCTTTTAACACTTTGCTGTTGTCCCTTATGAATTTAAACTTGTTATTAATTTTTTCTTTCTTCAATGCCAATGCTTATCATGAAATAAGCTCTCAGAGCTAGCACACATTTGCAGACCCAGTCATGGTATCTGTCATGTTTGGTATCCCCTTTGAAAATGCCAGTGGTTGGAAAGCAGATGCTGTAAGGGGATACCAAGTCATGCAATGGAAAACTCTTGCTATTTTGAAGGGCAAATGCTGGGAGGATGTGCAAGGAATAACTTATTCTGAACTGTAACTAAAGGATTTTAATTAAGTAGATAAGCAATTAGAACAAAATAAAACAACTGGGTGACGTTGATGCACGTATAATCAATCAAACCTGAGAGCATCTAGGGAAGACAGTTTCCAGACATGTAACCTACAGGCAGTTTGGGATGGGCTTCTGTATTGTGTTTATCAAAATCAGATTATTTTAAATTACGCATTCTTTTTTCTTTCTCCTTTTTGTTAAAATTGGTTTAAGATTGTATCCTCTTTCAAGACAACATCTCAAAAGGAACATACAACATCTAATAGTACCCCAGGAGTGCTGGGCAGGTCCTGGAAAATGGCAGGGACCTTAACTTCTATTGGCTGTAATAAGATTGAGAGCACTTGTCCCCTCATGGAACTGTGTCCTAAGGCAACATAAATGTTTCTTGTATTTCCCTCAGGGATCGCAGATTTTGCTGGAGTATTAATTACAGATTGAGGGATATAAAATGAAAGCCCAGAAGACAGCCTTGCTACTTACTCCTTGATTAAACCCATTAAACCTTGCCTACTAAGAAAAATCTATGAGCAATTTCAGAAGGCAGTAATCACTAGAAGATTCATATGGCCAAATAATGTGCTATATCATTAAAAACTGTCAACAATAAACAAATGTCCCAATCTAAAATAAAAACAGTAGTAGCAGTAGGATCCGAGCCAAGGCTGAAAAAGCCCAAATGTTCGAGTGACAGGATATGCAAACTTTTCACAGTTCTAAAGCACTACCTGAAATCCATCCCACCCCAGTATTAGCCAACTGCTATTACTCTAAAAGTGCTGGTTTAATATATGCAGTTACTCATAATCCTGTGTCTCTAAGCAAACATAATAAAAATTCTGGTGCAGTTTATTTGCAAATGCATGAGAGCATGCTCAAGGCTTATGTTTAAACTACATGTGTACTAAATGAAATAAAGCTGGACCGATGGCTTAGGCCTGTGCTTCAGATGAAGCGCATACTGAAAAACCCTTGCTGGGCATTGTTCTGCTGCTGACAGCTCTCCCAAACCCCAGGAAGATCTCTGGAGAACTGATGGTGTAGTCTGGTGTACGTGACTTATTGCACCAACTCCTGCCCTAACAAAGAAAAATTTAGTAGGAGTCTGAATTGTCACATTTCCAGTCCTACTCATGGAAGTAACTAGATAGGTGAGAATCAGACATTTGGTCACATCAGTGTAAGAGTAAAATTACCCAGCAGAGGTAACAAAAATCAGCACACTGATTTCAGTGGGATTTGTAGGTCTAGGGCAAAAAAATAATTTCAGCTTCATGTATTTTCTCACAGAAGAAATTTTAACAGCTGCCTTATATGATAGGCCAGTACCTGGACAGAGTGTGCCACAGCTGTGGAAGCTGAAAGAATGTTTCTCCATTTTGGTTCTTCATATTAAAAAAACAAGCAAGCTCTCAGGAAAAAAAAAAAATTGCCCAACCAAAAGCAGCTTAAGGTCTTAACATTCTTGTATTACAAGCTCATGTCATAAAATCCAACGCCCAGTTTCCTAGTTTTACATCTGAGATTATTTTCCTTATAGTCATGCAAAATGATTTCAGTGAAAATCAGAGAAACTGAATTCCCTACAGCCCAAGTATCTTGCAAGAAACCATTTCTAAACCTTAGAAACTATTTGGAATTTTCATCTTATCCCAGCTATCTGTAAGTCTTCATGAATTTTTAGGTACAAATGTCTTACACTACATCATTGCTGTGTCTTTTAATAAGAAGCCTTTCTTCATTCAAGAGCGACTGTGAACAAAGAACAACTAGGGGATATAAGTTTCAGAAGAGGACTATTACTTCTGGATATATTTATTCCTAGTGAACAACTTGAGACACAGCAAAGAGTCACGTACTTCAGACGGCAGGCATTAACACTTTCTGAAAATGAAAACAAAAGTTCTCTGAGATGTCTCGAGTTGGTTATCCAAAAATCAGAAAGAAAAATGTCAGAATTACACAAATTCATATGGTTACATGTGAAAGTGTTGGAACTGATGTTGAGCTGATGGATGCAGAGAGCTTTGGACTGTTACACATTAAAAAGCCGCAATAACAGTTAGCACTTGGTGATTGCTCAGCCAGTTTTATTTAAATATTTGCAACTTCTTGTGAGTATGTAACTATTCTTTCCTCTGTTTTCAGATAGGAGGACTGGAGGACCACAGGTAAGAGCAAACATTTTCAAAAGCAACCTCTATTTTTGAGTGACGTGTAAAATAGGAAAGGTCCAATTTTAAGAGATGCAAAGTAACTGCATCTTTCTTTGAACTCAGTGAAAATAGAGAGCACTCCATGCCTCAGAATACCCATTCCTACTCACAAAACATCAAAGTTCTTAAGATCAGGACCCCTACAATGTTGATTTTGGTAACTGATAATTTTGGTGTAACTAAACTCACTGCAACTTGAATGGAACATACAGAAGTTTACTTCTTGATCAGCTCTGCTATGATTTGAACTTCATTGAACCTGATTTCTTCTCGGAAGGGCCACTCCAACCACTACTTGCCTAACCTGCAGATAACCAGTATATTGTAATATACAATTATGTACTGGCATGGGACAGCCGAGGTGAAGCTGAACACACCTCAGCATGTTGGGGATTGGGTCCTTCCTGATGAGCCGAGTACACTTATCAAAGGAACAGCTTTGTTTTTTCCATTTAACATGCAGTAAGTAAAATCAACTGTGATTTATCTTCCTTTTATGATGCTACCTTTCGCTCTAGTGCTATAAACCATCAATGTTTATACTACAGAAGTTCTTCATCTATCACACATGCTTTGCTATTCTTAGTTCAGTCATAAAATCATAAACAGTTTCTGTGAATGCCCAGCTTTCAGTAAAATTAATGATGGCTCCTTCCCAAGCAAAACCAAACAAAATAGAGTATTATAAAATACATAAGTAGGATGTGTTTGCTTTCAAAGTGGAAGCCTGATTTGTTAGGTATTATTTCAAAACCTACCAGAACATGTCATGTGTGGTTTTTATTAATCTGTATTTTACAAGTATTGACTTTAGGGTCCTACTTAACATGAACCAAATTCCATACCTTCCAGTTAAGGCACCTTCATTGCCTATTTTGTCACATTGAAGCATACAAAGCTTCCATGTAAAACTTCTGATTTTTAGAGAAACTGCTGAAAGATAACCCTAAATCAATTACTGTTTCCCCTTTGTTATAAGATAGAAAACATCACAGGCCCTAATATATCTAAGGAAAAGATCCCCAAAGTTTAAAATATTTGGGAACTTTTATTTGTCTTTCAGGAAAATTTAAGATAAATGTTCTTGAGGAATATAACAGTTAATATGGAATTGTTGGAACCTAGTCCTATTAAAATGCTAGAAAAACAGTGTTTACAGGGGCAAAATTCACAGCTGGTCCTTACAAACTGTATACATATGCAAGGAGTGGGTGGGAGTGGGAGGGAGAATAGCAAGGCCCTACCTAATTTTAGGTGCCAGTCTCATGATACAGAGCTGCCATATGTTAAAGGTGAACGTAGTGGGAGGATGGAAGAGATTAACTATAGTGGGTTTTCTGTGAAAAAATTAGTGTCCCAGCTATAGATTTTTTTATACTGTTCCTGTGTGATTCTAAAGCACCAGTGTATAACCATAAATTAATTAGCATATATGGAACTTGACTGGGAGAGCAGTTATGCATAGACTCTTTCTTCTACTTAAAAACTGAACCCAGAAATCACTAATTCACAAAATCTGTTCAATGATACAATACACTTTCTATTTGCACTGCTGCAAAATTGATGAATATTGAACTTTTTTATCTTTTTATGTGGGGTCTCTTCAATACACTGGCCCTCCAAATTCAAGACAGACAATGTAAAAAGTGGAGAGGATCCAGTGGAGGGTCACCAAGATGACTAGAGGGTTGGAGAACTTGGCACATGAAGAAATATTGAAGGAACTGGGTTTGTTCAGCCTAGAGAAGAGAAAGCCTGGAGGTGGGTCTCTAATCAACGTCTTCCAATACCTAAAAGGTAGTTATGAAGAAAATGGAGGCTCTCTTTCCACAAAGATGTATAGCTTCTTGTCTGTTGCCGTGGGCACAAGTTGCTTCAGGGGAAAATCTGTCTAGATTAAGAAAATATTCTTCACTGTAAGAACAACTAAACATTGGAACAGGGTGCCCAGATAGGTGGTGGACTCTCCCTCGCTGGAAATATTCAAGACTTGGTTTGACAGGTGTCTGGATAACTTACTCTTCAACAGATGGTTAAGTGAGATGACCTCCAGACATCCCTTCCAATCTAGACTTTTCTATTATTTTATTTTATGATTTTGGAACGGCAACGGGCTGCTGAAAACCCCACTAGGCTACATTCAGTTGTCACTTTAAGCAAATGAGGTCAGCATGTCAACTCTTAACCAAACTGGCAGATATAAACAGTGATAGAAATACGAGATGTAAATTGGTGAGGAAACAGGCACCAGTAATGTGCTTCTATTACACATTAATTGATGGGGCATGAGGCTGGTGCTATGTATGTATGACTGATTGTATTGCTACATGTAAAATAAAGTAGTGCTTGCCCTCTCCATTGCTTCAAAGTACACCAGGTTATCTTAAAACACACCTGGGGCCTAATTCAATCTTTATTCTCCAGCAGGAGGAAAGCACAGTTATACTAGCAATGAAGCTGATCCCTACCTTTTAGTCTACTGGTTTAATTTTTGTCCTTTTGATAACTGTTAATTTATATTATATTAGTAGGACACTTGAACTTGCTTTTTTCCCAATGCATACTGAGATGCAACTCAGAGAGGCTTATGTTACTGTTTGCTATTTCATGGTAAACCTATACACATGACCTTAATGCCTAGCACAGAATCATGTGAGTTTTTGAGACACCAGCAGTGTTAAGTTAAAAGGTAGTTTTCTCACACTTGCCAGCACTTTGTGACTGATCTTAGCAACCTCGTTGATTGAAAATAATTTACTAAGAGACTGAAATGATTTCCTGAATAAAATAGGTGATTTCAAAAATTGTCTTAAGGTGAGGATTCATGGATAAGATACAGCCTTCCCTGGTAGGTACAGAGAGCTGTTCAGCCCCTTAGGAATATAGCTATGTAAATGTTTTATTCATGTCAGTTATTTACATAAGTGGGTTTCACTTTAGTGTGTAACACAAGCCAGCTGGTTTGCTTCTTTTAAACTCTGATTTCTCATGCACTTCATATTGCTACACCCCCTTCAGAGATATTTATGGAAATTTCACGGCAAGCTGTCTCAAGCTTATGCGCTATTAAGATTCCATTCTGGGGTGTTTACTGCATTAGATTTATAACATATAGATTTATGGACTCAGCTACTTGATGGTCCAATAAAGCATGTTGGAACTGAAGGCAACTACTAATTAAAATAATATTTGATTGTTCTTAGCATATTGTAAAACTCCTGTGGATTTAAACAGAGCCATTGCAGCTTCTACAGAGCCTCACAGCCTAACTGCGTAATAGGAAAACTTACAATTCACATACAAGATCAGTTTAACTGTGGCTACACCTTGGGAATTTTAAGATGTTTTTCTATCTGTTTGTATACATGGAAGTGGGCTAGTGTTTAAATACTCTTAAGCCCCTCATGGCTTTGGCTGTTCTAAACACCAACGAACTTAAGAATTGAAATTCAGAGGCAAAGAGAACAAGGAGGTTACAGTACTAGTCCCGGGGAGGTAAAGTATCAACTATTCTGCTAATCCCCCTTTAAACAATTAGATTAAATCCTACTGAAAAGGATCAGCTGATAAGATGTACCTCAAGCTAATTTCCTCCTAGAAAAGGGTATTTTCAATGTTGGGCAGAATGTTCATCTTGAAATCTCTACCATTCAGTGTTAGAAACAAGGGACTTACTTAGGCAACCCTTGCTCTAAATAGTTAACTTTCTCAGACTGACTTCATACACATTTCAAAGTGTAGTAAGAGGTATAAATTTTCAAGTATGCAAAAAGCCTCGCTTATGCTCTGCAAAGGCATTTGGAGACAGTGATGAAAGCAAAATAAGGAAATAGTTAAAATTAATATTAATTACGATGACGTCTTATTGCAACGCTCAGTTAATTCCACTCTAATGAAGTGCATTAAGAGCTCTTAACACCACTTCAGGCTCCATTCAGTAGAATTTAAGTTTTTTAGACAGTGGTCATGAAGGGTGATTTCATACTCTTCTCTGCAATTAAAATGGATATATTTTCCTCGCCTGCCACGTAGACTGGCGTGCAGGACTTCACAGGACAGATAACAGAAGGCAACAATGATGGAAAACCTGGGGCACTACCACTTGTAATGCTAACAGCACATTAAGAAGAGGGAAGAACATTCACGAGTCATTAACAATCAAAGATCAGATATGCAAAAATTACTGAAAAAGCTTTTTCACGTGAACTACTCAATTCAAATCTGTAGTTTCAGCAAGAGGGGATAACATGCAAAACGTCTGATGCTTTCTGCAAATTAGGCTTCAACCACCTAGACTAGCTGAGATTCTGCTGTTGCTAATATACATCTTATTGTCACATCTGCAATAGTTCGGCATCCAAGTACAGAACTTAAAAGAAATTTCTTGCATATGTTCAGCAAATCCAGCTTTCTGCTGAATCATCAAGAGAAGTACTAGTATGAGAAGCACAGTAACAAAACCAGAAAAGAAAAATAGCAGGAAAATTTTTCAAGAATGTGAGATTTCTTCTGTTCTGTTGCTAAATTTTATTTGCTGTTATTGCTAGATAATACTATCCTCAGGCTCAGTTTCCAATTACACAGGGATAAACTTAGAGCACTGCAAGTGTTTTACTCAGAACAGAATCCAGCATCTACCTTAACTTTCCAGCTGTCCTATAATGGCTCCCTGTATCAACAGATGAAGACCAAGGGAACAGTGCTCTTTTTTAATAGTTGCTCTTGTATCTATTTCCATTGCTATGAAATTGGCTTTTAATTCACTTTCATTTCCTAAGTTATTTTTCTACAATTATTTGGGGTATAAATCCCTTGTAGTAACCTACATCTGTCTGAAAATAAAAGCCACCTTTTGATTAGAGCTGGAATGCAGTATCATATACGGTGTGTTTGGAAACCTCTGCAGAAAAAAACCATGTCTGCTTTAATACATCTAGCTCGAGGCACCATGGGGTGAATCAAGGACAACAGAGCAGTATGTTTGAAAAAAAAAAAAAAAAGTCCCTGCTTTTCTTGGCTAGCTGATACATAAACTTCAATGTTATTTATGTGACTTTTTATAAGAGTTTGGGATAAAAGTAATTTTACCTCACTGCAAAGATTTATTTGCTGCCCTTCCTGTCTTTTAGGAGACTGTGGAAGTCCACCTGCAAAATAGTGTTGTCCTGGCACTGTAAGAATTAAACAATATGCAAATTTCAGCAGCTAGAATAACTAGCTATTAATTAAGCAATGATTAATGATATATATGGAATAGAGATGAATTATATTTGTCACCAGTTGTTTCAAACTTTTAGAGGAATAATAAAAAAAACTATTATATGAAATAATTTTCACTATATTCTGGAAAAAAAACCAGCATACTGTCCAATTAACTTCCTGAAGCTTCTGGGACATATAGCACGAGCTACTTCTTTTTCATGCATTTTTCCTGCAGAATCAGAGAATACAACTGAAAAAAAATCTTTCCTATAGTACACAACAAATTCCTATAGCTTTTATCAATAAGTCTTTGTAAAAAAGCTTTAAATTCTCAACCTGCAAGACATCAGGAGGATATAAACCATATTTTGGATTTGGTTAAAAACAAATCAATTTTTGTAAATAATGAATTTGCACTGCATTTTTTCTTCTAGTCTTTCAGAAAAATGATTACTAAGGAAATCTTAAGAGCTAAGGAAAGCCAAAAAGCAAATAACAAGGGCTCAAGATTAGTGTTTTGTTTTGTAGTGGTTTTTTTTACCCAGATGATTACATCTTCAAATGATTACTGCTTTCAATGCTTTTGTAGAGGTTTTCTTTATGCTTTAGACACTGTTATTGTAACATCTGATCAATGTCACCTTTCCTCTTGCCTCTGGAGAGTTTTGAAAAACTAATTTGTTTGCAGTATCTTCTAAAAAATTGCAGGTAAATCCTGACACAGACATACTTTTCTGTAAATTTTTTTTGTGGGAGTGCAAGATAACTGCTCACTGTTTCAATGTCTATCCTGAACACTGGTCAGTAAAATTCACTATTAGATAATATAAGTATTTCTAATAAGCCAGCTATGAAGAGTATGGCTTTATCTTTGGCAACCCCTTGAAAATGTAGAAAGCAAACCCTATGGAAACTGTAGATATAACTTCATAGGGTAAAAACCAAGAACGAAAAATATATGCAGAGAGAAGGCTTTTGCATCTGGTGCAGCTTCAGTGGCATTATCAATGGAATAAAAGTTGCTTAATCTGCAGCCAGTGATACCGCGAAATGTCAATATTCTGCGATACTCAAGTTAGTAAGCCTCCATTTAGCATCTAAGTGTAAAGTCTATAGTATAATGACTTTTCTTCCAAATGAATGGCATGGCAGTTGGAAATCTCTTGATTATTTTATAACTGAATGCTTTCAGTCTTGTTCCTTCACCCTCTTGCAGCAACAGAACAACTTACTCCCACACAAGAGAGTAGGCTACGATGTCACCTCCCTTCCCCCAACATCAGTAACTTTAGATTTAGGTGAAACCAGAGCATTACCTTCTAAAAATCTAAAAGAATTCTAAGAATTCTTCCACTTCCCCAAAATATAAGGGCATTTTAAAAACCAGATATTTATACTTGTAAACTATTTAGGAGATGAGATTTTTTTTTTCCCCCTTATCTTCTGGGTCCATTATTGGGACAAACCCATAACTGGGGAAGTTTTCAACACTGTAGACTAGGGTTTTCAAAGACACCTGAAGGAGTGAAATACACAGTTCTCACTGAATTTCAGTTGGATTTGTGACTAAGCTCTCTAGACAGTGAAGTCACAAAACACAGAAAAGAACAAGTGATGTTGGTAATAAAGATGTATATAAAGCATGTAATGAAGATGTATATACAACAAATTTGTTATTTTACTCATTTTTCCATTAACTCTAGGTTTAAAACTCTGTTTAGTTTGATATACTTTTACTTCAACTCTGACCCATTTTCCCTCTTGCTGTAGGGTAGGACTTACTCCCTGTCATGGTTTAACCCCAGCCAGCAATTAAGTACCGCACAGCCGCTCACTCAATTCCCACCCCCCATGCAGTGGGATGGGGGAGAAAATTGGGAAAAGAAGTAAAACTCGTAAGTTAAGAACAGTTTAACAGAACAGAAAAGAAGAAAGTAATGTTTTCCTCATACCTAGCTCAAAACCACAGCACTATACCAGCTACTAGGAAGACAATTAACTCTATCCCAGCTGAAACCAGGACACCCCAGAACTACTCACTTTATAAAATATTTGATTCCATCTGCTGTATAAGCTTCTTCCCATCCATAAGGCAGACCTAAGATGAAACAAAGAAATAAGATGTCTCTCAAAGCTTAAGTGACACAAAGAACAATTTTGAAATGGTGTAAGTTAGAATGCAGTCATTTCAAACCATGTCATAAAAAGATTATAAATGAATTCTTACTATTTTTGCAACAGATGGTAATATAAACAATACAATTTAACAAGTATTTGCTGTGCTACAAAGCTATAAACCATTTGATGATACTTTTATTACTAGCATTTCTTTTGTAGAGGCTAAGAGTCTGGTCAAATTCGAGTGTAGCAGTTAACTCTTTTTGAACATTTTACTGTAATTTTCACCTATATGAAGTGACCACAAAACCCCTATGCCTGTGGTCTGCTGAGGTTTGGTTTTACAGCTATTACATACAGAAGCAAATAACTATATGAGGTAGAAGTCTAGGCAGAATAAAATACTCTGCTGTTTGGTTTATCACCAACTTTTGTGTTTATATACGATTCTTTGGGAATTTACACACAACTCCAAGACACTTAGAGACAGATTCAGAGAAAATATGTACAGATATTTGTATGTAGACTTATCTATGTCTACATATCCTGACAAACGTTAATTTACTAAATGCATTGCTTAGTTTTGTGATTTACAGAAATGCTTCCGGGAGTTAAAGTATTTAATACTAAAAAGTTTAGCATAAATTAAAATAAATAATTCTGAAAGGGTGCCATTTTTACATGCACTAAGAAACTGTGCTCTCTTTTCCTCTTTTGTCACCATCAATCATGCCAACCTTAAAAACTCAATCCTGGACTTTCTTCTTAGTTTGAAGGTCCCGTCCATGAGAATGGTGAGTAATACTTTTAGCAGGGTGCTATACTATATCACTTTAAATTTTCATATGAAACCTTTAACATTTTTTACTATTTGTACAAAACCAAGTGTCTGTCGAGTTTGAAAGGTGCTGGATAAAGAAGCATCCGTCAAAGCGCAAAATACTCCTAATGTATGCTTTTGAGATACTGTATTCTAATGCATATAAAGGAAAGTGCAAGGTCCTGAAAAACCTCTTTTTTGGAGACTAGAAATATATATAAAATTAAAATATGCATGAAAATTGTATTGCAAGTGCTTTAGCTTGAAAATCATCTCGAAATGTTACTGTCTTAGGAGTTAAACTATTTTTGTTCAAGTCACAGTATATCTCAAAGACCAGCTCATTAGAACCATCTGTGAGCCTGCTTTAGATTTAAAACTTTTATTAGGAAAATGTGCTGGACTGCACGCACCATATGATCTTTGAAAGCTGCTTCATACCAAGGCATGCCCTAACTGCACATATTTTTTTTGGAATTTCTTTCTTAAAAGGCTCATTTTCTTTTCTCCCATTGTCACACCTTTGTCACCAGTGTGGTCCTTACTTCTTAAAAACGTGGAAAGGGGTAACTTCAGTTCTCAAAGATAAACAGAGTTCTTTACAGCTACTGAATCACGACTTGGCACAGTGAAGCAAGCACAAAACATCTGAGAAGTAATTATACCTGTAGGCACCAAGTGAAGAGCAACAAGTAAGTCTACCAAAACTCCAGAATTCAGGAACTTGAGAACCAGTAATTGTAGAACAGCACCATTGCTATTTAGCACAACTTGAAAAGCAAAAAGCACAGTGGACTAATTTTTTTTCCCTTTAATTTTTACCCCATATTAGTCACTTATGTCAAGCTTCTTCCATTTTCAATTTAGCATAGATCTATACAATCTATTCCTCAAAACATGCCACCTACTACCTTTGAGAGAGAATAATCCACAGCTAATTCCCTTTAAATACAAGGTAGTTGCTGTGTAATGGTTTTCAGGCTGTGACTCCTATGAAGGAAGGAAGAAAAGAATGTTTTAAGTTATAAATATGCCAGACATGCTCACTAGTTCTTCCTTCCTCTCCCATAAAAGATGGGACCTTTATTCAACATGGCTATTTTCTAGTGATTTAAATGGCAATAGGATTCATCCTTCAATTGCTTCCATCTGCCCTGGCCTTTCTTCATTCCTGCATGCAACATGCATATACAAAATAAATGACAACGGATTTGCTCACTTATTAATAACCCTCAGCATCTGCTCTGTGCTCACATGGATCCCCTACATCACCTGTTGCATTCACTAGTGATAATTACACTTTCTTCACTAGTAGTTTGACAGAAATGATTTCTTTTTTTTCTTCCTTCTAAATGAAGAACAGCACACAGGTAGCAATGATAACTGATGCTCTGTATTCTGTTCTTAACCATGAAAGACTATGCTTTTTGAAAACACTGAATACATTTGTCACCTATAAATGAGACTCTGGAGATATCTCCACAGCTTTATTTACCCTGACTTTATATGCATTGGATTGTATATCCTATCCACTGTTTATCTGCTTCAAAGTTCCACCTACATCTGCAGGGTTTTTAATGCCTTTATTTTCCACATGTTTACTCTTTCTCCACTCATTTTTCACTGCTGTTCCCTTTATTCGTTTCCTTCACTGTTAGATTTGTACTTATATTTCTTGGTATTTCCCATGGTAGCCAAGAGGCTCTCATGTTTTGCATGGTATTTCCCTAGACATCATCTTTGCTTCCTTCAAGCTCACTTTCTCCATGAATCATTCATAAGTTGATGTACTTCCTAGTGTTCTATTTTTTCACACACTCCAGGGTCAGATTTGTTGCCTGCCCTAGGATTTGCTTTGAAAGACTGCTAAGCTCTCACCTGGAGTAAATGGGAGGTAAAGGAGCTCAGTCAGAAATATAGTCTTGACAGATACAGGATTTAGCCTATATGAACACGGGGAGTATTAGGTTTCCTACATATTTATAATTTCTTCTGTGAATTGCTACAGTCTTTGATGAAACTTCATAAATAATATATCTTGGCTGCAGTTGTCTGCATATATAATCTTAAAAAATTTACAGATTTACACTATTTTAAAAAAATTCTTTTCAGCAGAAAACACAGGGCTTCTTGCTACTCAAATATTTGCGATGATTTATCTTTTGCAAGGTAAGGAAAAGGTAAAACTGCAAAAGCAATTACGCATGCAAAAGAAATGGAGACAGCCCAAAGCCCAAATAGAACAGTCTACTGAGAGAGTGCATGTTAGCCAAAATACAAAACCTACCATTATTTTGTTCCGAGTATATGCATTTAATTAGGGTTAATGCAAAAGAGATTTCCATAATTCTATGCAAAAAAAGAAAAACAAGGAACCACTTGCTGTTTTATGTATACCAATAGTGCTGCAGCTGGTCACAGACCTGCAAGGCAGTATCCCTGGTGACTGCTTGCCTCCTCAGCTGTGAGATGCCTGCTGTGATAACCACTACTGTAAAGTTAACATTACATAAAGCAGAAAGGAATTAAAACCCTAGGGCAAACAAAATTTTCCTGATACTTGATAAAGCGTGCATCTCATCGATCTTTTATCACCTCCTTGGGTTAACAGGACAAAGAAAATGCACCAGCATTGATACGTGGTTGGTTGCAGTAAGTAGAAAGATAAGCATCAGCCCAAATTATAAATTTGTATGAAGTGACAGACACTGAGGATTTTGCCTACTGTTTCAAAGACAGAATGCATATACTCTCCCCAATACAAGCTGCGCATAGCGTGATCAAGCTAAGTATGTCCCTAAGCAAAGAAGGGGGAAAATACAAAAATTAGGAAAAAGCCCCATTTTACTGGGCAGTTATCAAACCTAGAAACCGTGCAGTAATGTAGTTGGGTGGGTTTTTCCCAATAAGTTAGTTAAAAAATATTAAAGTGAAAGAAATGTGGAGATCAGCAGCTGAAACTAATAAAAGCAGATACCATAGCATGAATATTCAGTTGACTCAAACCTAACAGTTATTTCCCTAATATGATTTATTTTTCTTATTTTCTGACAAAATTGCTCAAAGGAAATGAGAGATTTAGAGGCTGTAGTAAGAATTATTCAAAAATCTACTGTTCACTAGGATTCTACCTAGATCTGGCTGAAGTGGGACTATTTAGATGCTTCAAGATAAGTATGGCCTTAAGTGCCTTATTTTGGTCTTAAGGCCAGACTTTAAAACCCTGCTTCCATTATAAACAGTCATACAAACATTACGGATGAATTTGGAAACACTGCTTAGGGATAGCTGCCTACCAGAGGTGGTAATCTTATCCTAAAAACTCTTCTGTGCAGCAGAAGCTTATTTCCAGCAGTGTTCACAGCTTTGTCATCCACCATAAAAAGGATGTCTGGCTACACTGCGTTTCTTGTTAGGGCTAAACAATCTCATGGCTGTACCATTAAACCACCTCATCTGGAATTAATATAAAGTATCAAGCTAAAGGGATGTAATATCTAGCTGAAATTCAAAAGCCCCATAGTACAAGTATTCAGTTGCACATTGAACACATTCTTTGACCAACAACAGAAATAAGGATGTCTTTTTTACATATTCTTTTACCTGGCTTGACTTTTTCAGTTATACATGCTTTTTTAAGTAAGAGAGGATGACCTAGCTCAGAACTACCCTTTATTTACATCCTTACAATTTATTTATATTTAATATTAGATTCTCAAAAATTATGAAGTTTTTTAAGAAACAGGAATTACCTTCTAAAAGTATTTCCGATTTACAAGATTTCCTAAAGAACATTATAAACAGTTTTCTCATTCACTTGGTAAATGAGGTTTTGAATTCTTATCTCTTTTCAATATCTACCAATCCAGCTCTTACCAACACTTAAACCTTCTTCATGTGGCCTCAATAATAATGCAAAATTCATTAGTTAAGAACCCAAATGCCTTTGGCTCTTCTCTTTGAGCTAACTAGGCAATGTAAAGAGGATGGAAAGCTGAAGATCTGAGTTGCTGGTTCTCAGTTATCTGGCCTTGGACTCCCGAGTGCTACTGGAATATGGGAATATCCCAGATCTGAGACTAGAGATATCATGTGATTCAAGACCACTCACTCTTCTGTGAGTTATGCAATTTGACAGAGCTAAAGCAAAAAATTGTGGAGGAATATCCAGCCTTGTTTGTTGAGGGTGTTTAATGGGGTGCAGGCATAAAATGGCCCTTTATTTTTTGAGGCTGTCAGTAATATATACTGTATTGTACTGCTTATTTGTGAATTAAGTATAAGAACTCAGGTTCAGAAAAACAGCCTTCAGAAGCGAGTATGTGCTTCTGGCATTTGCTTGTGTGCCACTTTATTCTTTAGCCCATTTCAAATGCTCTTCCCACAAACAAATGTGTTTCATTTTATGAATAATACTCTGGTAAGGGGACATTCCATTCCTTTCTTTCACATATCAAAATCCATTTTAAAGAAATTGTTCTTTTTCTTTTGTTGTTGGTAATTTAATAAAACAAAGATGGAGTAAGTAGTTTTCAAGTGGAGACATCTGGGAAATACTAGCAACTGAAATTTATGCTAATTTAGAGCCTGGTTGGAAGATTGGCTTGTCTCCCTTCAGTCTTGTTCCTAGAAACCATTGCCTCAGCAAAAATATTTTTCTTACTTTGGATATTCAGGGCATAGTGAAAGATGAACTTCTGTTTTCCCATTTCCTAATAATCATATGATTAATAACTGACCCATCTATGTACAAACTCATTAATCTCTTATTCAAACAATTACATATCAAGTTACAATTTAGAATGAGATTTGTAAGTTTGCTTCTCATGCTAAAGGATTATATAATCAACTTTAAGATCTTTATGGTAATTTTGAAATTACAGACTGTTACAAATGTTTTTCTTCTAATACTTGCCTGTGAATAACTTGGTACAGTTAATTAGAAACAGTATGGATACAACAGAAATTGTAATATATGAACAATGACCCATCAACTGACTAATTTAAGGAAATAAGAATTACCTCAGTCAGTAAATGCGATCCGACATTACTGTAGACATATTGCTCTCCTACCTAACAAATAATGATATCCAAATTTAGAACAAACTCTGCCCAGCATGTGGACTTAAGTTCTTCAGAAATGAGTGAGAGCTATAGTCATCTGCGCAATGAGGTTGCTGCCATGTGTCTTCAAGAATTATCTTCCTGAAACATTACTTTAAAAATGTACCTCTTCAGAAGCTGAATATTGGAAATACAACAAAAAACCTAAACCTACATAGTCTTCAAATAAAGACTGATATTCTCCTTTCAAATAAAGTTTTAGGTACTGTAGGATCCAAGCAATTGAGACTGTTATTAAAATGAGAAGCAAACAGTCTAGCCGATGCCCATTTTTATCCATGCAGCAGGTTAGTAGTGAAAGTACAAAATAAGCACAACACACTTAAGAGCAATAAAATACTTTCTTCTGCTTAGTTGATGGCAATCAAATGTGTACAACCAATTATACAGAAACGGCAGAAGTCACCAGAGCTTGCACTACATACTTCACAATAACATGACTATAGAACATTTTGACTTTTAGAGGGAACAGAAAGAGTACAGCTAATTAAGTGAGCTGAGCAGACTGCTTCAGCAAATAGAAGCTATTCTTCTAAGGTACACTGGGGAAGACACAGACTTTTGTCAGAAGAGGGAAGGTAAATAAGCCACTAGCAACCAACAAAAAACCCCATCAACTTTTGGATAAGTCCTCCTTTTAGCCCAGAGGTAAACCAGAAGATTCATGCCATTACCTACTGTCACAGGCTAGAATCTGGGCATCTGCACCAGCTAACTGATGTGAAACAGAGAACATCTTTTAGCATACAAAAAGCTGAGGAAAACTGCATTCCTTGATATGCTGATATGAAAGGAATTCAAAGTACTGCTAGTGATTATCATTTTTGTAACGTAATCACCTTTCAGAAAAAAGGAATTCTTTAGCAACTTACATTGAGAAAAACAATCTTATCATTTCAATATGCTTATAATACAATCAATATGTAGCACATTTGGCTTACAATGCCTTTTTAAATACCACAGCTTTGACAGTCAGATGTTCAGCAATCAGTTTTGAGAAGGCCAAGGTAAGATTAAGCAGTATCTCCTTCAACACTATGGCTATTTTAGTCGTGAATGCAATATGTTTGTTTAGTCATTAGGGTCAGGTAAGGGTCCCTCAAAGGTAAGGAATAATGAAAGCAGAGAGGAGTTTAAGACTAGCTCATTCTGACCAAATACAAAATTTTTGCATAATCTACTGGCTCGTATTATTTTCTTTTTAACATGCATTTAGCACGCCGATTATGTTACAATTATTGTTGTATTTTTCACCTACACATCTTCTTACTAAAATGCTACTGGCTGTCCAGTGAAAATACATAAGAAAGCAGTGACCAATCCCCCCAAATTCTTTTGTTTATTGTGGTTGAAGAATCTGTGGGTAAGGTGGAGGCAGTACAGAAAATCAGAAAACTGCAGAATGCAGAAATCTACTCTTTCACATAGAAGGCTGCAAAGAAAAAAAAAATATCATACCAGTGCTCCTTATCCTCTAGTGGCTCCCATCTGCTTTAGTTTGCCAACTCAAAGATGTTTTATTCTAATGTTAAAGGCTGCAATAATGGAGTCTCAATTAGTGACAGCAAGAGAAATACAGTACTCTAGGATCATATAGGTAGTAGTGCTCTCTGATAAAGTCTTAAAAATGGTAAGCATGCTTCCCATTACATTTTTTTTCCAGTCTTACCCAGCTTTAAAAAGAATAAATTCCTTCCTATGAATTAATTGCAGGCTTTTTTCTACAGTCTTCCATGCTGTCTAGACAGCAAATGATGCTGTCTATTTGTGATTGGTCAAGAACACATTATTAGTTTCATTGCTGATTGAATACACTACAATTTACAAAGTAATTCTTGAGGAATATTTGCATAAGTTAATTTGAAATTCACTTTGTTGATACTCACAAATCTTGAAATGCTGAAGAGAAGTCAGGAAACATGTTATTATAAAATTAGAGAAATGGTCCGTAACTAGGGAATTCTACACAAATGCCATGTAGGCTAAAAAAAAAGTTAATAGAAGTAAGTACTCTCTTGAGAACATTCCTGTTCTGAATTGGTACAATCCACCTTCAGCTGACTAAAAAGAATCTGGAATAACACATTCTTATTCCAGAAATAAAAGCCTCTGCACACAGGGCATTCACCACCAGGACTAGGTAAATAGGAATAGCTTGGCCCAGCTCTAAACCATTTCTTTTTTCCTCAGTTTCCCTACTCTCTTGCTCTCCTGATTACTCTGTTCCGGAATTCATCCATCTCCTCCTTTCTTACTAGATCAACTTCTCTTGTCACCATCTATTGTGCTATCCACCCACTTCCATCACTGTCATCTCACATTGCTCACTGACGTATGTGATTGTTAAATATAAGTTTAATTAGAAAGTGTTCATTGGTAACGAATTAAAATGACTGTCTAAAATTAGAATTGAGCAGAAATTGTCTGAGATCTAAAAAGCAATAGTATTACATGATATGCCTTTCTTGCTAAGTAATATCTTACTTTTTTCAGTGATGATGAAATTAAACTGCACAGGGGGCTGGCACAAACCACCTACAATTGAAAGACACAGAACTATGCTCTGCTGAGCTCACTTCTCAGTAAGTACAGACCAAAGTAGTACTTTTTCCTTTTGAAGCAAGAATTGTAAAAATACATTAATACAAGATATCCTTTTAGCCTGTTACTGTTAGCTACATGTAAATAAAAGAAGGGTTTTATTTACAGAACGACATGACTTTAAAGCCAGTATATTTTAAAAATAATGTCAAGAGTTCTTAGAAACTAGGATAGATACCTTTCCTTTTTTATTATAAATCTGAAAGAAAAAAAACAATCCACCGTGTGCCTAAACTAGCATACTTTGTTTTACCTTAACTGTAAAGGATTCAAACATAATACCTGTAGCAATCACCAATGCAAGGCAAAACCTCCATCCTTAACTTCCAGTTAATGATATATATGCTTTATGGCATGAGGTACTAGATGTAGTATGAGACTTACGCATATTTTATACCTCATTTAGGTCTCCTTCATAAGCACCCAGCAATTATGTTTTCCTCTTGCAAATTCTCCTTAAAATATACTTTTAAAAAGCTTCCTATATCATTCTTAGCAATCAACTTTCTCTGTACTTCTTTTCATTTAAATTATCACATTTGTGCACCATATATGTCTAAGTAACTCTGCTAGCCCTCAGCTTCTCACTCCTACCTACTGAAAAAAAGTGAAAAAATGTGACAACTGAAGGAACTGACAGAAAAGCATACCAACCCTCTTCAACAAGATGAGCACTGATAGCTTTAGCATACATTGACATTCGAAACAAAGGTCTGATCACCCCCCCCTCCCGCCAGCTTTAATCCAGCTCTCTCATAGCTGTGTAGCCACAGAAAATTAACTCGGCATTAACTGCACAAAAGTATGCACAACTCCTTCGGTTCAGCTCCATACTGTAACAGTTGCTTTATTTTTTGGTACCTGAAATAACGAGACAGTTGCTCTGTGGCTGGTGTGCAGACCTACCTATCACAGAGAGACAGTGGGTTACCCACCTCTCCTCACAACCAGCTGACTATGTCTGAAATGTGCTTGCAGATCAAGAGAAGAGGGAGGGCAGCCGTGAGTTTGGGACACTGATCTGGGATTGAGATGTCAAGGTTTAATTCCTGTCTCACCTGTGTGTTTCCGCTGACTGTGAGCTATTTGCATGTCCATGCTCTAAAATTTGGAAGCTTTTTTCCTCCCCTCTTATGTCAAAACATCGTACTATAATTAAGGATTAATACACAAAAATTCTAAGCATTATGCCAACAGAAATTAATAGAGGGACAATTTAGGAAGCATTTACCATCCAGTAAAATTGTTGGTTCTGGAGAGTTTTGACTTCAGTCTCCGTAGTTACCAAGAGCAGGAACAACTTGTATGGGAAGAGGCACAAAGGCAATTAATTTTTTCATAGTGGGGACAGACACTGTATGAACTAAACGAGTCCATAGACTTCTAAAGGTCTGCTCTTTAATGAACTCTTCCTTCAGAGATACTGGAAATTAAACTAACGAGACTGCAATAATCTTGTTAGCTCATCTGCATTTTAAGGTATAATATCACTTACTTGTTTTTCATTATTAAAATGTTTTGATTTGAAAGTCAGTACAGACAGTGCCTATTCAAAAGCTGACTCATCTTTTCTCATTAAAGGGAAGTGAATGAAGAGAGAATAAATTGCTTTCCTAGCAGCAACAACAGAGTTCTGAAATCTAGGTCACAGTGAAGAACTGTCTTAAATTCAGGCTTTAGACAGTGAATTGTCTTTCTCCTTGCTGTGAAACAATGGGAATAATATACATGTTCAATCACCAATAAGTTAAGTAGCAACTTGTTCATAATTGATACTTTAATTTCTTAAAATTATTTGATCAGGTTATAAAATTATTCTGTCTTTATTAGTGTCGCCTTTTATATAGCTTCTCTACTTGTACACAATTACTGCAATGTTCTGATTCTCAGATGTCAAATTAAACAAGCGGGGTCTAATTTCTAGGTCCTGCAACAATACCCACAGGTAAGAGTTAGGTGAAAACAATGTCATTCCTCACTCACATTCAAAAAACGTGGTTTTAGTCCAAGTAAGGAAAGTTCAAGGGTAATT
The DNA here is from genome assembly GCA_026212715.1 of Elanus axillaris. Classification (NCBI taxonomy): domain Eukaryota; kingdom Metazoa; phylum Chordata; class Aves; order Accipitriformes; family Accipitridae; genus Elanus; species Elanus axillaris. The sequence continues at coordinate 33,059,782 of JANZLQ010000002.1, read as the reverse complement.
CAGGATTTAAAACCCATCTGTAAATGGACATTTCTTTGAAATGTCATTGAAAAATAGGAGTATAATTTTGTAAGAGCTTGACTAACTGGCTCAAATATTTGAAATAAATAGGGTGTAATTCAATAAAGACAAAAGTAAAGTACTACTCCAGGAGCAAATAATCAGCTGCACAAAAGCAAGTGGGGTCTGTCTAGCTAGCCTTTGGTTCAGCAGAAAAGGCTCTAAAGTACAGGAAAGCCCAAACTTCATACAAATCACTAACGCGAAGCTATCAGAGGAAGGGAACACATTTGGGGACATAAGAGCTGGTCTGCTATATATTAAAGCGAATAAACTTATTATTCCATTTTTGTCTCCCACAGGAAGACCTCAACTACAGAACTCAATAAGATTTTGATGAATTGGAGATAATTCAGAGAAATACAAGGATGATGAAATGGCTAGAAGACACGCTCTGTATGGAAAAAATGAGCAACCTGGTATCAGTTTATTTGGGGGAATGGAAAATGGAGCGGAGACACGATATGGTCTTCAAATATATTAAAAGCTGCAGCAAAGAGGAAAGTAGTAGGGTGTTTTCAATAACTATAGGGATGAAGACAAGTAGTAATGGGCTTCAACTGCAATGAGGAGGATTTAGGCCAAAGAAAAAGCTTTCTAATGGCAAAGATAATTAAGGATGGGAATAGTTAGCCTACAGAAGCTGTGGAATATGCTAGACAAATACATGTTTGGATTAATATAGATGTAGTTCGTGTTGCTGGAGACAGGTGGATGCATTACTCAATTGCTGGCGGTCCTTTCTAGCTGAATCTTTTCTGATTCCTTGGTGGGAAAATACTAGCTGAGTGCTAGTTTTCTAAACTTTTGCATAATTTACATTACATGCAGAGATTTCTTCTGCTTCCCATTTGCAAGGCATTTTTATGTCTTATGTTCACAGGAGTAATACATTTTAATTATATTATGTACTAAACAACTCTTCACTTGTCTTCTTCCAAGTATTTATTGTAAAATGAAACCAATCCTGGCCAAAGAAACAGGCCTTATAATATGGGGCTTTTTAGGCTTGTCAGATAGCACCTGAACTCACACCCCAATAATAAATACTAGAACCAAACAAAATAACAATAAAACCACAGCCAAAGGTGAAACTGTGGAAGTTTTTTTTGCTCTCTACTACCTTTCTAATAAACGCTTCAACCTTGATTTGGCTTCACAGGCCTTATTTATGTAACATTATAAGTACTGTTTTTAAGTACAGGTATGCACTTAAATACTGCTATTTCAGCAGTCATGATGCTATAGCTCAGTGGTCTCAAATTGTTTTCAGTCAGTCATCGCTACCCACCCTCAAAAATTCTCACAGATTATCATAGTGAATCCTATAACTGAAAAGAATATAAAAATGCTAAGTTTCTGTAGACAAGCTGTAAATCAGTTACAAGAGTTTTGTGGTTCAGTGGCTGTTGACAAACTACGGCTTGGAAACCACAGCTATAATTTTAAATTACTTTGAAATATGTGGATAACCATGTATTAAAAATTTATTTTGGATCAAGTACACAGCACTGAAATATAACATCAAACATATAATACCAAAATATAGCAACTACAACAAAAAAGGCAAGAAACCAAAATGAGTAAAACATTTTTCAGAAAACTTTAGTGGAGCCTATGCTGGCTGTGTCTGTTCTTAGGTCTATGTTTCCTCGTTCGTCATTCTCCTTGGCTAATGAAGCCTTTAAGAGGGTAAGACAGTGTAAAGGTGCTACCTGACACTGTTCCACAGTCAAGGCACCAAGTGACATTTTTGTTTAGTGAAAATGCACTGCATAAATATAACATACAGTGATGGTAAAACAGAAACAAAGTATTTTTATCAATCACTAACAAACCTGACAGTTATCTAAGAACGTACAAGAATATTACCTACATTGTAATAGAGTCTAGTAGTAGTAGGTTACTATCCAGGAAGAAAAAAAAAGCTGCTTTCAGGATTTCCTATAGATACGACACCTAGTCAGAAAAGAAAAAAAAATTTAATTCAGAAGACTTCTGTTAAATCCTTGCCTCCCCACCACCACCCTGCCATGAATGAGCAAGTCAGCTGCTCCATGGCTCAAATTCCTACTTAAAATGGGGCTAATAATTTTAATCAAGGTATACAAATGATGGAAATAAAGTAGATCATATCAGATATACAGACTCAAGAATGGACTTGTCTCACAGGTCTAGTGTTCCATTTTTAATTTAATATCCATGCACACTCATTTGAATTTAATTTAAATTGGAAATGTTTTAAGAATTGTACACTATTATATTTCTCAAGTGGAATGCTTCCTTTCTGTTGCAATGAAACATTTTAAAATTCTTGGACAGATTTTCCTTTTTGAACAGTTCTTGAACACTGTCAAAATTACAACTCTTCATTCTTATTTACCATGCTGGCAAAATTGGAAATTTAAATGATTTGCAGAAAATTCAAAGTCTTTCTGCAGTAAACAGTTATGTAGAATAAGCTTTTAAATTCTAGATGGTATCCTTGTAAAACTGTATTAAATATGCTTGGATTCTTTTCCTAGGGATTATAGAATCCATTTTGCATGTTATGCAACATTGAATTTTCATTCAAATCAAAGTACATTAAGTTGCTCACCTTTGGGCTTCTCATTGTGATCTGATTTGCAGTGTGTCCAAAGAGTTGCTGATAAGCTATCAATCTTTTTATGAAACACTCTCATTTTCAGAATGAGGCAAGAATTCAGCAATGTCTATATTACAGGGCAAAAGCTCATCTCGTGTATTTGATGTTATGTATTGGAACAATTAAAATTAAGTCAAGGGTTATTCTCGGTTTACACCACGGAAGTTGTAAAAGGAAAATGACTTAAGCTTTATTTCAATTCCCAAACTATATTCCTGTGTCGCACTAGCAAAGTTTTCAGATCATGGGTACTCATTTAATCAAAAATAAAATTAAAATTTCTTGCTACTTTAATTTTTGGACAAACTATCAGCTTGTGTAGTAGCCACTGTTTCTGCATACTGTCACTCACTCACAGCGTGTGGTTGATAGCAGGGACCTATGATCCTGAGCACATGTTGAACTGGAAGACAACTGATCCTAGTTCCTACAAAGTGCTCTGCTGAGCAGAGCTGGAAACCAGAAAATCACGGCCCCACAGAGACTAGATCAAGTGATGCATTCAGCAGCAGCATGAGGCTCCTGTCTTGCTCCACCTTGTCTCGACCTATGCTGCCTTTACAAGATGAGACTGAGCAAACAAGAAAGCAACTAAATGCCAAACACAAGACAAACTGGGAGAGGCTTCAACTACATAAGGAAGAGGTTTCATGTCTCATGTTGCCCTCAGAACTCAGTGGAGGCCAGGAAGACACGCTACAGGTACACCTAAGTCCTGCTCTTGAATTTGGAAAAATCAATTTTGGAGCATTGTTCTTGAGAAGTTGACAACATCTGGTATAATGCCACGATGCCACATGAGGAATACAGTGCCAATATTCTGTGGCAAAAGACCGCAGTCCCCAGGAGCTCAAAAATCAGCATAATTCTGCAAGTAAAAGGAGCCACTGATGACCAGGTCATATTCGAAGATTACCAATTTTGGTAATTGATAGTGATTCCGGGATTTATCTTCTTTTTTTAAAATGTCAACTTAGAAAAGATTCAACAGTAAAAAGTTCATGTAATAACTTTATATTATTACTTTCTACAAAAATGAAATTACCCTCCCATTAAGTATTTTTGTTTTGAGGAAAAAAATCTTCAGCCTTCAGGGACTAGCAAAACTGTGAAATTTTTCACTGGCTAAAACAGTTGATAAATTCTCTCTTGGGAAAACTCACCTATTTAGTTGTTGGTCTTGACAGTTTCAAAGGAAATGGATTTTAATTTCACCAAATTAATATTTTCTAATGGAAGTACTGTCTCAGAAAATGTTTCATTGACAAACATAACCTCTTTAAAGCATACAGCACTGATTTTAACATTTAATTCTTTTGCTAGTCAAAAACTATTAAAAAGGGGAGCTGTACAGATGTGTTCAGGATATACATTATATAACTTAATAGGTCTCTTCTACTTCTGATTTCAGTAATTCACTGAAATATTTATGGCCTTGCTAGAACAATAAATACAAAGAGTCATCTCTTTAGTTTTCCATTATGCTGCTTCTTCCTAAACAGCTCTTCCAGTAAGGAAGAAAAAATACAGTTCTAGTTTATTAGCCAAAAGAGTATTAAAAGTATGCTATCCTCCCAGTGCAGAATTGTCCCCACAAAGATGATCTTGCAGGAAATAATTTTCTCTTTCTGATACTAAAACCATAAAAAGACAGCATGAGTTTCAGCAAATGCTAGCAATCAGGCAATATCCTTGGGGTCAACAGAAGACTCATATTTTGATATTCACCCTCTGCAAATGCAACTTTAATATCGCTAGCCCTAATTACCAGAAGTCAGTTAGCTAGGGTATGCTTACCCATCTTACAATTACATCTGGATTTTGATGTACAGACATAAACCAAAAAGGGGGGGGACAGCCCACAATTACATGTCAATTTTTTCAGAACCCTCCTGATGAACTACCGCTAGTTATGTGTACAAAATTAAAGCACTGCTGCATCTTTAATTTCAAGAACAAAATAGTAATAATGTTTACAGCATTAATTCTGCTGTAATAAACAAACACACCAAGGCTGCAACAAATAAAAGAAATATAAATACTTAACAATATTAGCTCTTCTCCAAATAGCAGATTGTTATGTGCAAGGACTTGCTACTCTACCTTATAACTTTGTTCCACCCACACTGTCAAAAGAAAGGGAGGGGACAACAAACACTCTGCTGAATACAGAATGGGTCTGGCAATTGACCATAACATAGTTAAAAAAACCTAAACTGAAAAAATGGATAGATTCCATATTTCAGTTTAATGCCTAAGAAGTGAGACTTTGTGGTCCAAAAATCAAAAGCAACTTAACTATCAAAAAAACGAGCACTAATGGATGCTGACCACTAGCAGTTTCCATTGCCTTCTTTTTATAGATAGTCAGCATAGAAGGAAAATTAATACAGAAACTGGGCAACTAAACTTCTGCCTGTAGGATCTTCATAATCACATGTACAGTGACTAGCAAGATCAGTATCAGTAAGGTAAGTGGGATTTTTGGAAGCTATATTAATTTGGAGATCATTTTAGTGAACTTCGGCATGACTGCCATGTGTCAGATCCCAGGCTGACAACAGATTAAAGGAACATGGTGGGAAAAAATAGTTCAAGATGCACTGCTTGAGTTCCTGCTGAGCAGAGAAGCAGGCTTCATAGCTTTTAATGGATACTGATGACTGGGATTATATCAACAAGAGCAAGATTGTATTTTTGGATAGAAATTTCAGAGGCAGAGTGAGGAAATTAGCAGTCAAAATACTTGAAAGCTGCATTATGCTAGTGCACATTTCAAAATGCGGATTGCCTGCTCTTTTATGAAGAGATAAGTATGTTCCAAGGTTAATCAGATTTTGGCCATTAACAGTACCAAGTGTATTTCTTTTCTAATTTTGTAACAGAAAAGAAGAAAATGCCTTCTCAATTCTTTTTAGCACGATTTGCACCATATGGTCTACTAAGTGCTACAGTTCTTTCACTAAGGCATTATTATCCTTTGTATGATGAAAGTAATTTTATGTCTTCAGGAGATGCTTGTATTTTACAAGGCAGAAAGGCCTCTCAAGACTTAGTTTCTAAAAATAGCTTACAGTCTTTCAAGAAGATGAAGGATGAATCTTTCAAGGGATGAGCTTGATTATTCTGTTTATTACTTTCTTATTTGCATTTTTTGATCTTGAGGATCCTGTAGTAGTAAGCACTGGAAAACGGGTTGGGGTATTTATTTTTTTTTCAAACAGAGTCCTCACTTGAAGAATCGCCAAACTGACTTCACATAGGTGTCATTCAACCTACAAAGCTGAAAACCTATCTGCAGCATAATCACAAGGCAATATGTACTTGGGAGATCTTCAGGAATACACTAAACTTCTTTAAACCTCTTCTCTCAGGCAAAATGTTGTGCTATTATGGAGGAAGAGGACAGTTTGTGTGGCTAATTCATAAATATGTCATTTTGACCCAGTTGTCAAGGATGATCTTTAACAAGGGAAGCAGTATTATTTTGGAAGAACACTCCACAACCTTGTCTTTGCACTGAGACTTTATTTCACATGTATTATAAATGAATTAAAAAGATATTTTTATAGGGCTCCTTTACTTCATGTTGTACAAAATGAAGCAAGTAATGAAAGAGAAATTCTATTTAGAAGGTAAAATATATCATCATAATGGTTGCCCAGCTATACATTTTTACCCACTTAGCAATTTCAAAAATACTAACTCCAATTCTCTAAGAATTCATTAACAAATTATTATGTTGTGGACATCTTTCCAGAAAACAGGAAAACCTTCAGTCTGCAATGTAATGTCTATTATACTTTTTTCTTTGATGTATGATATTTACAAAATGCTACATACACAAGAGCCCCCTTTTTATGACAGCCCATCTGCAAGAAAACTGAAGATCACATGGGAAACATTTTGTGAGAATCTGGCATAGAGCACTGCAGGCAGAATGCTATTAAATAGTTACTCTCCCTTAACTACTTTTTTTGAGAGAAGGAGAGAGGGAGAGAAAGCGAGCGAGGTTTAAAGCTTTAATCTCATACACAAGCTCGTCAGAGCCCAAATCTATCTGTAATACTCTCCAAATCAGAATGAACTCAGAAGGATGACGTCCAATCTTTAAATCCTTCTGTGCAGAGCTATTTTTAACTCTTGGGTTCATAAAATGGATCCCTGCTGAGGCTCCAGAGCTTTCTAAAAGGTATCCTACCTATTATGTTTGACACAACCACATGTTACAATTCAGTTGTATGTAAAACTAAAAGTTTTCCTTGCACAATTTCCTGTGTAGTGTGATAGAAACAACTCAATGTGACAGAACTGTACCATTGTCACTGGTGGAAAACCAATTATCTCCTCTCCTGGCCACTGTTACTCTTTTCACTTCCACCAGTAACCCTAATTCTAATATTCTGAACACTTCTGAACAATTTTTTTACCTTCTTATTTTACTTTCTTCTCCATAGAGTGATGTAATAAATAAATGTTGCATAATGTCAAATAAGACATTTTTCATATCTTGAAACATTTCCTCAAATATATTTATCCAGTCCCTTTCTAAATTAATTCCCAACCAATGTAAAAAAGGATATTCAAATCTTTGATTCAATGATTACTGTCAACCATAATCCACCTTTCCAAAACCTTCTGTAATGTGTCAGGCCATTTCTGTTTTATTTTTGCAAATCAGTCCATCTAAGATGGATTAGAACTGATATGTCTGCTCAACTATAGGTAAATACAATCAAAATACATAACCATTTCAATGATCCGAACAGGGGATCATATAATAAGTCACAATTGTTTCTTAGATTTCTAACTGCATGCAGTTTATTACAGTAACTGCTCATGAACTAGCGTAATTTTTACCAATGGGAACAGATTTCTGTTAATGACTGAGGATATACACGTATCTCCAAATGAAACTGCAGGCTACATTCACTCCCTACAGCAATAAAATCTTCATTAAGACACTTTGATACATGTTCATGTAAATTCAGCAGAATAACATTTTGTAAACATTCCGGTATGAAAATAGAGCATTACCATCAGGAAATTCTGCTAGTTTTACATGATTCTGGAAATCTTCATATTCCTCATTTTGGCATTAATTTTCTGCTTTAGTTTTCAAGGAAAAAACATACTCTGGACTAACTTTAGATTCTAATTATAGTTTGATGAAGGTGCATACTGAACTGACACTGAACTTCGCTGTCCTCCAGTGCTATGAATGATTTATTCTGCCAGTTTGCATCCAATTTTATATAAAAATATCTATCCTCTTTGCTAATGAACTGATACCAGATTTGAAAGCTCTGGAGGATTTGTTTCCTCAAGGGCATTTCCTGACTTCAAAACTGCCATTTAAAAATCCTTAACGATAATGCTCTGAATTTCAAAAAAATTGAAGAAATCTTCTCCTTCTGATGCATCTTTTGTATCTTGGAAGAAGACTCTGTATCTGCATGGTTTAAGATACTGAGTTATTAAAGCTTATATTCCAAAATCCTGTTGACTTAGACCGCTTTTGTCTAAAGCCTGTCATGGTAAATGAAAATACTTCCACCAATGAGTTTCAATGAGTTTCAGGTAATGTCTTTTGAGACAAGGAAACCCAAGTCCCTAGAATCCCATGTGATGCTTACTTCTGACTTCTTCCTCCTAATGTTTAGGTCAAGACGATCTTGAACTACAGAAAGTCCTTGGTATATTGTTTTTGGAAAAGTAATGAATGCAATTAACAGAACCAAAAATATTTTTTAATATTACACTTCCGTTTTTCCTTTCATGAGGTCTTTGCTAGATAAAAGCCTGTTGAACACAAAAATAAAGAGATTGTGCAAAAGGGAAGGAAAACAGGAGAACAAAAGTAAAAAGTAAAATTGAATCCACTGAGAGATCTCTAAATGATCTGCTCTGTGGCAGCAAATCACTGAAGTCTCCAGTACCATCCATTGGCTTTACTGCACTCTGTAACAGGTGACTAATTTCAGCTTGCATAGAACTTATCACTTGCCCAGTCAGCCTTTCTAGAATGGGATGAAATGTATTGTGTATCTCTGAATTATTAGGTCTTTTGTCTACCTTCTCCCAGGTTAAACCTCAGAATAATAAATATTTTCTTGATTTATTAGACAACCGTATTCTTATTAAAAGCTAGTAAAAGAACAGTAAAAGAGGAACAAAATTCCTCTCTTTGGCTTCATATAAACAGAAGACATTTTCAACTGACAATTAACAAAACAACATACATGCTATCAGGTAAGGAAATATTCTTCCAGAAAAATGCATTGGGTATTTATGATCCAAAAATATTTTGTGACTTCATTATAATTCAAAACACTGTTTGTTACGAAGATTTATTTAATTTACTTTTTTGTTCTTTGTTTAGTCTGTATATTTTCTGTAAAAGTCTCACTATTATTTATTCCACAACCTTCAGTGAATTAGAAAATATACTCAACTTACTTCAATAAGGTCATTATTATTACACCCATTTGACACTGGTAAAATGCATGCAGTAAACTATCCTCGGATATCCACTTAAAGGAGGAAATGCACTTACTATTTTAAGGGTATTAATAGGGAAAACCACTTCTAAGTCTAAACAGATACTAGTTTTTCCTCGTTCTGCATTCTATATCAGTCCTAGGAAGTAATGACTAAATCTTAAGCAGCCAGAATTAAGGCAGCTCTGTGATTTTGGAATGAAATGAAAAAAATAATACAGTGAACCAATTTTACTGGGTGGAGCATACAACAGAAAAGTGGCCAGATCACCATGTGAAAACAGTCCAATTGTAGAAGGTTCTAACTGTGGGTAGGATAAGTTTAGGTTATGGTAAGGGTTGGGGGTAAAATAACAAAGGGGATAGCCTTTAGCAGCAGCAAGCTTTTCCTGTGTTTGTAGGTCTTCCACCATTCTGAAAGACACTGGACTCTGGACCCCCTACCTATACCACAGTCCTAACCCAATCCAAACAGAATCTCCACTCAGGATCATTTTTCCACATTTGGAAAAAAAATCCCACAGGGTGACTACTGAAACATGCTACTCTCAGTTAGCAAGATGGTAAAGCCGCAACATTTGATGCAAGAAAGGAAGTATTTATGCATGTATATACATGCAGACATGCACACGAAGATGCACACACTCACAGTCTACTTCCAAAATGGCACGGACAGACTTGGCAAGGTCTCTGGCTTCTGCTGCAAGAGCTGTTGTGACAGTAGATCCAAACCTTCCCAACCGTGCAAAAAGTGCTTTAGCAGACAATGCTGTTCTTCTGTCACTAAAAGAACAAAAAATAGTGTTTATTTGTACAATTATAAAAGAAATGGTTACTTTTAATAAAGTAAACTTGTATTTCTAGATTGGTTTTGGTTTCATTGTATGAACAAAAAAGATTCATACTACCAAATTGAGGCGTTTGCCTCAGAAGCAGTTCTGTCTGTACAATAAAATTCAAACAACATTTGTGTCTCAAAACCTAGTGTCAAGAACTCAGCGGGTGTCAGGAAAGTAACTTAGAATTAACTTTCATATTAGCATTTAAGAAGGGACACAGCTTTAGGGGACCCAATTCTTATATTTTATGCTGTTAGTGAGTCAGTTTGTCACCTTAGCTTTGTGTTTTATACTTCAATCCATTTACTAAAATAAAGTCTTTATAAAGAACTTTATAAAACATGCAACATCACTCTTGTGCAGTGCCAACGCAGGGAACTGCATTTAATTGATTAGGATTTAGCATGTGAGAACACAGATATCTACAATATAACAGTTGATCTGATCCTGCAGGGTTTTTTTGAAATAAAGTTCCAGATAACTTCACTTAAATAAATTTGATTTCCTTGAGAGCTTTATTTCACTGTTAAAATATTAATGGAAAGCTATCTGGGATATATAGGCACGATCATGTGGATATTCTAAAGGACCAAAGGCTGCTCTAAATCTTGTTAAACTTTCCTAGGCACGTTTTTAAACAAGAAAAGTAATACAACTTAAATGGGTATACATATTATCAATTTATTTATATGCTATTAGATTAATGATGATGCAAAATTGCTTGGACAAATAAAAAATAAAAATAATTTAAAAAATTATAACTCACCGTTAAGGTTCCTTGCAATTCTAACCAACCCTTAGTACATTACAATTATTTTATGGAAGCATCCAGACAACTATAGCTATTGTAATTACTAACAGTTTTAATTTAATTCTGAGGTTTTTAATGAAGCTGTATCCTGAAAGCCTATTGTGTAATTCATGCCATTCCCTCTCCTCCAATAAAATGACACTCAGAAACATATAGCAAAAAATACAGGAAAAAAAGGTACAAGACAGTTTTTGGAAACTTTGAAACAATAGTAGATTTTTTCAACATTCATATTGCCATTTCAATATTAATTACTATACCATTTCATTACCTTATAACTGTCGAGGAAGTAGAGTTATCTGAAAGTATTTCATGCACAACCTGTTGGCCATAGTCAAGAAGTTAACAGTTTATAAAACGACACCGTCAAAAAGTTAATACATTATTTGATGTTCTATTTGTGTGTGGGGGATTTGATTTGTAATTAAAGAGTCTAGTCTCTCCCAGCTAGAAGTGTAAAAGCAAAAACCAAACCATTAAAACCCCTTAAATGCAATGAATATAACAACATAACTTTTTTTGTTTCATAACATTTCAAAATACTATCAAGTATTACTTTTTCTGCCTTTCTCCTCTGGGGAATTTCACAGAAATTGGTATGAGTTTGTGAAAAATCAGGTGAAAAAAATTATCTGATCAGTTTCATTTGTTTAGTATATAGCAAAACATAAAGATTAAGTAAATTCCTACAGGGATCTGCACATTTATACACCATCTTTATTTCTAGCAGTAAAAGGATCTCTGCAAACTAGTTTATAGTTGGTTTACTATGTTTATTGCTTAGAAACATCAACACAAAATTCTTCCAGATAAAAAAAATCACTAGAAATGAAAGGCACAGTTACCTCTACAAATTGTAGCAATTTTTCAGTAGCCACCTCAAAGGTCTTCCTAGCTGATTCTGATTTCCGCAACTGGCAGTCAAGCACTGTAACTCTCTTTCTCAAGTCTTGGATATTATCCTAGGAAAGATATTTTAAGGCTTTTATTCTAATAATTTTTTCCCATGGCTTACCTAGATATATGGTGTGAATTGAAATGGATGTCTGAAATATTAACCTGCACTCTTTTCTACATTTCTGAAAAACATAGCTGCTTCTGAGGCAGGTACGCCTGATCTGCTAGTAAATCAGCTCCCAAACTGCGACAGATTTTGGCAAATGATAAAAAGGTAAATTGAAATAGGCAGCTAACAACAGTAATAGGGCTAAAACTTAAGGCAGTTTGAACTGATTCATGAATGGATCAAAAACGCCAACCTGATGGTGACAGTATCTGTCAGCAGGTTGGCATAAATAACCAGTATGTGAACAAACTCAGTCCACGAGTTTGCATCTGTACATCCTTTAACCAACAGCGTAATTATGGCACATCTTGGAGAAAAGTTACTCCCTGGGATTTCTCTACATGCACTTGTATAACCTATTGATCAGTGTTATGCATCCCTCTGTACTTTAGCTACAGTGAATGTGAGCCCCATTAGATCAAGTTCTGGAGGCTCAAGGTTTCATCTTGAGTCCCTGGCACTGTTTGTGTGAGAGGACCACGAATAAAGTATTCACATGTATATGAACATGTTTGTTTAGCTAAGTTGGCTGCTGAACAGAAGGTCTAGACCAAAATACTCTCCCAAAATTAAGAAAATATCACTCTCATTAAAAATAGACTTTTACATCACTGTAGGTGATCTCTTCTGAAAGTGCATTACCTACCATAAAACTCTTATAAAACCCAAGCAAAACCCACGTATTATCTTTACTTGAAGGAAATGAGTACACACATATTTGTTTGTATACACTGTACAAAGCAGCAGAGTCATGATCACTCTGAATGTCAAAGAATCTGTTGATTAAAACGCCTTTTTTTGCTAATCTCTCTGTCCACTATTGGAGAAGGAGCTGGTAAACCCTCAGAGGGACCTCACTTTTTTATACTAAAAAGAGTATACTATAGAGTTGGTACCTACTTGATACTGCTTCTTTTGAATAAGAAATGCAGAGAATCAAATCTCAGCTGAGATAACTGAGTGCTCACTCAGAATTTCAGGAATTCAAGCTAGCATCTCAGAAACAAATCTCTAAGAAAGCAACCCACATGCTCTGAATTTTTAAAAATTTTTATATGTATCCAAATCCTAGAAAACAGTGCTGCAAAAATACTTGACAGAGAAGATGGGGCATCTCGCCCAGATATTCCAGAAGAACTTTTAGGGTGTGATCCATCTCATCACACATGCAATTAGGGATCTACATGTACTTCCTATGTTGCTTCTTTGCAAGCTTGTATACCATAGAGCTTGGTTTTACGTTTTAATAACTTGTAATACTGAATTAATTCTCATGATGAATGAAATAAGGCAACATTTCAGAAGGCTTTCTTTATCAATTCATATGCATATCCATTTTTCATGAGAAAAACAAGGTAAACACACAAATGCCAACCTGCTTGCACTTGTTCAAACTGTGTGTAGAAAACTGATCTGCAATTGTGAGCAAAAATTTAAAAGTGCCTCAAATATTTTATTCCTTAGCATGTTTTGAAATGACTCACTGGAGATGAAGTGGTTTTAAAATATGAGGCTTAATAAAAAAAAAAATATTGGCAGGATACTGTCAGTACCATTTAAATTATTATCTTCATTAAATCTAAATTTACCTAAGAACAGTACTGGACTTTATATTATTACTATTTGCCCAACAGAAACATACAAATATACATATAGTCTTTAAAAACAATATATCTGCAGTCCAGAAACTATTCCATGTTTTAATGCTCGAGTTGTGCCATTTTGACCTATGACCCACATACACTTCTAGCTCCTATTTTTCCAGTCCAAAGATATCTGGATAAAGGAAGACTCACACACTTCACATTACCCCCTTCACTACGCATCATTCCAGTTATTGAATAATACAAGACAAACAGTGACCTACTTTAGAAAAGCAGATGAAAAGAAAATGAAAACAAGATACATGACAACAGCAAGGAAACCATGGTAACTATGACAGGCAATTGCTTTGCTTACATTATTTTGGCCAGAATGATCAGTGAGCTGAGCCTTGAGCTCTACAATTTCAGCTTCTAACAGGCGAATTACTTCTTCATAGTCCATCTCCATTCCACGAGCCTGCCTTTGTGCAGCTTCTGCAAGATGAATCCTACTTCGCAGGGCTCTTGCCTCTTCTACAGCTGCCTTGGCTTCCTATAGGTGATAGAATTCAACTGAAAAGTTACAACTCCAGCTAACAAAGAAGTACAGATTTAGCTCAAAATTACTGGAGGTGGCATTAGAGCTACCTTTTAGTATTTATGGTCAGATGGTTCAATTGCTAATTTTTAAGTGTATGATGTGCAAACAAAGAACAGGTATTTACAGAGAGAGATAATTTTCCTAATAAACTAAATCACGAATTCTACAATTACTGTAAATCTAACTGAATGAAAGGTTTTATAGAAATGCACCTGATACTGTTAATCTGCCCCATCACTTCTATAGTAAAAAGTATTTTAATGAGATGTTATTTAATTTTATTATTACTGCCTGAATTCACACTTAATTCGGAGTTTGCATATCATGTAGATGGACTAACGCAAGTATTCAGTCCACGCTGTTCTCAAAATAAGTGCTGTTTTTTATTTTTCTGCCTAGTTCCTTCTCTTATCTCACTATCCTGTATTATCACAGAAGAGTGTTATATAGAATTTATATATAAATAATGTATGGAAAACAGGAAATTAGAAACTGTTAGCTTTTAGTTCAGCTAAAGTAATCCCTCAGTGAAAAATCTAATTTCAAGAAGGATATTGCTCAGTTCATTTTACTACTGAATATTAGTTCAAATTAACTTTGATTTGTAAATTTAGAAAGTCAAACTAAAGGTCTGGACAACAGATGAGTTTACACTAGGAAAAAACCAAACTGCTTGTTACAAATGTAGACATACAGGCTCACTGGCACCAAAACCAGTAAACCACCTTTCTCTTTAGCTTTTTATTAATCTGTGGAAAAAGGTCACTTAATATGAATTTTCTGAATCATTAAAAGTGATAAGCTTTAAGTATACAAATTCACAGAACTCGTAATTCTTTGTACAGATTCTTCAGCTAAGGTTACTTAGGTGAGTATCCTATTCCTAGTCTATTATACCTTATTATTATAAGGCTGGGAATGGGACTAGAAGGGAAACAGGTAGGGGTAGAGGAGAAACACACTACGAATCTATGATAAGTAGGAAATAACCTTCTAGAAACTAGACCTGAAGTCCCTGTTTCTGAAAAACCTACGTGACCAAATCTTCCTGGTTTTGTGGAAGAAATTTTGTATAATACTTAACAAGTAACATAATATAAATCTCTAGAGAGGTCAGTTAAGCTTACAAAAGCAGATTTATTTCTATTATTTCCTTACTTAGAAGCATTTGTTCTCTGCAGTCAATATCCTTCAAGTCAGGTTTTTCTATACTTTGTTATAATGTTTTTTCTGTAAAATGATCTACCAATTCAGTTTCAGATTACTTTTAACCCGTACACTGTTACATATATATAGGACAATCTTCCTCATATTTACAATGATTTTGCAATATAATACCAATTTGGATCACTGCCAGGGACATTCTGGTCTTTTAGAAAATAAAGCGTTAGAACAAGTAACCACACATGCAGCAAACAGCAACATTATTAGTGAATACAGATGACATTGGTATTATATAGTTCAGGGGTTTCTGTTATAGGAACACAAGTGATAAGAGATAAAATTAAATAACCTTTAGTTTGACAGCAAGTATAATGATTTTTATTTTTTTTTCTTTTAGAAGCACAAAGCATTAGATGACCCTGTTCTACATGATGATCACCTCCACCTGGAAACAGCTGAGTTGAGTTGAAAGCTTATTGCTGCATGTCTTTCTGTCATTCAGCTAGTTCGTTTTACAGTTGTCTGTTTGCACAGCACTAAACGCAGTGCAAGGGGCCATTACTGAAAGCACTCACTGAAAGACCACCAGAACAATCCACCCCTCCTGCAAGCTGCTCATACCAGTTCTTTTTCCTAGAAACAATTCAGAGAACACAGGAGCTTCTAAGAAGTTACGAATCTATAGCAGTAGAGGTCAAAAATACTGCCTTAGTAGAGGGCATTTTCCTGCCACTGTAGGAAACAGTGTGACTCAACAGCAAGAAAAGCTGGCCCTACTGATACAAAGGATGCTTCAGGAGTCTTCAGTAGCAAAGGTACCCCTCAGTAATAGGCTGGACGTGGAAAAAGAGTCTTGGAGACAAAAAGAGAAGATGCTCTGGTATTAAAATTGACTAATATAAAGGAACACAGAGGCTTTGACAAAGAGTGGCATCTTAAAAATGCACATATAGGAATTATTGAAATAAACTGACATCAGAAAAGTCATGGGAAAATTGCTATAATGAAAAGGGAGGTCTTCATTTCGAAATAAGACCTCCTTGAGATAAAGGTTTAATCTCTTATAATCCAGAATTGCCTTTACTCTTCCATTGTTTTTTCAGAATCCCAGTTGTTGAATATTCATTTCTCTGTAATAGCAGACTAAGTATGACCAGATTTCAACAGTGAAAGACCTAAAGGAATAATTAATGAACAATGGATTCTTACATTACAATGAAAAGATTATCTACACTACAACAGTATTAGCAAAACTTTCTGACAAACCGGAGCTGTTTGCTAGAGCAGGGAGGCACAAAGTGTAACAATGCCATCAGGTTTCCTAGCTCTACAGTTACTGAAGCTGGCACTGTGGTGACTTGGTGGGTTCTCTTACTTACATGCAGGTAAGGGGCCCCCATCAGTGAAGAACAGACAGATTACAGCATGCTTCAGCAACATTTTCTCTTGTCCCATTCAACTGCTTGTATGAAGGAAGATGCAACAGAAATGGAATCTGCAGCTGCTAATATTTCATCTATATAAATGCCTGATGGGACCATTTGTCCTAATGTGGTATGAAGCCACTACAACAAATAAGAAACTGCAGGCTGGAGGGGAGAAACTGAATCCTTAGCAGAATCAATTTCAAGGTACAGGTTTCTTTCAAAGCCAGGTTCTATTTGTTCCTTGGATAAATTCAAGTGTCAGGAGAAGGCTTTATCTGAGTAATATTCCAGCCACCACAAACACAGGAACAAAGGTATTCTTTTAAACTACATGAAAAAATGTAGTTCCAATTCAATTATGTTTATTCATTAATTCTACAAAAATTGTACGCTGAAAACATCTTTTAAAAGAACTTTGAGTATCTCTACTATATATTAAAATAAAAAAGCTAATGAAATAAAAATAAACCCAATACTTCTTTCAGGTAGGGGGAAATAAGCTACCAAATAAGTTACCATAAGCTTCCAAAATAGCAGCTACTCAAGTCCTAGTCTGCAAAGCACCTCTCTTCCCCTTACAAAACATAAGCATAGAAGAGCAATTCTTAGCCCTATGAAATGCAAGTAGAGCAGTATGGGATACCACAAACAATATCCTATCTTTATGACCTTTCACATTTGCTATGTTTAGTTGACGTGCTTCAGCTGACAATAACTGCATTAAAAAAGCTCTAGGAAAGAAATCATTCAGGATGGTATGAGCCAGGACTTTCAGGCAGCACAGAATACAGTCAAACTTGTCCAAGAAGATAGAAGACATCATTACAGATCTCACATTCATGGTGTTGACAAGACTTCAGGTACTCAAAAGTGCCTTTCTGTGTTCTGTGCCAATTTCAGCTTCCACATGATTTCAAGGAAAACCCAAAGACAGTGCTATATCAAAATAAAGATCTATAAATTAAGGTATTTTAATTGTCATACATTGATATTAGAAAATAATTACTACCTCATTTCAAATTTAGCAATATTTCTAATGTTAAGAGTTTGTTTATCCTGTTAGCTACTGATTCAAGCACTTTTTAATGAAGCTGTACTAACAAAACATGTTCATCAACCAGAATATTTCTATGCCTGTCCTAATTAAGCTGTAATCTCCGTGATTCACAATTAGTAGACAATAGGAATACCACAAAAGATAGCCCAATATATGACTGGTACCCTATATCCTTATTTAAAACCTTTTTTTTTCCCCAGGAAAGCAGTGATTTAAAAAAAATATTTAAATTGTATTGAATTCAGAAGACCTTAGACACATACTTAAGTTGGTTTGTTTGTTTACTTTTCATCAGGTCATTAAGGCTCAATATTGTACTTATTAACTCATTTCACTAACTTCAGCTCAAGCAGGAATGCATCATCATAATTTAAATGGCAACTTGTACTGTAAGTAGCCTATTTTTTTTAAACTTCACATCACCATGAATCTCAGCATCAGCACTAGTTCTGAACTACAGAAATATATAGAAAACACTTGAAAATGCACCAAGTATAAACAGAAGTAAAATTTCCATTAAAAGCCTGTTTGCATCTCCTAAAATAGGTCACACAGCGCTGTAACTACATATAATTTATTATTTCTCTTCCATTTCACTATATGAAACCTTTTCAACGCAGTTACTTAAAACACTTACTAGAAAATCAGAATATTTATCCCTGGAGGTTTACTGCAAAACTGACCTTCACCATCACATGACGGTACTTGAGAGAAAAGTAAAAGTACGAGGACCTCATGTGGTAGGAAAATTGACATTGCTGCCACTTAGAACATTTTAAACCATCTTTGTCCAAGTCTACCTTCCTAGGAAGAGCAGGTATGTGAACTGAAACGCTCGATGCTGAGGACCTGATATCCATACCGTTTGCATTTTGGGGTTTGTACTTTGTACTAGCTTTAGTCTAGACTAATAGACTGAACATCTGCTCTACTCTAGAGCAACAGCCTGAATACCCATTAGTGAATGGAAACATGAGGTGCACTACTGGAACATACTTCCAGTTAAATTTAATCACAAAAAGAATCCAAATAATTTCCCTGCTGTCCCACAGTGCATAGAGGGCAACATCACAATATTAATGGAAAAATCTTTCAAGCAGTTCTCTTATATTCAAGGAATAAAAGGTGATAAAGAAGGTACTGAACAATCTACATATAGAGGCAAAACCGTAAAACTAATCTTAAAACAGTACACAGGAAGATTTTTATACTGCATCTTGCATTTTTACATATGACATCTGATGGAACAGATAGCCATGAGAAACCTACAAGGAATACGTGTAGCAGTACAGGAAAGAAGAAAGGCAGCCAGCTCATAAGAAGAAAAGAGCTGACAGGATGATGTTCAGTAGAAGCAGGAAACAGAAAAGTTACTTGGTTTTGAATCCAGGCTATAAATGACATGACACTCACATGTAATTGGAAATTTTCTCTAAGGGACACAAGAAGGCTTAATTTCATAAGAAACTCTGCTTTCTTCTCTCATAATTATAGATAGATAATGGAGACAGAAACAAGATATTCTTCACAAAACACTACCATTTTTTTCTGATAAATACCAGGTAGAATTGTCAAGTGCATCTGTTTTTTCCATACTTAAAACTCTGGTTGACATATAAAGTAGCTAATGTTAGGACTATAGATTAGGCACGCTGTTGCGTAAGAACAGCAAAATCACTTCAAGAACACTTAAGACCAGAAAGGTACTACTACATTATTATGCATCATATCTGATCCAGCTTGTCTTATGGTTCCTACCTCAATTCAACAGCAGAGAAGTATTATTACTTCAAAAAAACTTAAGGATCAATATTCTCCAATTCTAATCAAAAGCTTTGTAGTAACAAAAGAACCACTTTGTGTTGAAATCAGTATAAAGTGAAAGTATAGTCTATATGAGCATCAAGAAAGAAGTGCGTCCTTCTCCTTTCCACAGAAAACAGTAAAAAAAAATTATATTTTTAAGAAACTTCAACATACTTGCTTGACTATTTGTAGCTCCTCTGTTAACTGTTTCTCTAAATTCACAGATTCATACAATTTTTCCTGTTTAAAAAAAAAAAGGGAATAAATAATTAATAATTAGGTCTGAAAGAGAAAGAGGTTTTATTCCTAAAACCCAGTTAGCTCTTGCAAAACTACAGGTGGGAATACTTAACTTCTATCAATGTACTTACTGCCTTTTGTACAACTACTATGTTTCTAGCTGCAACATGTCTGCTAATAACGTTGTATAATCAGAAATACACATATTAAAAAAGTTCTGGTGGAAATAATAAATTACAAAATTTGTCACAGCTTTTACAAAACCTGTGGCAAACCCGAATTTTAATCTCTAAAAGCTAATTTTTTCAGAGAGTTCATTGATACCATTTAAGTTCCTTGAGCATCTGAGGATTATTTACTGAACACTTCTGTGATCTAAGTAAAATACACATTTTAAGTCTCTTGTTACCTAGTCACCTAACAAATGAGCATTAATAAAGACATTTTTGTGGCTTTAACAGATTACTGTACAATCTAATAGTCACATGAACTTATTTTAAAGCATTGTATGTCTGACCATTCTTTCACTCACCTACTGATAGCAGAAGCCTGTAGGTACACCACTTTCAGAAGGTTAAAAGTTCTAATGAAGTTTAAAAGTGCTATAAAAGCATGAAGATTCTCATACTGAGTCAGACCAATGGTATTTCTCACTCAGAATCAAGTATTTGATTGTAGATTGTTAAGGGAAGAGTATAAGAAATAAGGCAATTATAGATTGATCATTGCCAGTTTTCGACATCAGCAATTTAGGGACTCATGCTAAGTATTTACTACTTCAGCGTTCAATGTAAATTGGGTTCTTTCTTTTCAGTACAAAGTTTCCAGAAGAATCTTTGTGCACAGAATGAAGAAGAGATCTTTGGGCACGTCAACCCAACGTTTTTGTAACTACAGGAAGAAAGAATTTTTTTGGACCAGGAGGCAATTTGTAGAATTGCCTGTATCCTGGGATCAACTTTCTGGTCCTGTGCAAAGACACGAGTTAAGTACGCTGAATACAGAACCAGAATTTTTTATCTTTTGGCTTGTCAAAAAAGAAATTCAGGAGCATAGGACTGTGGTTGTAACCCAGGGTAATAAGAAACAAATATATTTGTTGCTTTAGGGCTCGCATATTTTTGTAATATCTTGAAAATATGTATTAATTTTGCAAACAGATTAATTTATCCTTCAGTTCTGACTTCTTTCAAAAGTATTAGCATATGCTCAGACACTGCGGTTACTAGGATTGCACAGTTCTAAATAAAGTTACTATGCAAATCAGTCACTTCTCCAAATTCACTTTTGTGAAATGTCTGCTTCGTCTCATTTCTCTGTGAATCAGATTAAAACCCAAGATTATTTAACAAATAAAATTCACTGTCTCCAGAAATATATTGTAAGCATACAATCTTTGAACATAATTAGGACTGTTTGCTCTGCCTTTTTATTTATTCATCAAAAATTGCACATAAAATTGAGAAGAAAAACAGTGTATTACTATATATATTCAAAAAGAAATTCATCTCATGAATAATTTAGAGCAAACAAAAATTAAGTATTACCTTTAATTTATTAATTTCTTTTAAAGCTTCATTTCTTTCTTTCTTAAGCCTTTCCATGTCATCCTCCAAAGAATCACAGGTTACAAACTGTGCGTATTTGAATACATAAGGTTAGAATGTTTTACTAACTGTATCTTCCATAATCTTTAACATCTTATCATAAAATGTACTGTTAATAAAATGAGAGGATAATTTTAAAATAACTTAAAGCACTGAAAATACTAAAAATGTTTAAGAAAATTCTGACAAACTTATCTTCCAAATGAACAATTATTTTTCCTGTTAAAAAGGATTAATAAAGGTATTTTTAAAAGTACCAAGAATACAACACTAATAGCCCTTGTTTTCTTCAATATTTTAAATAATATGTAATTTTATTTTAGTATTCCTATGCTGCAAATGCTCTTTCTTAAAGTCACTTCTAGAATAAAGTGATTTGCACTGTAGCAGTAGTTCAAATCACTGGGACCAATAACTGTTTATCACTCACACAGGTAGTAGCAATATGTATTCCATTAAGAAACCTCAGTAAATCACTGTGGTCCGCACTTAATAACAAATCACAACATGATTACATGAATTGCTTTCTGCAAAGTAGGTTGCTTTAAAAAGCTTTACAGAATCTAGGTTATCTTAAAGATCACCATGATATGGAGCTGTTGTAAACATTTTGCCCAAGATTTGCAGTAATCTTACATATAATAAACTCCCAACAGTTAAACACTGTACAGGCACACGTTTTACCTGTGAATCCAGTAAGCTGGCAATTTCATTGACCCCAAATGTTACAGATTTTTGGCCATCATCTGTTGGATTCAATTGCATAGAGAACAGATTCCTTGAAACTTCAATGAAATCTAAAAAACAGTTTCGAATTTGTTGCTGTAGTCCACAAGTTCAGTTTAGTAGTAGTATCACTAGATGCAACACAATTACTAATATCGCAATGTATGGCTACTCTTTTATAAATGCAGCATCTGCCCTCCATGAGCCTTCTAAAGGAAAATATGAAAATCAGACCCATCTCTGAACAGAAACATTTGGTAAAGCTGGTAAGAATAAGAGTAAAAATGTACAAAACAGGTCTTGGCATGAAATATCCCTGAATCAAGTTGTGAAGGAGAAAAGAAAACAAAAGGTGGAGTCAAGTTCATCTTCAAAGTACCTGGTTAGAGATACTCTATGTTTGGGAGACCCCTGTGAAAAATTAAAAGAAATCTGCACACCTGTTATACACCTGTCCTTCCCAATGAATTGACTTTACTACAGAAGATATAGTGTCTCTCCAGGAAAAAGAAAAAATTTAGTGCTAGCTCACACCTCAGTTTCCTTTAAATCCCTGATAGAGACCTGGTAAAATTGATGTTGACCAAGTTGAAAGTTTTAAATACAAACACTACAGCATTCTCAATCAACATGGCTTGGATTACCCATTCATTTTGAATGTATTAAAAAAAATAATTCTGTTATGTATGACAGAAAAGTGTAAATATAAAGGTCACTTTGTTTATACCACATAAAATCTGATGGAAGATCCCATATGTTTCTTGATAAGGTACTTGAAAATCCAGTGCCTTTTTGGATGGTCAAATATAAGAAATTATTTTTCATATACTAGTGTATGATGCTGTTTTTCATAAACTTTAGGAAAAGTGAAATTTCCATCCGTTTTAGCATCAGTACTATCATAAGTCTCACAGTTTATGAGAAATATTCTTAAATTGTTAGTGTCACCTACCAAAATTGTCACAACCAACAGAAACAGCTCTTTCCCATCAGAGTTAGATTTAGCTACAAGAAGAATCATGATTGTCTCCATGTAAATCTCTTTCTATGTGCAATAGTTGAAAGGTTCTTCCTTCTCACAAACTAAGTAAGTTAATAAACTCTCAGTTTAATTGCTTCAAGAAGTCTCTTTAACCATCCATACTCTCCCAAGTAATTTTTGGAACAATTACAGTACCCAGTCGAGGCAAAGATTTAGGAATTTGTGAGCACAAAATCAAAACTTTCTCAAGGCTGCTCTTAATTAGATAAATTTGTGATTTGCTTTCCAATGACTTAGTTTCAGAATTCCAAGCTTATTTTTATACAGTAGAATAAGGTTCTTGCCTAAGATTATCATTTTATTTGCAGCAGCAACCCAATGCTGACAGCAAAGGTATCAACGGTTATTATCTATGATATCTGTATTTCTACATTTCATTATTTTCCATGGTAATTAACAAATTATTACCTCCAAAAGACACTGTTCCTTTAGAATCTTTCTGAAGTTGCTGCCTTAGGGCTTGCTGCTGTTCATCTGTGGGCTGAATCCCAAGATAATTCAATGCCTGGAAAGAGAAAGCTTATTTTGGAGGGAAAAAAAGAAAGGACTAGGGATAATGACTGCAGGGACATGGGGGAGTAATTAAAGAGCTATTACTTCAAAGAGCCTTTGTATCATAGTACACTCTCACTGACAACACTTTTATTCCAGAGACACTCTGTGACTTCTCCTTCTAATGAGAGATATTCAGATATTATTTAACCTTGAATACAGATGAGTGTAATAAGCAAAACCCTTTGTCCTTAATAACTGCCTTCTAAATCCTGAGGGATGTTCAGATTCCCAGAAGAGTTAATCAGTAATTAGATTAACAAAAACAGTAATTTGCCCAATATATAAAATGAAATATTGGCCTGAAACCTGAAAGAACTATCCAAACAGAAAATTTAGTGTGTAATTTATACCTTAAAGTTTGTCAGCCTAGAAATATTCTCCAGATGTTTTACATGCATCATGAAGGGGGAGAAAGGAAAACTCAAAAGTTTTTAAGTATTTACCCTCTCCAGCTTTTCTGCTTTGAGACGAATAATAGAGTTCCTTCCTTGTAGCTCATAATCATCATTCTGGCTGGGGGCAAGAACTAAAAAGAAAAAAAATTAAAATTAAATGTAACTACTGCTTTGAAAAATTTGTTCTGAGGCTCTGCTCATCAAACGGATACCAGCTAAACACCACAAACAAATGTTAATATTTAGATTTACTTTTTTTTTTAAAGGACCTAATTGCAATAAACAAAAATCACTTAAACCGTTTTTTCACATCAAAAATTGACAAGTAGCAAATTAGCAGAAAGAAACCAGGAATAACTTTGTGCAATCCATCAAGCATATGGCTTAGACTTGTGATATTTTCCCTTCTCTCAGAGATACACAGTTACTCTGGAAACAGAAGGGGAAACACTTGTGAATTCTGAGAAAGACCTTCAAGACACACCCTCAGCATAATCATCAATTCACCAAACCACATCTAGATATCTAGAAAACACTTGTGGAAAGAGAGGGAATGACCTGTTGCCAACTAAAGGCTCTGTGGAGGTAGCTTAGACTGAATTCCAGCAGGCTCCTCAGTATTTTTTCCTGGGTAGGAACTCTTCCAAGGACTACCATCCATTAAGACATCACCCATCATCCCCTTCCCTCCAGTCTTTACAGTCAGAAATACAACAAGTCTGCATAATTTTAGCATTAATAACTTATGGTGCAACTATTTTATTTCCAACATACAGAAATAATTAAGCTGAGGAAAGGAAAAGAAGCTAGCAGTACTAAGCAGTCCATATGCAAGATTTCAGAATAATTGCTTTTTTTTGTTGTTGGGCACGCTTAGTTTTAATGGAACTTGAGAAATGCAGTCACAGCTTTGTCATGTTTCACATACCTGTGGATACAACACAAGAAGCAGCAACCTTTGAAGCCTTTGATCACAGACAGTAGGCAAAAGGAGCAGTTACCTATCAATTTCTTTGGATTTTAGATGTATGTAAATAGAACAAATTCATTGACTTGTTTTTCACAGAAGAAAATGGAATACTTGTTTGCATTCATTATTTATAAATGTAATTTAGATCTTAATTCATTATTTTATTAATGGACTAGAGATGTACTGAAACCAAAACCAGCATTTGAAAACTAAGGGATCTTGCAGTTTGAGATTCTCTCTAAAAGAACAGAAGGAATCACATAATTTTTTTTTTTTTTAGTTTCACAGCATATCTGTTTCCAAGCTCAAAGTAATTTACATTCTCTTTATATGCCAAAAGCATAAACCAAAACATCTTGAAAATCTCTGACACTAACACCTCTCACATGCTATATTAAATTCTGAAGACAGTGGGCTAGAACCTCAGCTGAATTGGCACACTTCCTTTCAACTCAGAATGAAAAAGCATTGTGTATGAGTTTTGGAAGAATTTCTTAAAATTATGCACATTCTTCTTACAACATTTAAAAAATAAAATCTAAGAGCTACTTTACTTTTTCAAGGTCATCTTTGAAAGGTTATCCTTGAAAAAGGGTAGCATGAGAGAAGTGGCAGCTTTGACTAAGGATGTGCTATTAAATATGACTAAAAAGAAAAATGACAAGAAACAGTACAAACCGGAGCTGCAACTATTTCTGCTTTCCATTTTACTAGCTATGTTATTCAGACATGTTAAGAAACTGTGGCCTTCTTTGTCTCTTGAAGCATCAATGAAGCTCCTGTGTATTGCATTTTATTAACCAAGAGTCTTATATTCTGAATATATTAAAAAATAGCCTTTTGTCTCGTTCCTCTGATTTAGTTGTGGTGTTTTTCATGATCAATATGAAAAACCTGTGTGATCATTAAACTCCAGGTGTATTCAATACTACAACCTTTCCAGTTTCAAAAGTTCACATTCTGTCAGCTCACCCTTCAAGCAAGGAAGCCATCTGGTCAAATTTGCAATAAGTAGACTGATTCATTTAAAATTAGGATGTCTAGTATGGGCCATAATAAACCCAGGTACAATTTAAATAACATCAGTGGAGTGACATCTAGAATGAATCAGATCCCGTATGTTTGTTCTTCCTCTTCTCAGTATACTAGACATCAAGTTGAGAAGCACAGGTTATGCTTACTTACTACCGCCTGAAGAAAAAGATTATAGTTCAGGTCTTCATACAGAAATAGAGAACAGAATCAGTTACATTACTGTGTCATGCGAGACCCTCATTATTATGTCAGACTACTGCATTTTCACTGTAAATATAATGCATATTTGCTTCCCAAATTAATTACAATTGTTCAGTTTTGGTTCTGACCAAATTCCACAACCTCTATTTTTCCCTACTGTTGTTTTCAAAACATATATTCAGAGATATAATCAAAGTGACTATTCTCTTTGTTTGAATCTCATGACTCTCAAATATAAATATACACATATATAGTCTATTTGTTATTAATTGAAAAACTGACTGTTAGAGGTCTGATTGTTATTTCTGTGCTTCCAGTATGCTGCCCTGACTTAAAAAAAAAAAGTGCCAGCAGTATACATCCACAGAATTTCATCAAATCAAGAAAGCACAGTTTCTATGGCAACCTAACCGTGATCTATATGTGAGTCTTCATTATCTGGTTTCTACTGAGTCTGTTATCATTACTGCTGTACAGCAAATGTTGTGATCACTCATTTTTGTGTGGTTTCAGCTGTTTGTTTAAGACAATGTAAGTTATATTTGACAGAAGCTACTAAACAATCCATTGATCTCAGTCCTTCATTTAGTACTACAAAATAGTGCAATATTCCTTTTTTTAAAGACTATTGAGTCTCACTATGTACTATTTTCTGTATGACAGTTATTGAAGAAAAAATGGGTGGCAGGGAATTAAATCAGCATTTACCAGTGGCAGACACATCAGCACAACTGCTGTCTAGAGAAGTAATTGGAGATTGCTCTCCCATCTTGACTCCAGTTTCCATCTATGAAAGAAAATCAAAAGTCATGAAATACCATTTCTAAAGCAGATCGCAAGCCAAACCAGAAATACACATTAATGTAAGAGAGTGGGAGAGGAAGGAAGACCAGAGGAGAAACTGGGCTGGAGAGATCAAAACAACCCTAGGAGAAAATGGAAGGCATGGGGGGGGCATGGTGGTGAGAAGGGATGCCATTCAAAAAACTTAGGTCATGGCCTTCTCAAAACCTTAGTTAGGTTTTGGATATTTTCACATATTAAGATAGCACAATCTCTCTAGGCAACCTAGGCAACCTGTTTCAATGTTTGTATCTCTAATAGGAAAGAAAAATGGGCAAGAATTTTAAGTACAAATGTAAGAACTACTAAGAATCACCTGTTTTGACTTTGTGTTTGACATGGAACATTTTAGTCTTCCTTGTTCAAAGACAATATTTAGTTTTAAAAATGTGATAAATTGAATTTTTTTAAAAAAAAATTGAAATAATAGAGTAGTTTTAAAATCTTTCTTACAGTCAACATTACTTCTTCACTCTAATGGTGTGCTGCATGAATTAAACCAACAATTGTTGCTTAGCTGAAAGAAAGGGGAAGAAACTCACATTCTTCTAGAACTCCGATTTTTTACCAAAATCTCATCATCATGGAGGAAGTGTAACTTGTGAGATTGTACTGTACTCACACATATGTGGTAATCAGACAGTACTTTATCTCTGAAATATATAACTATGTATCTAATTCTGAAACTTTAGTCCCGAGAGGAACAGTAAGGAGAACTCTGTATCTAAGAACATGCTTACTGCTTATTTTATTCGATTTGTTTTCTTACCACAACTCAACTAATACTCTTATTCCTCTCATCATTGTGGTTTACTCTACCGTTACACAACATGTTTTCTGGAAAAGACTTGATATTCCAAAGAATTAATATTGTGCAGGAAAAAGAGCCAGTCATTTTCTTACTAAAAGGGAAACTGAATTAAAATAACCCTATACTGAAATGTCAATAAAATTAGGAAAAACAACCATTTGCTCACTTTATACTGAGAGTAGTAATAAGTATACTCACTGCATTTGGAGTGAACAATGAAACAAGCTTCCCATTAGGAGACACAAGAGAACTAAGCACGGTAGCCTGTTGCTCTCCATATGCTACAGAAGATGCTAAGAGGCTGGAAGGACGTTGCAGATTCTCTGAATAAGTGGGAACAATTTTTTGTCTAATAAAAGCTATCTCCCAAAAACTTTTAAACCTAAAATTAAAATCAAAAAAGTTTCAACATATTGTACACTATACTGTTCATAGGATTATACGTTACTCTGGCAAAAATTACATTTTCCCAAACACTGTGTGTGATTTTATTTAATTAATTTTTCTAAAAGGATGTTCTATTCCCTATCATTAAAAAAGGCAAATAATGTGGTTTTGGGGTTTGTTTTTCCTTTTGAAAGGAATTAAGTATCATAATTTTACAGGTCTAAAAGGTGCATTTGAGTCTTTTTCTATGAAATATTGCAACTGAATATTTAAAAAAACCTAATATCCCTTGCACTTCCTCTAAGTACACATGACAAGACATTTCACATTAATCTGATCATAAATATCATATAATAAACCATTTTGCAGGGTTAGCTGTTTGACAGTAACAGATACCTCATCTTTGTTCCTTTGATTATACTTTTTGCCTCTTCATAGGAGACACCAATCATTGACTCTTTGTTTATGGACACAAGTTGATCCCCAGGCTTTAATCGTCCATCCTAAAATAACAAATAAAAAAACAAACCCGCAGATTTTATATTAATTGCTAACACTATAGAAAGAAGTGTATAATCACAGCACTTTAACATATTCCTCTGGATCTGTTAAGACAAGAAATATCAATAACGGCTATATATTCTGCCTGACAATCTTCCAGAAATAAACAGCATATCAAATGATCATTTAATTATCATGTTAACAGTCATTATAAAAGCTTCATCAGACAGAACAGATCTCAGGTATTGTGTTGAAGAAGAAATTTGGACCCAGATGCATTACTTCTATTAAAAAAAATGAACCAAACAAACCACAGACAGTAAATTTTCCATCAAGGAGTACCAACCCATCTGACTACAGGAAGCTTCCTGTATTCCTAATTCCACTGTGAGCTGGATTAATTTGTATTTCAAAACCAAATGTTCTTGGCTATACATGGGACTCTTCCGGCACTTACTAGCCATATTAATCTTAATGACAAAACCAAATTAGTCTATTAGGAATTCACCAGTCAAAACCAAGATAGAAATAATGTTGTCAACTTTGTACTTTGGTTGAATTCATTGCAAACTTTCTACCAACATAGGAACGTATCATGTTTCTGCCTCGGAGACTGTAAGACAAGACTTCAAACGTGCTAGGTTAGATTTCTCACTAAGATAAAGCTTTCTTCACTCACATTTTAAAAAAGGCTTCAACAATTTAACCGAAAATTCACATAATTCACCTAATGGTTACAAAGTTAGTTATGACATTTGTGTAATATAATACACATCAAATTACACATAATGTCTGTGTTCTTCAGCTCTTAAGAAATTAATCACAGAATCAATCCGACCATGTGAAATGAACTGTGTACAGAAAAAGATACGCAAGTAGCAAGTAAGATAACCTTTTCAAGACCCGTATAATGATAAATTTTTAATACCCACAAACCATAATATTAGTGTTTTGGCTTTGATTAAAGAAAAAAGTTGTAGATCTTTTATTTCACTTGCATCCAGCCTATTAAAACATACCCATTTCAATGCTGCCCTCACGTGGCAGAAATTTAAAATATGCTTGCTACTTAGGTTTCTGAAACAGGATAACCAAGATTGGAAAATTACCTCTACTCTTGCTAATACTGGAACCTACTACAAATGAATGTGTCTGTCCCAGTCTATCGATTAGGTGTGCTAGGCTTTAAATTATATGTTTACAAGGAGAAAAATGTTTTAGAAGCCACAACAAAATAGGAGAAAACAGAAGAAGAATGATCACCATTTATCTACTACAAGAAGTCCTGGAGAAACTTTGCATTTTTTCCTTCCTTCTTGGCATTTTAGGATTTCAGTCACAAATAGTTATAGATTGTTTTGGGGCAAAACTCATTGCTTGTGAAATGGTTATCTACACATCAAAATAACTCAAGAAGCAGGAGATGACACTTGGATAAACAGTTTTGTGTACCTGAAGCAGTCCTGTTATTTATTTATTTTTTAAAACTGACAAGGTCTCCCAATTGACATATTGCATTTGTCAAATGAAAACAGTAATCAGTACTGATTCATACATTCTATTAGTCTGCATTATCAGAATATTTTTTTCTAATTTGCCTACACAATGCTTTCCAACTGCAAGGATCCATCTAAATTAAGTCTAAGAGTAAAATGATTTTTTCAATGTCCAAGAAAAAAAGAGATGCAGCCTGTAGCTTGGTCCTATCCTTGCTGATATACCTTGCATTATGCAACCTCTTAAAGAAGTTGCTTTCTTACTTTCTCACACATAAATTGAGGTATAAGTTCTTCATTTACCTCAAATGAACTCATGAATAATTTTCATTACCATGTAACCATACTATGGTGCAATGAGATAATTATGTTTAAAGAGAAAGCAAGGAGAAACACAAACAAATTTTGTATTTAAAATATAACTCTATATAAAATACTGAAGTAGGTACTAAATGAGGGCAAAAATACAGGTGACTAAAGGAGGAGGGAGGGAGGGAGGGAAGAAAGGTCTTTACCTTATGACAGTCACCACCAGGGATAATTTCTTGAATATATACCAAAGGCCCTTCATTTCTGTTAATTCCTCCTACGATATTCAAACCTAGGCTTGTTCCTTTGCAAACATTGATAATCTGAAATGCACTATCCCTATGAAGAGAAAGAAAAGTACAATTACTTCACCGAACTGGGTACTTAGTAAAGACTCAAGTGATACAGTATTTTTATCTTATTGATTGCACAAATATGTGTAACAGCAACAAATAGAAATAGCGGACATTTAATCTCCATGTTCAAACACTGCGCTGCCTACTTAGTACAAAATCAATTACAAAAAGAATTCATACATTATTTTACAGGGCTAAAAAAGCACCTCTCTACCATATATATCCAAGACTTATGGGAGTACCTAGGTACTCATGAACCAAAAGCATTACTTCATTAGGAGACACTAAGATCTAAAGTCAACCTGATTATTCTATTTCTACCACGTAAGCAATAAATAAATGAGAAAAATAACTTAGTAAAACTGAAATTTTGCAATAGCAATGGCATTATAAGTTACAGGATTAAAAAGGGGAAAAAAAAAAGTTGAACACTTAGCACTCAATGCAAAGTTTTCCTGACCAGCCAAATACAGCATCTTCGACAGCTCACACAAGAGAGTTACAGTCACTTTTGGAAATTACTTTGCAAGCTTTTGAGATGGTGCTGCGACAGAATTATTTCTGCTGATATTATCCTTCGGATGCAACTGAGGACTCTCTGACCTTGAGGATGACCCAGAAGAAGGGCTGTCTATAGATTTTGCTTAAAGAAAAGAAATAATGAAGAAAAGAAATAAAACACGCATTTTGGAAAAAGCACAAAATTTCAACTCATGCAAGTAAGTTCAGTAGGACTATTTTCATGTTAGAAAACAGACAAATTATAGACAATCAGACAACCGAAAGAAAGCTTAAGTCTACACAGCTAGGAACTGCGAGCCACCCAGGGTTCCAGGAATAATTCTTTAAAATATAGCGAGTGATGATTTTTTTCAAACTGGGTGCAAAAAACTTAACCTCAACTGACTTTCACAAAATCACTCATGCTATATATAGGCACCCTAATTAGGCAACAATTCCATGAGCATTAGAACTGATGGTATTCTAGCTCAAATTTTTATTAGTAGTTTGATCTCCCATAGTAAATTTAATCAACAAATACCAAATACTTTTCACATTTTTCATTAATTAAAATTGCTGAATGTAGGTGGTATTATATTTAAGAGTTGAGGAAACCGAGACACACAAACCTCTCAAGTTACATGTTTAGACTACAATCTAAATGTTAAAGTCTAAGAAGTAAACGTGTGTTTTGCCTGACTTTCAGTCACTTCCTCCAATACATCCTCCTCCCAAACGAAAAGACTTTTAAGTGAAAGCTTC
This sequence comes from Elanus axillaris, assembly GCA_026212715.1. Lineage (NCBI taxonomy): Eukaryota > Metazoa > Chordata > Aves > Accipitriformes > Accipitridae > Elanus > Elanus axillaris. The sequence goes on along the minus strand of JANZLQ010000002.1, from coordinate 33,027,484 downwards.
TACTCCACCAAAGTATGACTACTGTCCTGCAGGATTATGTCAGGCTAGGAAGCAATCTCTCACCAGCTAATAGCTGTGTTGGAGAACTTCTTGCAGAGTTGGTGTCACTGTGAGAACCATACTTATCCATCAGGTCGTGAAATTCTTTCCTGTGGCAAAAAAAAGATCCTCTCTGTCAGGGTTTGGCATTAGTTTAAATGCAGACTTTGAAACAAGCTACTGCTTCTACTGAACAGTTACCCTTGCTCACAGAGGGAAGCTCAACCTGAACCGAAAGAGGAAAGCCCTGTCAAACGTTTGGAAGAGGCAAGAAAAAGATAATGTAATACAGAAGGATAAGGATGGAATAGCCATAGACTATGAATGAAATGAACTTCTCGTCAAAAAGCTTAATTATTACCTCTCTTCACCCTGGATTTCAAAACTTTAAAAACTTGGAATTCAAGTCAACTACAGATAAGACAGTGATATTACTTAAGTCCAGAACAAGTTATTTATATTAGAAGGAATCAGATAATATATCTATAGCATACTCCTATTTTTAAAGAATGCTTTTAGTTCTACTATACTGAACAAGAGCCCAGAAGAGGTTGGCAGACAAAGATGTGGCACCTCAAAAAAGAGGATAGAAGAAATATTTATTAATTATTCAAGAATGAATGAAGAATTCTAAACTTCTATTTAGTTTTCTCAGAAATTCACAGTCTATTTAATCTGAGGTAGATACCATTACATATTAAATATTGTATGTGCTTGGGCTTTGCTTATCTTTTTCATTATGAAATCTTTTTTTTAAAAGCTCCAACAGATGAAACAAAGGGCAATTCTTCGTCAGGTATATTGTTGAAAAAAAATAATTAAAAAATAAAAGCAGAAGTTCTTTGCAGAAACCAATCATATTGTAACAAACTGGCCAAAAAGCAGCGAAGATGTACATCCTGTATTACATGCATTAAAGAGAAAACAAAACCTCTTGATTAATTTAATACTGAATGCAGCCTAATTAAAAAAAAAGTTTATAATCTGAACTATGCTTACACCTCAGTGATAACAGATTAAATAATAAATAAATAATCTAGAATGATGTAAGCCAGAAACATCAGCAAATTCATACTACAGAATTAAAGAGAGAGAACATAAATTAACTGATTGCAGGGAACATAATTCCCAAGTAATTCCAGTGACTGTAGAGGTTTATTGAAGCCTGCTGGATGCATTATTTTTTTTAAATGAAAAAAATTATTGAACTAATGCCAGGCCCAGGGAACACAGATAAACACAGCCGAGTATAAATCAAATAATATTTTAGCACAGGAATGTGCAGTCACAGCAAATTAATTCACAGGTGTCTGAGTGAGGGACTGTATATAGTGGCAAATTCTGCACAGGCCATTGGGCATACCACCACAACAGTAAAAGGACTGATGGATTTTAATTATTCAAGGAGTTTAGAGGAAGTAGGTCAGTATGCTTTAGATAAAAGCAGATTAAGAGTGGACCTCGCATATATCTAGGCAGTCTGAAAAAAGGAGAGATGAGAGGCTACAGTGATTTAAATGTCTGTCAAATCCAAAAAATATAAAGGAGCAGAAAGAGGAAGCTTAAATTGTACAAAAGGCTAAAGGAATTTGGAGAAAATTCCTTTATGGAGAGATTACTTTGTAAGCAGGGCACCCCAGGAAAGTCAAGTAACAGCAGATTTTTTTGCAGTGATTATCAAATATAGTTACATAACAGCTGTTTCCTCCAGAGATTTAAGTCAAATGGGGATACAGACCTGGATCCTAGCATTTCTGATTATTCTCTGCCAATATTGGTTTATATGCTTAACATTAAACAGCAAGGTTAAAGCAATATTTATCATAAATGTCCTTATAGTGGATGTATTTTGGACAACCTGCTGCAGTGAACAGTTTAACCTACTTATCCAAACTAATTCAAAGCTCATTAAAGATTGAAAAGTAAACTTCTGAGGGGAAACAATAACTAAATCTGCCTTTTTTCAGAAGGCAAGACCAGCTTTAGTTATACAGTTTTGTGGTACTGTAGGTCTAATGGATTCCTCAATTTTTATTATTTTAAAATGTGCAAAGTATTAAAAAGATATCACAGCAAATAATTTTTAATAGTATTAGCTGGTGACATAACATTTCAGTCCTCTTCATTAAACTGAAATTGACCTGAGCTTCCTACTTTAATTGGTGCAAATGGTCTCAGAAGGAATTGGTATCGAATACTACACAGAAAATGTGACACGTGGTACAATTTTGTGATTAAAACTAATCTGAAAGAAAAACACACGCAAGCCTGTCCACCCAACCTTAGATATAGTGCTGGCTTTTTATTAGTTTTGAGACTACACCGATGTTTTATTTTTCTCTTACTTTGCTTCTTCATCTCTAGCAACCAGCAGAGACATGTGATTAGATGCTGAAGCTGTTCGCAAGATGTCAACAGCCCTAGAACAGGGGAAAAACAACCAAATCAGTATACCAGGGTACTGTCAGGAAGTATATGGTAAGTAATGCTAAGAGAGCAGGAAAATGGGCTAATTCTTAATGTAGTTAATCATTTTGACTGCCAGACACAGAGGAAAAAGCTTGCCAGCAGCTAACCCAAATTAAGCACTGACAAACTGAGAGAGACTGAATAGGTCTGTGAGTCTGTGGCTGATGACAGGAATAAACTGGGACTGCCCTCTCTTTCCCTACCCTTCTGTCCCTATCTCTCCTTGGTTCACCTTACTGCCTTCCTGGACCTCCTTCAGCATTAACAGCCTACACCAGAGAAAAACTACTGCTGAGGTATGCTTCATTGCTCAGGATTTCCCTCAGCAATATATATTGTAATTTTTCTTTGAATTTTAAATCTATGTCTCCAACAGGAAGCTGCATTGATCTCCAGTGATCCAGCTACAGAAACCATCCAACATATTCTACAGCTTTTTATCCTTCATTGTCCTATTACAATGATAATTGTTAGCTGCATCATTTACATTCACCAGTATTGAACCAACAGATAGTTATAAAAATATTTTAACAGCTTAATATGTTTTAATGCTAATTTCAGACATATTCTATAATTTACATCATTAAGAAACTAGCTTATTCTGTCACTATAAAGGCATATAAAGTCCTGTCACTTTTCCATAACAGTTTTGCTGAATTAGATTTACAGGATAAATTAATTGCCAGTTGAATTCCAAGGACCTTGGTGGAGTTCTGCTCTTTTAATCAGTGGTTGATAATATAAAAAAAACCCCATATAATATTCCAAGCTCTAATAAACATTTAGTAATAAGTACAAACATACCTTTCATTGGTTACTCCAATTAAGTTTTCTCCATTGACATCCAAAATGAGGTCTCCAGTGAGCAAACGGCCTTGCGATGAAATCAATAGTAATCATGAATCAACAGGAAAATGGTGAACATATAGCACAGTAATAAAACAGGGCTTTTTCTTTCAATTTTATGTGATCTAACGCAATAAACAACTTTATGACTTTTAGCAAATTAGGTTCTGGTTCTAATCAAGCTAGGTTATTGTGATAAGACTAGTAACTATCAATCGGTCTTATTAACCACAGAATAGCCACTGAAAATAAGTGTTATTTGGCTATTTTTCTTATTTACACATATCACAAATGCTTTGGGGACTGGAATTTATATTTCACAGTTGTGGAATTACCTTTCAGCTGAATTTTGCTCTTAACATACATGTAAGTTACCACTTATAGACACAATCAATGTTTTATACATTAATAAAGACACTCAAAAGATATATTTTTTTTAAAATCTATTTTTAACATTCTGCAAATCTCAAGTTTAGGAACTATCACTTCTGAAGTAGATTTAGATTATTTTAAATGATCATTCTGCACAAGACCAGATGGAATCTCAAAAAAACCCATATACAGACCTAGGACAGAAGTATATTCTGTAACTTTATTATGGCAAACTCTACCCAGTATAATTTCTTCTTTCCACACTGAAGATCTTAACCACCATTTAAAAAAAAAATAAAATTATCATAACTCATTAAAAATACTAGTTCTATAAAGGAAACAACACTCTTATCCCTTATGAATTAAAAGAGGTTCAGCATCTCAGCACTTACTTAGCAGGTCTGAAAGATTGCCAGTTGCTTTCATACCAGCCATATCTAGATTTGAACACATTTTCAAGAACTGAGAGTATTAAAATCTTTCCCAGAAAGGGTCCAAGTTTCATTTCTCTATGTTAAAGTAAGATACAACATCATGAACCCTGACTAAACCATGTTATTTTAAATATCCTTATCCACAAAGAAAAATAAAGACTTCTTTTGACAGCTTTTTATATGCAGCATGTTTGCAAGAAAAAAAATCAAAATTACTTACTATCTACAGCAGCAACCCCTCCAGGTAGAATTCTCTTTATGAAAATCCCATAATCTTCTGCTGTTTGTGCCCGATAACCTCCAATAATTTTAACTCCTGCAGAATAAACAAAAGAAACAAGCAAGAAATTGGTTATTCCCCCTACTGTGCTAAATGGATTTACAGTCAAATCCATAAAAGCCAGATAAATTTAACTTCTACTGAAGACAGTGTGAACTGGAAAAGCTCACCAGGTGCTTTTAGATTTGGTTTATTCTGAATCAACAGAATGTGCAATCTAATTACCTAATCCATTTTGACAATCAGAAAAAGAAATGCGGTGAACAGCTCGATTGATTCCATGAGGGCCCATAATAGTCCTAAGGAATAAAATAAAAGTCATTAAATCCCTAATTACAAAAATGCATGTAGAGCTATGTTAATATAAAAGAAATTACAGTGACCATGTTTTTAACTTTAATACAAACCAAAACCAGTTTTCTCTACTGAGAACTTCATGTGGTTTGATACCTCTGCACCAGCCCTTCCCCAATGAAAAATCAGTCTCCTCAAAATAAATATAAGGTAGTGAGATAAAGTAAAGTATACGTAGTTCACTTCCTTTTCCCCCCCAAGCATTTCAGGCTGAACTGTGAATCCCACTTTGATTATAATAAAAGGATTGTGATTAAATAGAAACAAAATCCCACAACCTGGTCCAGCTTAGCATTTAGGACAGAAAAACATATCATAACATCTTAGATCAGGTAATGAATATTTAAACAAAACAACAGCTAAGACAGTGTATAAAAATTATTTTCTAAGATATCTAACATATAATTTTGTGGTTATTTAGGACCATAATCTTTTCCCTATAATCTCTCGTTTCTTCACTCAACATTGTTTTCTTTCTCTATTTAAAAAAAGGCTTCTTTCCAAACTCTGTTGCCTGCTCCCCTGTGTACCCTCCCAACCCAAACCAAAATACCAGGATGGCACTTGAAATTGTGTAAAGGCAGATGAGTATTTTGGAGGCAGTTGATAATGCTAAAGAATTAAGGAAGAATACAAAGTAAAATTAAAGTTTTGAAACCTAAATTTACAGTTCCATCTGACACATGACCAGCATCCTGTCTGAGAATGTAAAGTGTTAAGAATTCCTATAAATCCAGATTACCCTTTACCATTTTTATTTTCATTTACATGAATTATTATAAAAAAATGCAAGTTGTACCACAGCTCCTTTGTTCTCCCACTGTACCATTTTTTGAGAAGCCTCACCAGATCCCCTCTAGAAAAAAGCAGAAGCACCACTTAGGTTTTTCTGCTTAGACCTACATATTGTTCTATATTAGTGAGTTGCACTTTCTAGAGCATCATGTTAAAGTGAAATGGAACAACTAGAATTCATTAGCAAGGGGGAAAAGAAGATCAAAGTGGAGGACACAGTGACCCAAATCCTCCCATGCAACCAAATCCAGCACACAGCCTGAACTCCATGCCTGAAACTGGGTATTTCTGCAAAAGCCAGAGTACATGTCATTAAAAGGTGCTGTGCCAGAGGGAAGAGAGAAATCCAGAAGGTCCAAATGTTCCTAAATTCTAGCACCAGGGCAGAGATTCAGCTTATAAAGAATGCACATAATTCTTTTGGTTTTGTATAAGAGAACTGGGTAACACTATAATTTTCACTGTAGTAGTTCTTGCTGGATTTGTTTCATAGGCTAAAAAGAAATTATGAAACCTAGTTAGTGTATTTGGCCACTGAAAAGACTGCACATGACCTTGCTCCTATGTGACAGAGCATAAGGCACACTTTGTAAGTCTAAAAGTGAACCAAAATGCTTTTACTTAATCACAGTCTGAAAGGAAGAATAAATCTTTAAGTCCGCTATTTCTCTAACAAAATCTTTTTTGATAAACTACTTGTATACAACAGCAGTTTTTTGCATTACTACCTAGTACTGTCACTTCAATTATCCCCTGCATTCAAACTGTTTTGAAGCTGAAAGACAACATACAAGTCATGTTCTTTATAGGTCTGTCCTGATTTGCATCGACCTTTGAAAACTTAAACAAGGTACACTGATCTATAAAAGAAGTAGACAATTACTCGGTCATTTCTGACTTGCCTTTTGCTACTACTGTTCTGTTTCTTGCCCTGCCATGCTCTCGGCAGTTTTCACATAGGAGTTTTTTATTAAAATAAAAAGAACAAATGTTATTTCAACCTTGCACAGAAGTCTACTTTCATGAAGTCTTAAAAGATCAAATCTCAGACTTTAATTCTAAAGTTCAGAGTTCACCAGAAATCTTAGAACTTACATATACTACCATATAACATGATCATGAAATATGACCAAATATAGGCACAGAACACTTAACAGGGACGGATCTACATTTCTAGAAGTAACAGGCAATACTCGCAAAAGAGAGCTCCTAACTAACATAAAATGGATTCTGACAAAGAGAATGCAGAGAACATACAAATTCGTAATTCACAATGAAGAGGACTAAGGTATCTCTGAAACAGTGAAATTGTCATGATGTTGCCACCTACAACTAGAACGAACTGACACTTTGAACAGACACCCTTACAAGGCGTTGAGTTTATGGTCTAAAGGCTACATCCCTCCAATACACGCGGTTTAAAATTACTTCATCACATAGAAGTAAAGACAAGGATCTTCAAATGCCCCGAATTTGCTTAGCATATCACATCTTCCTGACTTTTAGTATTAGTTTTTCTCCCATATAACTTTGAGATGGATCTTCAAGTCAAGATACTTGTCATAGTTCTAATGAAATAAACAGGGCTTTAACAGTTTCATTATAAAAAAGACTTGGATTTAGCACCCATTGAACATTTATTTTATATTATCATTATTTAACAGTCATGAAATGTTAGAATACTTCCCCCAAAACATTAGAAATATGCTCAACAACATAAATAAGGAAACAGGCTTCTAAACCAATTAGCAGTAGTAACAAAAATAATTTCAATGTTCTTTGTAGAAAAAGATGCAAATTAAATAATGAGATGTTGCTGCTCATTCCTTGAGAAGTCATGCAAAAATACTTGCAAGCAAGCTTTTAGCACACGGAGAAGAAAAGATGTGAGGCAATAAATTAAATAAACAAGCAAGATGCTACAAAATGTACCGTGTACGCTAAATACTAAACTCAACACTCCAACTGGAGCCCTGGAATGATAATAGACTAAGTGTGTATAATTTTGTGTAGATGTTCTAGTAAAGGCAATTAAAATGAACTTTTAAAATACTTTTTTTCTATTATTTTTAGCAGCATAAACAAGGAAGTTCAACAGCTTTATGTTTTGTATCTTCTAGAGAATTATCAGAACATACAGCTCCAGATATTCTTTTGACCCGTCTTCCTGGGAAATTATTAGTCATTTATGTGCATAAAGTATTTATCTAGGTTTATCAATGGAAGAATAATACCCTTCCCTCACAAAATATATATTACTCAACACTTAAACAAAAATTTAAATGGTAAACTCTGGCTGCTTATGAAAAGAAGCTGAAAATGTCTACAGCTTTTAAATTATCTTTACTGTACTTTTCCCAATTACAGACTAGAAAAATGCTGTCAGAACCTAATGGTTAAGCATACCAGTATAAGAGAGAAAGACCACCAAAACGCTCTGGTTCATCTTCATCTCCTGGTGAGAGTAAGGACATTCTTCAGTACAGCAGCAAAGACAATGACAAAGCAACCAAAATACACTGGAGGTTTCCAATTCAGCTGGGTAACAGTTACATGCAGGACAATTTCTGCTACTAACTAAAAAAACGCAGACAGACAGACCTTGAAACGAGTGTCTCTGCCTACTTAATCTTCTCTGAAACCCTCTGCGTCACATGGACTAATTCACCTATCGAGGTAATGTTTACTTTTTCTCTGTTTGAAACGGCAGTATGTATCAACTTTAAAGACTGATAAATGCAAAGGAGGGAAAATTTACTTGCATTTACCTCAGCTGTGATTATGCAGTCTGTATCTAGCAGCCAAAGGCAAATGAAACCATTAAAATAAAATGAACTTATTTTCTCATGTTCTTCCAATAATTTACATGCTCCCTCCAAACCAGGTCAAAAGCAGTAACTCATGACCTTTCTAAAGCAATCATCCTAGCAGACTGGATTATGTACATCCACACACAAAAGGGAAAGCCAACAAAGCAGACAGACTGAAAGCATTAATCAAACAAATGCCATTATGCCATTACTTTGCATTCTCAATCATGGTATTGACTTGTGTTATACTTTAACTTGGTTTTCAGTATTTCGATATACAACAGTCAAAAGCTAACAGAGAACTTGGGTTACTTATTTTCTCTATAAATGGAAGGTGACACAACTGGTTTTTTTGTAAAAGCAAATAAAAATAATGAATTTCTATTATTTCCCTGAGAATAATCTAGTTGAAAAATTAAAAAAAATACACCACTGTTCCCAGAGGTAAGACTCTCTTCTGATACGAGGCTTGGTCTTGCAGAGATACATGTATTTTCCGAAGTTCTGAGCACGTGACATGAGTTTAACTACTATTTTCTTTCAGGCTTACATCAGAAGATGCACTCCTATTACTCCCACTCCTTCTAAAAGATCTTTAAAAGACTGCAGTTTTAAAAGTTTAAAATTAAACCCAAATATTCTGTGTTCACTGAGAGCTTTGTTTAAGTAGAAAGGTGAATCCTCTCTAGCAGGGAGTAACCCTGTGATGAGACAGCATCTGTCACAGCGTCTAGAGCTGCACAGCAGGACAGCTTGGCTGTTGGAGGAATGCATATGCTTATCTCATGCACTTTTTTTTTTTTTTTAAGTTGTAGTGATGGTGGTTTCGTTAGCACATAATCATTCTGGGGAAAAGATATTTTTGCTTAGAGGCAATGTGCTATATGGTGTTCAAATATACAGAGGTCAGTCCCTAGAGCCCGCACCTACACACACAAAAGGGGCAGAAGGGTAAAGTGACACACCACAGATTAAGGAGCAGATCAGTGATGGAAGTGGGAACATAAAGCAGCCTTCTGAGTTCCTGAAATGTGAAGAGCTCCATTGGCATCATTGGATTGCTCACATCCATTCAGTGATAAAAATATGGCCCTTTGTAGTCTTTCTTGATGAGTTTAACTCCGTTGGCGTTAGTGGTGTTACAGTCCAATGAAAGAAAAGCCATTGATATTTTAAGTACCATATCAATTAGATTTGTTCCAGGTAAGGTGACAGAAGATAAAATACCAATAGCCTTTCTTCAAAAAAATTGTCACTGATCTTAACACCAGTGGAATTCAGTTTGTGGTATCAGTATCAGGAACATTTGTCAAAACAAATCACTCAGACCAATATGACTTTTTTCCAGTGTCATGTTTTCTGCAATAGAAACCCCGGCCCCCCCCCCCCCAATTAAAAGTATGGCTCAAGGCTATGCATTTCCATTATTAAAAAGCAAAAACATTATTTTTATTAAACCAGACATGACAAACTTCTTAACAATTTAAGCAGATATAAAGTAGTATGAAGCTTACTGCTTGTGGTTTAACCCCAGCCAGCCACTAAGCACCACGCAGCCACTCACTCGCTCCTCCCTGCCCCCAGAGGGATGGGAGACAAAATCGGAAACAGAAGTAAAACTTGTGGGTTGAGATAGGAATGGTTTAATAGAACAGAAAAGAAGAAACTAATAATGGTAATGATAACACTAATAAAATGACAGAAGTAAAAGGACTGGAATGTACAAATGATGCACAGTGCAATTGCTCACCACCTGCCCGATCAACACCCAGTCAGTCCCTGAGCAGCGATCCCCTGCCCCCAGTCCCCCCAGTTTATTTCCTAGACATGACATCCCATGGTATGGAATAGCCCCTTGGCGGGTTTGGGCCAGCTGCCCTGGCTGTGTCCTGTGTCCCAACTTCTTGTGCCCCTCCAGCTTTCTCGCTGGCTGGGCATGAGAAGCTGAAAAATCCTTGACTTTAAACATTACTTAGAAACAACTGAAAACATCAGCGTGTTATCAACATTTTTCTCAGACTGAACTCAAAACATAGCACCATACCAGCTACTAGGAAGACAATTAATTAACTCTATCCCAGCTGAAACCAGGACACTGCTCCCACCTCTTTTTATTAGTCATTATCAGTAATACATCACTTGTTCAAACAATTGCTCCTCCATCCCTTCATCAAAGAAATCTATGCATTGTTCAGCTTCCTAAACTCATCCCCAAGGCTTCTACCCCTCTTTACCTTAAAATTCTGCTGCTGTGCTGCTTTTAATGTTTCTGAAGGATTCATACAGAAGAATGGTATTACTGCTTCTCTTGCAAGTTCTCTGCCTTTTGAGAACATACTCAGGGGACACAAATTACTTTTTACTTCCAGAAAGATCTAGGAATACTGTAACAACTTAAGACTCCATAAAATCTAATTATCAGTAAGTAAGAATAAATTTTCAAGAGACATCATTTGTTATTTTATGCAGCAAACAAACTAAGATTCTTTTTCAAACAGCTAGTAAACTAATCTATTCTGGCAACATTATTAATTATGACTCACCTTTCCCAAAGGAAGTTTTGTAATGCTTTAGCAACTGAGATGGATTACAGGGTAATTTAGCAGATGACAAAAAGATTTGCAGAATCTTTGGAAGCACAATTCACAGTATCTTTTTGTATTAAATAAACCAAAAGCCTTTTACAAAAATCCTATACAAGTCAATTAGGCAACTGTAGCCTTTCAGGTTCACTAACCCTGAAAGGTAGAAATTCATTATGATACTAAGGACCACAGCCAAGAGAACGCTGTATCATATAGCATGAACAAACACTTCTGAGCTATCCAAAACCACTAATTATTCAAAATATATTTTGCTGATCAGGTCATAAAGATTAAAAGAAAACACATGTCATTATATGGCAATTGTTAAACATGAAAAAAAGCTCGAGCAACATTGTAATTGTGAAGAAGCATGAGTGGTTTCAGGCTAACTCCTTCTGTAGAGAAGACAGGTATTATTTAAAGTTTAGGTAAACCTCAATTAACATATAACCAAGTGCATTCTTGAAGCACTGTGCATTGATACTGTCTCCTAGAAAGAAAATAAATAAGTCTAGAAAATTACAGTCTTCCATCATGTAGCTGAAGTGCAGATACATGTACCTTTCATGTTCATCTCTTATGTGAAAAATTGCCTTTGGAATACAGTGATCTAGTAACTATTCCTGTAATATACTTTCCACGGGAACCTAGCAAGCCATAGCTGTTTTAAAGATGTATCTTTATATTACACACCCTGTACTTCCATCAGACAAGCAGACTGTTTGCTTCTTCAGATCCCAGTAAAAAGCAAGTTTGGTTTTTTAGTGTTTTGTGGATTTGTTTTTCAAAAAAACCAAGTTATTTATGATGTGGTGTAATTCAAAATCTATGCTAAGTTGTTTGACAATTGATACTTTTGAATACTATTTGCTGGGTTCTATTGCACAAGCACAGCAAACATGGTAGTCCAGCAAGTGCTGTCTGTGCCTGTTTTTAATTATGGTTTTGATGACAGTGTTGGCATGGTTACTTAACTCCAGACCCTTCCCAAACCGGTATGATTTTCTATCACAACTGAATATATGCTGGCCATTTAGAATCTGATCCAACTTACAACTTTTAAGTGGATAATGTTACGGTTTATAGAATGGATATAATTATCATTATATATCCCAAGGCATTGGTAAAAAATAAGATGGTTCCAAAGCATTACATAAAAAAGCATTAAAGGCATGCATAGTATTCTGAACAAGTAACACATTATATAGTACATAATCTCCACACGGTGTCTCATGTTACCGTAGGTAGCCTTGATGTACAAGGAAGTAATCTGCTATATACCTCACAAGTATGTCTTCAGAGCTGCAGAACCATCAAGGAATTTCTGTGTGGGGTTTTATCACTACAGAACCAGTCCAAACCAAGTGCTGATTAACTTAATGAAAAGCTTAAGAGCTATTTCTTCCCTTTATGTGCAAATTCACTGGTGTTGGTATTTGCTTTTCTACGACGTTGCTTCAGGCTGTTTCAATATCAAAGTTATTTTTAAGACTTCATCAAAACAAAATCCTACTAATGAAACTGCAAGAATTTTCGTATTAAAATCCAGTAACTGTTGTATTCCTATGTGTGTGTGTGGAAAAGTACTTACTTTTTATCTGTATTTGTTAGGGGATCTGTACTGGACATCTTCTTAGGTGCACTATTTTAATAAAAGTTCAAAATGAAGAATTCTGACACATGAAGCACTGACTCGTAACCAGGATAATAACTGCTGTAAAAAAGGAGAAACCACTTTTTGAAATTTACATAGCGATTTTTATTTTCAGACACCAACAGCAATTCTTATTTATTACCAACTAGCTGAAATCAAGTGGGAAAAGGGAACTTTCATGAGAAAACAGATACACTTCGTTGCCAAAAACGATAAGCAGTTACCAACTTGGACTTTGCTGTATATTGTACCAAGACATCTGACATCCTAACTTCCTCTTAATTTATGAGGTAGGAATGAGGGTAAACCTGAAGCCCCCATGATTAAAATCTTCTAAAAAATTAAGTAACTGAGATTATAATTCCAGGATAAAGTAATGTAACTGCTAAAGACAAAAACAATCTCATTTTTTTCAAGTGAAGGTTACTTGGGGATAGAATGTTGTTTTGAACATGATGAGGTGTTTTGTGTGTCTTGCTTTCTCACATTTTTTTAACTTACTGTCTAATATGCAGTGTCTGTGGTATGTATAGAAGTAAGACACAGGCCATAACACTTGCAAACTGGGGTTATAGACCACTAATGCAGGAAAACCCCAGTAATTCACACTGTATTTTTATTAGCACATACAACAGGTCAACAAGAAACACAATCCTAAATGCACTGAGCTAAAATTACTGCAAAAGCACTAATGCAAAAATATCTGTTTGTACCAGTAGCAAATCTTCATGACCTCACAAGCTGTATGGCTAAACCTTCACATGGCCACGAACCAGAAAAGGTATTAGTCCCAAGACACGGTACGAGGGTCACAAGGAACTCTCTGAACAATGCACAAGCAAAAGATGCCCACAGGTGCTAGCAGTACCAGTAACACCCTACCAACCCAGGCTAAAATAAAGTAGGCTCCCTAGGTGCACAGTGTCAGCCTCCACAAAACCACACTGATCGATTCCTAAAGGTCTGCATTAAGAAAAAAAGTTAAATTCACTTTGGAATACCACAATTTTTCCTGCAGTAAATGCTTTCAGACCTCTTGCTAAAGGATCAGAAAACCCGCCACCTACATACAGAGAAAACACAATACTGCTTTGCTCCAGGCTTTACCAACACAGCTAAATGGAAAATTATTTGCTCTGGGCTTTATCAACAGAACTAAAGGGGAAACGAAGAGCTGCCAAAGTCATTGCATGATTCATGTTACTGGGACCAGCACGAGAGAAGAAGAGCAGTGATCTAAAGCAATAAAGTCAAGCACTGATACAGCAGAGTTTGTTAAGAGTGCACGGGACCAGTCCTGTGAAAAAAGTTGCGTTGTGAATTTGCCTGACCTTGCCCCTCCTAAAGTTACTCCTCTTTACAAACAGCGCTCAATCACTTTGCGGCATGTCAATATTTGTGCCTAAACAAAAACAAATCCCTACACAGCACGGTACAATGAAACCGAACAGGAACCAAAGCACCGCTGCAACCCCCCAGATC
>JANZLQ010000002.1:32988747-33004639 GCA_026212715.1 Elanus axillaris | reverse complement strand
GAGGGTGGGTTTGGGGGTTGAGTTGTTTAGGTTTTTTTAATATCTTATTGGAGATAGTAAATACACCAGAGTAACATAATGGCAGCAGGAGGAGATCTCTGTTTGCTTCACACAGCAACAGATTAAACACAAATAATAGAGCAGCTGCTTTCTGCAAACTCCCCTGAGATTGTGCTGGACCTGATAAAAGATGCTTTCATATTAGCACCTGTGTTATCAAGAGGAAAGTTGGCCTGGTCACCAAATATGGTGTTCCCTGATGAATGGAGAAGGGCCACAGAACAGATCTTTGCATCCCACTTGGACAGGAGTCGGAATAAATCCAAAGAGGTTTCATTTTGACAGTTACTATCAAAGAATGATTATTCTGAATATGAGTATTACTCACATTACTATACGAATGTCCAGCTGGGTTGCTTACACTATTGTTTTGTGCTTCAGCTGCAAATCTAGGAGAGAGTAGTACATTGAATGTAACTGAGAAACTATCAAAACTGTGTATTCTGATAGTTATATTATATTCTTGCTGGTCTGTCTTTACCTTATGTCACAACTGCGAGCAGCATGGGCAGGTGGGCCAGTGTCCCATTCACATAAAAGGTAGGGAACTACAAGGACACGTCTCCTCTCTTAAACCCTTCTTATTAACCCATACAATTAATCTGTTTTTCCCTTTCACTGGAGCATGGCAACACTCAAGCAGAAAGTCATATATATCTCAAGTATGTTTTGACTGTTGAGATAAATTTATGTCTATGTCTAAAGAGTGCTGCAAGGAGTAGTGCATTTTTAAGCATGCTAAGCAATGTCTAGCACACAGGGAGTTTTCAGTTGTTTTACTGGACTAACGTGTAGAAGTAGCAAATCTATGTTGTCAGAGCTTTCTATAAACTCATTAGATGAATTACAGAGTACTAATACCTCTGAAGATCTTTTATCTGTTACCATTTCTTGATAAGAGATTACTCACGGGAATTGCTGAGCTTTTGTTGTAATTGCTAAATCTAGATGTGGATAAATTGATGGATGATGCCTGTTTTTATCTTCAGGGTGTGCAGATATGCAATCTGAAATTCAAAGCAATAATTAACGATCATTTAAACATTATTCAGCAATTGTTAGTTACCTGAACTATGAACATTGAAAGGGTAAAATTTTGTTTGGAAAGCCTATAAAGATTCTGAAATGAGTTGCTGTTTATCACATGAAAGACAAAATTTTAGTAACTCTGAGAAAGTTTTAGATGCAACGTATTGATCTCCTTAAAAAGTCAGAACAACATCAGTAGTGCTATACATGGTAGATACCACTTAAAACTCTTTTTGCTATTTCTAAAAGATTAAATTGGAATTACAGGCATTTATTCCCAGGGGCACATTCACATCTTGAACTTCAGTATATGTCCTGCCCTAGAGTGGATAAAGGAGGAGCTTCTGCAAACAGTAATTCTGGCTACCAAAGTCAGGAGCTTTACTCACTCCTCTGACTATGAAAGAAGTCTGAAGTTAGAGGAGATTAGTACCTTTCTCAAAGTGAACTGTTTCTAACACCAAGTGCCTCCTGAAATAACTTAGGACATCAAGAAGGTATGAGAAAAGCGTGTTTATTTCTTCCAAGCCTACAGAACAAGCAACTACCAGACTGTTTTACAGGCTTCACTGTAATAGAAAACAGAGCACGTTCTACTGTTCAAATTTATGTAACAGGGGAAAACAGTTATTGCTTCTACTGTAAACAAATTACAGGGAACCTTATACTATCTTCTTTGTTTTCCTACGTACATACATCAATTCTCCTTTTAAGGAAATTTAAGGAACATCCATCCTTAAAGTTAAGGAGTAACTTTGTTTTCTTTCATAGAAGGAACTTCTTGATTCCTCCACTAAGCTCTTGTTGGTTTGCTTTAGGAAATCAGACTGCAAGGGAAACGTGCATTCATCACTTACTAAGGCCTGAAGGAGACACTGTAGAGTCAGTTTGCACCACTGTTGACACAGGAGATGGAGAATCTATGGAGAGGTCCAGTAGATCACTTGAGGGAGCAGATGGCCGTTTCCTGTATAGCTTAACATTTGAAAAGGAATAAAGTTGTTTGGGAATTTTTTGTGTTTTGTTTTGGTCTTTTATTGGGGGGTGGTGGTGGTGTTTGTTTTTTAAAGGAACGTGTATAGCTTTAAACAAATTGCTATTTTCACAGAATATAAACTTTTAAAATCATAATATTAAAAACTGGCTAGTATGAGATAAGACCAGGATTTTTTTTTGTGTGTGTGAAAGCTAATGACACAGAAAATGCTTTCCAGAAAAGATCAGTTTCAGAAATATTGCTATTTCAAAAAATTAAGGAAAACAATTCTGAAGTAGAAAACAGAACAGAATCAATTCTAAAAAGCAGCTGTGAGCTTGTTTACATATAGGTATGTTATTGATCTTCTGATTGATCCTGCACAATTATTTTCACCCTACTTTTTTGTGTTATTGACATTTGATACATACTTAGGAGACTGATTTTTTCAGTTCTGTTTTGGATAGGAAAAGTTCAAAATCACAACAATGTTTCCTAGGACATAGAAAAGTGTTCCATTTGTTTTGCCTGTGAGTGCATTAGAATTAAAAATGTAGCCAACCAAAGATTTTAATAAAACCACATGGTTGAATTATATGGGTTTGGTCACACCAGATTAAAAATAAATAAATATATTTTTAAAAGATGATGCATTTTAAACTTGAAGACTCCTGAATAATATAAAAATGCACAGACTGCACCATTTGGACTATTAACTAATCCAACAGTGCATCCATCAAGAAAAACCATCCACCTACATCAGAATGTATTAATAGTGACTTTTCAAGGAAAACAAGATTGTCTTGTATCCTTTATTAATAATTGTCAGCTGTATTTCAGCATTCACAATGCAGTCATTTTCATATTGAGGCCTAGGTGACTACACAATTATGGCTTAGCAGAAGGTGAAACATGCAAAACTACTTTGGGCAATATAATTAACAACCATAATTATCAATCAATAAAGGGTAGTCATTAAAAATTTGCTACAAGCCATTATTCACAATTCAGAAAAAGCTTTGGTTCAGAAAAAACCACTAGTAATAGTGAATTCTGATAGTGTAATAGTATTTCAGTCTATAAATGCTTAACAGAGAACAAGTGAAAAGAAACATTATGGTTCCTCATTTTGTACTTGGGAGATAGTAGTGCTTAGCAGTAGAGGTAATAAACCAGCATTTAAATAGAAATCTCTCTCATTTCTCCTGACCAAGCATCCATCTTAGATGTGACATTATTTGTTACTTTAGCTACGTGAATTTGCATGAAATTCTGCAAATGAGACTTTGGAAAATCGGTAAGAGTAGTATCAAGCCTGTTGTCTCCTGTACCTCTCAGCTAGAGAATAAAATTCTGCTTATATATCAAAAATGTATTCTTCCACAATGAACAGAAAAAGGAGTGTTTACAGTCCTGCTGTTCACAAGTTCATCTATAATTACTCACCTCTACACGTTCACGTTGTATTCTCTGATTCTCCAAAAAACGAACTCTGTTTCGAGAGAACCTGTTGAAATTGCAGAGTTAAATGTTCAGTCTTACATTTCTGTGATGTTCATGCCAGAGAGGTAACTATGAACATACACTATGCCAAATCTGCCTCCCCCTGACCAGAACACTCTTCCAACTGAGTCCCAGGAAGCCTTCTGTCCTCAGAGGTCCCCACATTCCTTCATGGCATCTTAGGACAAACCACACACCTACTCTGGCACATAGCCCTCATTACTTCAGGCATTTGAAAATTTATTATTTTTTTTTTAAAAAAAGGAAACAAAAAAAATCCACCTGCATAAATATGTACGTACTAGGAATCGTAACAGTGCTACACTGGGTCCAGAGGTCCATCCCTAAGGTCAATCTGTTTCAGAAGTAAGAGCCCTAAGTGGTATGGACATAAGACTGTCTCCACAACTGCATTTGCTGTTCAGGGTTACCATACTGGTGAGGCCCACAAAGACAGTATATATGCAGGGAGGAACAGAAGAAAAAACTTTCCAACTGCAGAACAAAATATTTATCTGAAATACAAGAAGAACCAAAAGTTGCTAGAGACACTAGAGGGAGTCATTGTTACATATATGAGGCCCATTTATTGCACAATGGTGATTGCTCCTGATTTAATTTGGACTCTACATCAATAATCAGAAACAGAGAATGCAGCATGACGTGTCTTCAAACAATACACGTAGTATGAAAGAGATGCAGCTAGTTAAAATCAGTTTGTCCTTTACACATCTCATTGTTCAGAGGGAGTTCCAAAGAACAAGTCTTCTGCAGCAAACATTAACCAAATACATTTTAATACTTATCAACTCTAAAGTGCAATGCATCTACACCCAGGAAGACTCATTACATCTAAACCATAACGTTATAGTACTAAAATGCAGTAGTTTTCTGTCTAGTTTTACGGTGGCCAATTGATTGCTCCTTCAATCACCAGGTGAGTCTTTCATAAGGAATTTCTTGAATTATACCCACAAGCTACTATTCATATTTCAAAAGGTTCTTGGCCTCACCAGAATTCATCAGTCATAACAAAAACATAAGCCCACATCTGACTTCAGTGGATTTACAGAAGCTGAACAGAATTCCATTTTTGCTTTACTGAAATGAAAAACTTCCTTAAAGCAAGAAGTGAGCACACAACTCTTTCAAGGCAGTTACTGTAAAATATGCCAACACTGCTGTAGACACAAGATTTCAGGATAAATGAAAACTAAATGTTGTCAAGATTAGGCCCAAAGTTTGTGCCATGATGCTTAGGAGAATTAGTGGTATTTTCAGTGCAGCATTCAGAAGAGGATTAAAAAGAAAAGATGACTAAATTCTCTCAATCTGCTAAATTTAATCATGAACCATCGCACTTGATGCATAATGACTTCTAGAACATTTCTTAGCCATGGAGGAGATCAACTACTTAACATGGAAGGCTAGTTCCTATTAAGCCAGAATACTCTCCATGAGTAGACTTGTGATATTTTGGGGGATAATACTGGAATTTTGAGTTTAAAATTAATTTGTTTTGCTAGCAACTTGCCATGCTACCAATGACATAATAGACAAATACACAGGATGTCAATGCAAGCACTGTGGTGCTTCCATGTGTGAAAGAAAGAAACATTTTCTCCTGTAAGACAAGTAGAACAGCACGTTTCAAGCCAGTTGAGAAAAGCAAGTGACTCTCTTAAGCATGCAATGAGGCAGAATGCTATTCCATGGCCAATTTCTGCAGTAAAGCTGTCAAAGCTGTTTACAAAGGAGAGAAAGTATTCTCTCCTGGAAGCATATACACTTACAAGAGATAAGGACCATCACCAGTACCAAAGGGCGTGTAGCAGACTGATTACAAATTCACTGTGCACTACCAAAAAGGAATATCAAATTCCAAAATGACTTTTGTGTGCCTCCATCTGATTTCCTGTTTATGCTGTTAACTTCTTTTACCCCATTCTAATGGTTTTCTAACTACCTTTATGAACCATTTCTGAAGTGTGTAGGAGAAGGCAAATACATAATTTTCTCTTTCAATCTTGTTTCTTTTCTGGATTTAAGGATAAAATCTGTCTCCTTGTGGAGGTTCAACATTAGACATAGGGACCATCTGCGTCCATTTGGTGCACTTATTCAGTTAGGATACCAAATGTGAGGAGAGAGGCCCTGTACTTACCTTTCATGTCCCAGGAGGACATTATTCAGATCTTCATTTACTTGTATTAACTCTACTATCACATCTTCATTCTCCACTGTCACCAACAATTCCATGATCCTCTCCTGCATCATCCGACAGGTCTTATACAGTTTCTGCCCAAGGCAGGGGAAGAAAAAAAAGAAATCATAACAGTGGTCTCCAAATATGTCAGTTCTGGAGAAGAATAAGACACTTGAGCACTGCAGACTCACAAGTACCATTCCTTAATTTACACAAACTGCATGCATACCAAACATTGCAAATAGCATAATTATCACATCTTTGATCTCTGCAAGGCAGGTTGACAACTCCTATCATCACAGCCAGCACTCCTACCCAATCCCTACCTCTTGACCCACCTTTACTTCTAAAGATGTATCTGTCTCTAAAGTCTAAACTATAAATTGCAAAATAATGAAGATTGCTCTAGGTAATGCAGAGCAAATTTGATTTGATCCTGTTTGAAGCTGATTAAAGTCAGCAGGATACTTCACATGGATGTAATGGATGTGATCCTGTTCAATATGTGCTTGCAGAAAAGACAATAGTAGTCTAAAGGACAGAAGTGGTCTGTGACACCGCTCTAACTATTCCTTTAAGTGGGGAAGTTTGGATGCACTCGATCTATGTACTTTCTGAGAAAGTAACACAAACCTAGCAGGATCAGCTGATAGAGGAGAATTATGAGAGTTTACTGAGCAGAATTTTTGCATTATTGCCATTTTAAATGAAAGATAGTTTATTTATATTACTCTCCACTGCAGATTTTGCATGTTCAAAGAAACAAATTCTTTCGCAGCAGGAACTTCAACTCAGCTAACATTTCCCCCCACAGTGCATTTGCAAATGCTGGCTCGCTCCTCTTAAGGAAACAAAAAAAGTAGGAGGAAAATTACTCTATTTGCACACTGCTATTTAGAAATGCTCTGGTATTATTTTCAAAGTGATCTGATTTTTCCTCAAAATACATGTATTTCACATAAATAAATTATTTATTTAAAAAAATATTGAACCCCTTTGCCAAATCTGCCTACAGATTACAGGGTACTACTGTACCTTTCAGCATTGTATCTTCATAGCTGTCCTGGTTTTGGCTGGCATAGAGTTCATTTGCTTTCTAGTAGCTGGTATAGTGTTATGTTTTGGATTTAGTATGAGAATAATGTTGATAACACACTAATGTTTTCAGCTGTTACAAACACTACTTAACAAGTCAAGGATTTTTCAGCTTCTCATGCCCAGCCAGTGAGAAGGCTGGAGAGGTACAAGAAGTTGGGAGGGGACACAGCCAGGGCAGCTGACCCAAACGCCAAAGGGATATTCCATACCATATGATGTCATGCCCAGTATACAAACTGGGGGGAGTTGGCCAGAAGGACTGGGGCAGATCGCTACTTGGGGACTAACTGGGTATTGGTCAGCAAGTGGTGAGCAATTGTACTGTGCATCATTTGTTTTGTATATTCCAATTCTTTTATTATTATTGTCATTTTATTATTATCGTTATTGTTTTCTTCCTTTCTGTCCTATTAAACGGTCTTTTATCTCAACCCATGAGTTTTACTGTTTTTGTGATTCCCTCCTTCATCCAACTGGATGGGAGGGGAGTGAGGGAGCGGCTGCAGGGTGCTTAGTTGCTGACTGGGGTTAAACCACAACTAGCCCAAGATTAAACTGAATACATTTTTGTGTGTTTTATGTCTGTAATTAAATGTAAACCTCTCCATGTCCACACTTCACTCTCTGGTCTTCGTTTAAAAAACGTGTATTTCTTATAACTCCATTATACAGACAGACTAGCTCTTTTGTAAATATCAATATTCAATAGAGAAGGAAATTGAGACACTCATTTCAAGCATGGATTTGCTAGGCTTTGCTCCTACCCACAATGATGCATGCACTCTTACATTTTGAAAACTGGAGTTTTACAATGATGGACTACCAGCTGGTAAACCAATCATCAGCGATTCCAATGAGTTTGTGCTAATTCTTACCAACTGATGTTCTGGACCCACATTCCTGCATGTCCACCAAGTATGTTTGTTACTTTTCTTGGCTGATGCTGAGTTTCAGCTATTCTTTAACTAACGTTACTGATAAGCACAATATTTCAAGTGAGATGTACCATCTTAAAGCTTGTCCAAACAGGGTGGAAAAAGGGAGGAGCCTAGCCACTAATGAAGCTACAGAACTGAAAATATGATACACTGATAAAGTTTACCCTGGTACAATTTTTACTGAGAGACTCCAGATAATCAGAAAGACTGAAACTCATGCCTCCAAATCACTCAAAGCCTAATCAAGTAGCTCTTTTAATAAAGAACTTTGCTCTCTGACAACAAAAGCCTAATCCAAGCAACCCAGGTAGATCCACAAACAGGAGGGAACATTAAACATTGTTAAAGGAGCAGGCTAGCCACGCTTAATGCTTTATACCACTCAGTGCACAGGGGAAAATAACAGAGAGAACAACAGTGAAATTAACATAGAAGGAATGAGTTTTTAGTCAATCTCCCACAAATGAGAACTCCACGCCCTCTCCTCAAACTTTTGCCAGCAGTTTTATTACTGGGAGTGTCAGTAAGAATCCACTGGTTTACTGTGGGCAACCTGATCTGTGCGCCCACATGCAAAAGGGCCATAGTAGGAGACAGGAAATGAAAGACATGCTTTTCCTGTTTCACAACCAGAAACACTTACCTTGTCATTAACTGGACAGAGGTGGCCAAGCATATTAAACCAGTGTATTCTCCTACGTGGGGTATCTTGCACTGCCTAGTTAAATCACCAAAGCCAGTTTGCACCTTGGCAACCTCCCTAGTGGCAGTAGCACTATGGAAGTCAATTATTGTGCGCAGAACAGCCACAGAGTAGCTGCTTAGGTGGGGTCCATTGCTGGAACAACCTATACTCAATCCTTTAGTGCAGGTAGGTAAAGCAAGCCCTATGCAACCTTTTGCAACAGCTATTTGCCCATGTTTAGGGTCTACTCTGCTCAGACCTGTGCTTTGCAGGGCCTTCCTCCTTGGACTTGTAGCTCCACAAATCTCCACAAAAGAAACAGTGTGGGAGATGCAAGGAATTTCCAGGGGAGCAAAAACCACTGAGAGACTGTGTCTGTCTCCTATCTGGTTCCCCTAGACCAGCAGCGCTGCCTGTCATTAAACAAGAGAGACAGTGGCAAATTGCTGCTCTCTCTCCATATCTCACCTCCAGTTGTGAACCAATCCATAAATGGACACAGCTGAACAGCATGACCTCAAAGGCAAACCAACAACACCCAGTAAGAGTTCCTTGCAAAGGAGAAACTCTTCACTGGGCAAGAGAAGCACACTGAAGGCTTTCAAAAATTGGATCAGTTCTCCAACACATTTAATGCTGACATATTACCAAAAATGCTTCCTCATCACAGAATTTCAGAGGTAAGTTCAAAAACAGAAGGATGTGATAAAAGCTTTTTAAATTTGTGCAGACAATATGGAACAGAAAAATGTCCATTGACATAGGTCACTACTGAAATACTATAGTTATACTGCATTTTTAATTTCTAAAATAGAAAATACACCACAAGCAAGTAGAAGCAATGACATCACAGAAAGAAGAACATCTACGTGTTCACTGTCAAATCTAAACTGGACTATTGCAATACACTTCCCTCAGGCTACACTTTATGAGCACGTAGATTCATCTATAGCACAGCAAACTCCCGATCTTTGAGGTTACACACATAAAACCAACACTTCATATTCTTCACTGGCCTTCAGTCTGCCTTTAAGGTACTGGTAATAATAAAGAGAGCACTGAAAACTCCAGGACAGATACAAGAGAAAGGCTGTGTCATCATCTGTTTTCCCACAAGGCAACTGCATTCAACTGGAATGTTCTCGGGGCTGTTTGACAGAACATGCTTAACAGAGAACGTTCCATTATGAAATTCCTTTGCCCTTGGAATTCCCTAGAGCTTAAATTTGCATTGCAAGCTGTATTGTCCTTTCCTGACTATCTAGATGCCAGGGGAAGGTGAAGGAGACAGAGAAAGCCAAGCAAACCCAGAGGTAGAAACCTGTTGTTGGATTTCATTTGGCAATCTGAATCCAGATGTTAAAAGAAAGGATACAACACATTTTAAAATCAACTTTGACCAAAGCAAACCAACATACCCTACCAATGAATTATTGCATACCTGTAAAAGATTCATATCATCTGGATTTTCAGAGCCAGGAACATTTTCTTTTAATATTGATGACATGACTCTCACATTCATTTTTGCCATATCCAGTTCACTGTACAGTTTCCCAATCTGTTGAGTTCAACAGGACAGAATATTGTGTAAGTGAACAGAGTGAGCAGAGTTATTCTTGCCTCTAATACATACCTTCTTCCCCATTAGGTATAATATGGGCCTAATTAGCATTATTTTGCTCCAGTAACATACCATGAAAATGCATGGAATTAGCTCAGCTTTTGTACGTGCAGTCAAACTAAGATCTGATAGTACTACTCATTTTCCTTGCAGTTAATGCCTCTCACTAATGTTACTGTTACTCTTTTTAGTTACCTACAGGCCAAGCAGGAATGGAAGTGAACTGTCCTTTCCTTCCTGCTTTTTAGGATAATCTCTTCACACAAGCCTTATGCAAAAGTAAGTTTGGCTTTCTCAGTTATCTTTGAAGTAACTTTTATCAATTTGTATAAAAACATCGTAACACATCATTCGACACTCTCATGCTTAAGTAAATGATTCCACTTTCTGGTTGAGGTACAGCCTCGCATTTATTGAGCCCACTTCTGCCTACTTTGCTTTGGTATACCACCATATAAAACATCTTCAAAAGAATAAACCTAAAACCATGAATATAGAGCTGTGCCACTTGAAATGATGGTCCCTCCCGGTGGTCTATGCACCCAGGTTATTGAAATCACACATTAACAGTACATTTCAAGTGAGCCCACCTTCCTCTAAACTTGTAGTACTGTACCTGCTCAGGAGTCAACAATAACGTTGGGCCTGTGGGAAGAGGCAGTAAAGAACGTTTTGCAGGATTAGCAGAAGATGGCGATGACTTTGCAGAAGGCTGAGATGAAGCCTGCTGAAAGACAAGAGAGCAGAGCTTGAGTTTAACAAAAGAACTGAAGCAGACATCCAGATGAGAGAGCTACAAAACATATTTGTCAGACTAGACAACTGGGCATTAGCTTTCTCACATCAATGCTCCCAGGGAATTTGTTGAGCAAGGTCTATTTACAAGAATAAATCTAATGGATATTTTCTAATTAAAGGAGGCTTGGAATTGAGATTTCTTTTAAATGGGTTTGCAAGTAAATTCCATTACAGGATAAAGTGGGAATGGCTAAGAACAGGCTAGCTCCTTGAACTCTTAAGCCATCTAACAGCCAAGAGTCCTTCCCAAAGTGCCACTGCAATTTTGCAATGAAGGATAGTTTAGAATGTGATCACACTTGGAAGCAGTGGAAAGGTTGGGGCGGTAAGTCTGGGTCTCTATAGAAGATGAACTACAAAAGCTTTCTGGAGCGAAAAGCTGGAACACTTTGTCTGTAAAAAGCTTTGCTTGCATTGAATTTGAACTGACTGCTATAAAAAAATCCAAATCCAAAACCCAACCTGCACAAGACTGCACACTTCAAATCCCTCAATTCCTAGAGACCGGGGTAAAAATTTTGTTCAGATCTGCTGTTGCTGAGACCAACAGAAGGTTTGCCATGGATTTTAACTGGCAGATACATGTGGCAGACAGAATCGTCTCTACTGTACTTGTTGAGGAAAAAAAATATTGTCTATTGAGAGCATTCTCCACACAGCTTGTTCAAACAACCTTTAAATACATAAGCTTTTGTGCACTCCACTATTCAATCACCAAATCAAACTCAGGATAAAGTTGAATCATTCCTGTTTGCACTGATTACAGACAGCTAATTCTGTAATTGCAAGGTTCCACCCAGTGGTAGATGGCTTTCACACTTCCCAAAACTCTTGTGAAAACTCTTCTAATGGAAAAAAAATTCCGGAAAGAATGGCTTTAAAACATATCCTGTACTTTCAGTTGATGTCCAGTGCTCAAGCGTTACTTATATTTAATGTCCTAGACGCTACACAATGCTACCCATGACATATGCTTAAATAACATTTATTGTGTACAGGCTATGCAAACAGCTGGAGAAATATATAGACAGTAATATTTTCTTCTATATTTCTACCTCTCCTGGTTTAATTTTAAAGATAGATAATGCTCATATTCTGAACAATACATGTTTTCTTGAAAATCTTGCTCATTTTAGTTGAGGTTTTCGGAAGTTGACAAGTTTGTAGCACTCAGCTCTCATTCATTTTGGCAAACAGCATGCCGAAATCCTTTACACACTTTGAAAGTCTCAAGAGACAGAGGCTTCCTTTTTGAAAACATATCCACAACTATTATATAGGCCAGGTTTCTTTGTTGTCATCTTAGCTGTTATAATTGAAACCGATTCCTGCTCACATGCTTAAGTAGGTTGGTCATATTCTGCCCTGGAGCATTTAAATTAAAAAAACCAAACTAAACCAAACACACCTTCTTTGTCTACAGAGCTCATACAATTAACACATCCTGTTTCTGATTTACAATGGTTAATGAAGTATCCTTGTCTATCCCCACCTTAGGTCCCGCTCTGCCAGTGTTAGAAGATGGAAACTCCACTCCTTTCTTCAGCAATTCTAGATAAACTTCTTTTACTTCGCTCACATCCACCATTCCTTGGAAACCTCGGGCCCACGTCTAGTTTTGCAGTAACAGAAACAGTAACAGTCACAGAAATGGACAGTCAGTGGATCAGACAAGTGCTTCTAAAACATGTGGTCCTAAAGGCAGGTCATTCCCTCCATCCACTCCAACTAACTCCATTCAAAGCAGCAGGAACCACAAAAGCTCTGAAGTTACCTCTCATCCTGCTTGCTAAGTGCAGGCACAGAGGGAGCACATAGACAGTCTGGGAAGGGAATACAAAAAGTGGAGGTTGACAGTTTTCCAGTTCTCTCCCTTTGTCTTCCAGTCTGTGCTACCCCTGCATGAAGGAGGAGCAGCAAGAATAATGTCTGCTTCAGGAAGAGGTTCCCATGAGTATGTTACCTCACGGAAATGGGCTGCATCATTAGATGTTTACCATACAGCAGACACACAAATACTTACCGTTTACTCTAGGCTTACCATGATAAAAGTCAAGATTTTCTCCTGCATGTCAATTGGCAGATTGTATCTTGGGTTCAGTAGTTTCACCAGCTTGTCTTTACAGAAATCTTTCTTCACGACTAAGGACTGGAATCTTGGGCCACAGTTCTCTATACACATGTCAAGCAGCTGCACACACGAAAAGCATCTGTTACACAGATACTAGGAAAAAAACCCTCAACTTGACTGCTTTTGTTTCCTTTTGTTTAACTTTTTTCCAAGGTGTTATGGGGAAGAGTATGAATGGAAATGAACAGGTTATTGCCAGCTGTATCACTAGAACGTCTGATGAGGTTACTACAAGGAAACAGTAGCTGATTGTGTGAACTGTTATATGTACGCAATACAAAATGAGATGTGTTAGCCAGAGTTATACTAGTTTTAAGAGAAGTATGGTCACACTTGTTTCCATGTCATAGCAGTTACTGAACATATAGTACCTTAACAGCATGAAATCTGTCCATAGCTTAAAAAATTACTTGTACAGATTCAGTTATAGAATTAATTCACTGCCTGGCATATAGGTACCCTGGTCTGACAGATTCTGAAGAGCCCTACAGGAGAAGAAAATAAGCTTACTAAATGCCTCTCTTCTAATCTGCCCTGTAAGAGAGAGACTAATGAAAAAATAGAAAAGAACAAATTCAACAACTCAGAGTACAATTTCACCACACGTTTTAAAGGTCACCCTGATTTGAAACAGAACAGCTGAATTGTTCCAACTGTCAGATTCATCTTCATGAAATAAGTCTACTTCCAAAACTCTGCTTGGAATGCTTAGAGTAGGATCCCTGCAAGCAACATATCTGCCCTATCAAACACAGTAGTATGTGATGATGGCATAATATTTCTCCCTTGTACATCTCAAGGTGGCTGAGTACAATTCCCATTTTACAGAAGAGGTATCAAAAGCTGTAACTACATCCCAGTCATCTGAAATCAGGCCAATACAAGTCTTGATAGGAAACTAGGGTCATTAAGAGCAGGGGCAGAATCAGGAACAGAACGCATCTTGCCTGGCTCAAATCTGGAGATCAACCACAGCAATACAATGCCCCATGTAGAGAAAAGTGGTCATTCTTGTGCTTTTTGCTTTTCAACCATATCTTTACTTTCCCTCCCAATTTAAGAGGGAAGATGGAAAAGTGAAAGCAAAGGGTAGAAATTAAAAAAATTTTGCAAAATTTCGTGGGTTTTGAAAAAAAACCTTCCCCATAATGATGCAACAGATAGGCTATATTCTCAAAAGGATACACAGATTTTAAGGAACACTATTGTCATCTTGATAGAAGTAGGTTAAATACACTTTCCTATTCAGAGCAGACTATATTTGACTAAGTTGAAATAATTTTAGTGATTCATTTTCCAGCCTCAGGACTTAGGGATTTTTCTCCCAGTGTGATCAGGAACTTAGGGGAGAACAGGTTTAAGACCAGAAGAAAATACATTGCTGAAATGAAAACAGGGTAGAACAAAGAGACTGGCAGACTGCTGTGCAAAAACCTGAGAGATAATTACAAAAAAATCTTGGCTTGGATCATTATTTTTCATTTGAAAGAGTACATGAAACATATGCTAATAAGCCAAGTCATTTGCCTGTGCAGTACTTCAAAGATGGTCTGTGTAAAACATTTTCAACCCAGTGCATGGGAAATCTGGTATGCAACTCCTTATTACTAATTCCCTACTTAAAGGGACTGAGTATTTACCCTCTGAATGAAAGTGGTGAACTAATGGGCTAGATCCTCTACTCAATTATGCCAATCCAGCACACTCACTTAGAGTGAAACTAAGCTGGTATAAGAAAAAGAAAAATTTGACTCAATTATTTTTAACTGGACTGTTCATGAACAAGCCACCTTCATGCTAATAACACCTTTCATTAGAATTTCAAAATGGTTATTTATCATTGTAAATATGACTTCACCTTCCTAAGCAGTTCCATTGGAATTAATAGATCCAAGGTGGCCAAGTTAACCAGTGCTTCACATAGCACAATGGAATCTCAACAGAAACATGTTTTAATAACAGAACTGGCAAATTAAATTCAACCAAACCATTCAGCTTCCTCTAAATGACAGGCAGGACCTGAGAACTGATGGAATTGACTGCCCTGCTATGTTCCAGGCTAGCTGATACCAAACATCCAGCTGAGAAGAGATTTACACTGAGTGAAAAGGGGGGGGGGATGGACGGACTTGCACAATCAAAGCCCTCTGGTTCACATGACAGCAGTGCAAAACTAAAATAATAAAAGGCATCTGAACAAAGGTGAAGACAAACTGTAAGGCAGAAACAAAAAGGGGAGAAGTTGGTGTGTAGAACAGAAAGTCAACTACATTCCTTATCAATAGAGACCTCACTTAGAATTCAGTAGGACTACCTGCTCCTAAAGCAGCCAGGTAGGGTCCATAAAGCTGTAATGAATGGATGTAGTTTGTGATGGATACTTCTCAGACTTAAGGTGAATGCAAGAAAACCAGATTAACAGTTTGCTTATTCGTATTTCTGACTCAAAGGGAACAGTCATTAATCCATCTACAGGATTACACTCTACTAAACATATACTGATGTCCACCCAGTAGAGTTTTTGAACAGCAAGACACTATTTCCAAGTGCCAACATCTAAAAGAAAGAAACCTGTACAAGCAGCATTCATCAAGTACAGTGTAGTGGCTATGCAGACTTTACCAAGATTCTGCATTTCAAAAATACTCATTCTTCAGAACTCTTGAATTTTTCAAATTACACACATATATATATATTAAAAACCCCACAGAAATATAGATTTCTTTTGCTCCCACTCCATGTCCTTTTTTTTTTTTCTCCTTTTTTCCCATATTGTCGTGGTTTAGGGCCGGCGAGCAACTAACACCACGCAGCCGCTCACCCCTTCCCCCCCCCAGGTGGGATGGG
>JANZLQ010000002.1:32974232-32988647 GCA_026212715.1 Elanus axillaris | reverse complement strand
ACTCAAAACACAGCACTGTACCAGCTACTAGGAAGACACTTAACTCTATCCCAGCTGAAACCAGGACACATATATAACAAAGTGTAATAAAATTGACTAGGACTTTTTTGATTAAGGAACAGGAGGGCTCTCTCATGTTTTTGGTTATTTAGATCCTCTGCTTTGTGAAATGTTAATTTAACAAAGGAAAATCTGAAGGCCAAATTTACCATGCTAAAATTTTCTTACATCTGAAAACTTAAAGAATATTAAAAGGAAAAACAGAAAAAAGCCTAAGGCAAAAAAACAAACTTCAAAATTTAATTCTAACCAATGACTTCTTTTAAAATATTGTCCAGCAATGCAGAAATGAAACAATAATTCCATCTGAAATTTCTGCCCACTGCTTTGTATTTAAGAGTGTATGTGCGGATACAGGTACAGAGGGACACATCCAATAAACTACTTCCCTATGTGCTGTTCAGTTCCTAAGACCTTACAGGCACCAGAACTGGGGCACTGCAGTAAATGCTTACAAAACCAAGGGAGATCTACAGAGACAACTGAACAGGTGTCTCAGCGTTCACTACATAAACAGTTTACATATCCAAAGTCTACTACTAATAAGAAGTCAAATAACATGTACACACTTTGTTGGATTCCTGCCTAAAAGTTCTAATCCTCTTCACTCTGATTACAAAATCACCACTGCCAAGCCTGATCTCTTGGCTTTATCAAAGACTGAGCATGAAGCAACTTCATTGCCTGACACACATACACCTCGATCCACGTGACTTCACAAGCACCAGGTAACTTCAGTAGATCAGAGTGCATGAAGCCAAGCCACAGCCAACACATTATATAGCTGGCACTCACCCTTCTTCCTCTGAGCATATAAAGAAGTATCTATGACCCAGGAGGAGGAAGATACTGTTGAGATTTAACACATCTCAATGACAGAATCAGGGCTAACACATGCAGTCAGTCATGTTACTTTAGATGAAGACTTTCACATTTTGCTCTGTATGTAATCTCTGGGAATAAGCTCCTTAAGCAGTTTCATTAGAAAAATTAAATTCCAGAATTTCAAGGTTGAGTAAATAAAAGTGGGTCAAAGTAGATTTCAAAAGAAAAGCTACTTGTAGATCTGGTGCCTTCTTAGTTGTACCTAATGTAGGCAGGAGAGAATTTGATGTAGTGTCAAAACCTGGAGGACCACATTTACTGTAGGAAATACAGGCAATAGTTTACAGTTCATCAAAAAAAGAGCCCTTATTTTTGTAGCAATTTGGAAGAAAATAAATTTTTCAGAGACAAGAGTTGCAGGGGGGGGCGGGCTTCTGTTTTAGGAATTGAACATTATTTCTGTTTTTCTATTTGCAATGATTTGCTGTTCCAATCTAAGCATTTCAAAATTGGAAATAGGAACAATTTAATTATGACAATCAAGAACATAAGACCAGAAGGTATAGCACATAGAAAAACTGATTTGGGAACAAAGAAGTTAAAAGTCATATGTGGCCAGCAATGAGATAAAAGGAAAGGTTTTATACATGCTAAACTGATGGCAGTACTGGTAGAAAAACAGAAAAAAGGAAAGGAGCCAGGGGCAGAGGGAGAGGCAAGGGATAGAAGACCTTACATAAGAACAAAAGCAGGAAGAGAGGGAGTTAGAGAAAAGGCTGGCACTTTTTTAAAAAAAAACGAAAACAACAAAAAACCAAAATAAAATTAAAGGAACTTGGGGAGAAGAAACATACAGTCAGAAAACGGAAGCTGGGCCAAAAGGATGCAATTGCTGGCAGGCACAGACACATGCATACAGGTGAGCGGGTGAGAACTGACATGGAGAAAGGGTCCTGGAATTGTAAAGAGATGGTGAGAAAGAGTTGAACTACAAGCACAACTGAAACCTGGTACGCACTCCATCTGTGAGCAAATACAATGAGCTTCCAGGTCAATGTGATAAAAGTTCTTCCTTGGATACACCTGAAACAAGATCCTTCGCCCACTTTTATGTTCTTAAGTGCTATAATGTCACCTTGGGTATATCTGCAGAGTAAACATCCAAAGAAAGGCTCCTAAATCTAAGAACTGGGTTATCATAACTCCAGCAGACTGTGTCAGATATACAGAAAAGGACCTACATGCACAAGGACTGTAGGAGAAAGAAAGCAGATCTGATACAGGGATTGCAATTACAGCGGAAACCAAGTGTTTCTGTTATGCAAACACATAGAACACACAGAAAGGTGACTCATGAGACAGTGGAGGAGGAAGCCAGGAAAGAAGTGCGGAAATGGAACGAGCTGAAGGTATACATCAGTATGTTTAACACATTTATCTGTATCTCTTAACTTGTCAGGAGACACTTGGGCAATTGCTAAGTGTTCTACAATTGGACACTATCAATCGCCTATCTTCCTTAATCACTTCTCAGCACATATTGATATAGATAACGATTTTGCACAACAAATACCAAACCCATGAGTAATAGTATTTAGTGTAAGGCAGACAGGCCTCTACAACTTCAAAAAAGGAAATGGTGGAGAAAATACTTCTAGACAAACAATAAAAGACATAAATCCCCAACATCTTAAAACAAAAATGGTATGATCCTTCTCCTAGTTGCATTATTGTTAGTCAAGAGTAATTCAGGTTGGGAACTCTAGACTTACGACAGCGTCAGGAACTTCCTGCTGCTGCCTACATTATCAGTGTAAGGGAAAGCAGAGAGCTATGTTAACATACTCCAGTAAATCTCAAACTGTCTGAAATCACAACACTTCCCCAAACTGGGATAGTTCAGAAACACTGTCAGATCCTGGAGGCCAGGTTATCTCAACTGAGGATATTCCCAGCCACTCCAACCTTTAGTTGTAACATCTGAATCTTACGTGGCTTAGTCTGTGTCTTGCTCCCTTGCTTAACTTACCATTGTTACCCTTTCATTCAAGCTTCTCATTTATAATAACACTTACCTTTACAAAACAAGTATTGCATGTTCCACCATGCTGCATACCATGCTCACTTTAACTAAGATCAGTACCACTAGGTGAATAATAGAATGGTCAAAGGTAGCTATTATGTAATCTCTCAACCTCCTTATCTTTCACGAACAGGTAGGGCACTTACAGACGAATGGTCACTGGAGTAAATAAGAACTATACTACTTATGTAGTACAAGTTTAAAAAAAACAATAACGGAATAATAAATTTAAGAATTTGCATCATCCAGGACCCTATGGAATGCCAGTAGACCATCTGATCTGCACTGGGGTAGTGCTGTAACACACAAACAACAAAGACAGGAAACATCCTGGAGAGTTGTGTCAGTGATAATTTGCATGCCACCTTATCGTTTAAAATGTTTTCCTTCTCAGTGTCTAATTAATATAAATATAGCTGTACTTACAGACAGGGTAAGTCTGATCTCCTTATGGTTACAGTTTTTTGAAAGCTTTTTCTTTAGTGCTTTAACTGCATCTTTAGGCCTGTGACAAGAAATTAAGTAGAAAAAGTATCCAGTAAAGTTAGACTGTTTTTCTAGTTCGTAACTTCATCCAAGAGCCAAAAATGCTGGCCTGAGATACGGGACCAAATTCATCCCTGTATTTACACCCACATAAAACTACAGCAATTGCCCCACTGGTTTCAGCAAAATCACTTTGGCATTGAGCTAGAGTAACAAAGCAGCGAATCAGGTTTGTTACTGCAGACTGTGTGTTACTCCAGAGACTTGTGCAGAGAAATAAAGTTATTCTCCTCTGTAAAGCCGCCTCAAAAATTGTATTATTTCGTTGTTGCACAACAGATTTACTTATCTAGCTTTTATTGCTATGAAAGGCAATAACAATTGCCAGCTGCATTAAGAGTTGACTCGTACCTATTTTTCACATATGATGCAATTAAAAAATATTCTTCTGGGAGTGCTGTCAGGAGTGAGGGTGTCTTGGCTAACTTCCAATCTTATAATTGCAGGATGCTTTTAAACTCATCTGAGTAATCACCATGTACGGATGGACAGCCCATTCCACCCCAGAGATAGTGGCATTTCTAGCCCAGACATTTTGATTTCTATATATACATCCTTTATCTTTTAACTATTTATGTAGGAGGAAAAGGGTGGAAGATGGTATCAAGCTTATGACACGTGGGAAACAGTTTTGACTGATTAATATGGGCTATCTATAGTGTACAATTATTAGGGCCATCTCAATGCTCATGATCAACAAAACCAAGATGTCCTAAAGTCTCTTTAGGATCTCTCCAGAATCTAACATGGAGCAATAGGCATAAATACAGTATTTCAGTAAGAAAGAAAAAGAAACCTTTGTTGAAAACATTTCAAAGCCAATGAAATTAAATGGAGTATTTACCATTACTGCGTTTTTCAGTTTGAAACGTTGTTGTACTTCAACAGAAAAAGAGATTTCTCTATTTTTCTCAATTCTGTGTCATACCTAGTCATACCAGTAGAGCATCAAGTGATAGATGGGAGCACAAGACAGAAGAAAACATTCCCTTGCAGAAAACTGTACTACTACTACTATTCCACTCCTGCTTCTTGCTTCTCTCACTGAAGCATCTGGAAGTGCTCTGGTCAGGAGCTGGATATTGCATTAAAATAACCATTTGCTTAATTAGACACAGGAGTTCTGCTGTTCCTAGTATCCTGTTACAGACTGACTGGTAGTAGTTGCCAGGGAGGAGCTGTGCACAAGAGGAAACAGTTTATTAAAAAAAGCTCTGTTGCATAGAAGCTTCATGTAAAAACTAATGCCGAGGGTCAGAGCGTGCTGTTGCTTATGGCATTGACCAGAAGGGAGTTATTACTGACCTTCCAAGCTCTATGAGCCATGGGTGAGAGTGCGGGGTCCAAAAAAAAATTAAAGGAAAGAAAAGGTAATACAAAAAAAGATACTTGTGCAGAAACTAAGGCATACCTCATTCTACTGGAGAAAGCTCTTCATTTAGTGCTAAAATATGCCACTGCTAGCAGTGAGTTCCTGCAGTGCAGTGCTGAAGCAGATCTTACATAAGAATAAATTTCCTTCCCCCCTTTTACAGGTGGGAATGAGGAAGCACAAGGCAGCAAGTGGCAGAGCAAACCAGGATGTGACTGTTCAGTGCAAGAGGCCACCTCTGTGCTGGGTACATGCCTTCCTAGGATGGATCTCACTGAACAGAAACCCAGACATCGCTTTAACTCCTGCTGTGATGTAGGTTGGCTAAGAAATTGCATAGTGGGGAACTCTGCTTAAGATAAAAGCACAGAGTTTTAAACAGGCAGAGTTTTGTAGGCAACCAAATGCTCAAGGTCTTTTTCCAGGCTGGGTTTTGCAGAGCACTAGGGAACCCATTTAGCCTGACAAGCGGTACATGAAAGAGTCATCAGACTCGGGTGAGAAACCTAGGTTACCACCTTTGCTAGCGCTTGTCTATGGGGAAGAGCCTACTGATGGCTGACCACGAGGTACCGAGACAGGCAAAACTCTTCCCTAGGAACCACAAAAAGACCCGCTCCCTGCTGCTGTTTCAGTTTGGGTGACCTTACTTACACTGCCTGCTCGATTTTGCCGTGCCCTCGAGCAACGCTGGTGCTACCTCAGAGACGAAAATCTGGCTCTTGGCATTTCCCACCGGAGAAGGGGCCTGTCACGGCACTGCCGGTCCCTCTGACACCGGCATACCCCCGCCCCAAGCTCACAGCCCCCTGCCCCCGCTCACCCCTCCTCTGTCGCGTTGATCACGTCGCAGATGTGCATGAACTGTCCCCACTCCTCCGCCTGCAGCGCTCCACACGTCGCCCGGTCTGAAAGGCCAAGAGCAGCTGCCGTACAGCCGGCCGCGGACCCAGAGCACCGCCCGGAGAAGCACCGTCCCTCCGCGCCCCTCACGGCCCTGGCCGGCGAGGCGGGAAACGGCGCCCGCCCGGCTCCCCTCAGGCGGGCTGCGGGGCAGGGCGGGACGCGGCGCCCCCCCCGCCCCGTTACTCACCGACCAGACTGCCCACGGCAGTACCAAACGGGTCCTTCGGAGCCTTCGCGAAAGCCATGGCCACTGCCGCCAGCGTCACTCGGCCTCTGAGGGGCGGCTGCCCCGTCCCGTCCCGTCCCGTCCCGTCCCGCCGGATCCGGCCGCTCCCTTCCTGGGACTGGGGCGGAGCCGCCTCCAGGTACCATTGCGGCTCCTCGCTGCCTGATTACGTGCGGGCCCGGTCAGCGCCGCCCCCGCGGGGCAGGGGCTCCCCGCGGCACCTGCGAGGCCGCTGCGCTTCCGTCCCCGCGGAGCGAGCGTGCTAAGGCCGTGAGGGGAGCAGCCCCGCTCGGCCGCGGGCCGGGGTCCGGCCTGGAGCGCGGCCCCGCCCGGGGGCTCCGGCAGGCCGGTCCCTCACGGCTGTGCCTCACGGACGGGTCAGGCCGCAGCCCCGGCACCCCCGTCCCGGACGCAGAGCACCTCGCCGACTTCCACGCGGGATCGCGTAGCCGTCTCCTGTTCCTGCTCCCTGGCCAGTATTTAACATGTGGCAGGAAAGTCAGAGGTCCCTCAGACATCTCCTAAGGGGGACTTAATAGCTGAAACCACGAGAAACTTAGCGTTTTGTAAGGCAAAGCTCCGAACACCCAGGTCGAACTCACCCAACCTGCCTGTTGGCACCCGTGATTTGGAAACCTATGTTAATTTTAGCGGAAAGGGGGAAAAAAAGATACCTGCCTTGCAGCACTCACCCCCATGGGTCCATCTGTTCAGTGACTGCATGAAAGATGAACGGTAGTTTTGTCTTTTCAGGCATTTTGAAGAACTTTTTATAGCAGAACTGGGTTTAAAGGATCAGCTTTCTGATAGAAGTGTTAAGATCTTCGCTTCAGGTACAAGACCGCAGAAAATCAGGCTTTTCAAATGCAGTAAACTAGAACATGTGCTTTTAAACTGATACCTGATGCAATTTGCTGGTTAAATTGATTACACACAATTCATTCATTTTAAAAGAAGACTGCAAATCCAGTGAGAGTGACAACTTGTGCTACACCATACTGCACACTACGTGCAGACACATTTCAACCTTAAGGATCCACCACTATGAAGTCACCGGGGCTGGTCACTGCCCCTGCAATGTTCATACATATTTTCTCAAACCTGTATGTTCCTTTCCATTTCACAGATTTAACAGGAACAAGTGCACAGATCTCAAAGAAGCAGGGGAAAAAAACCAAAAAAAGTGCATTTCAGTTACATTCATAAAGTCATCCTTGGTATTATGTAGGAACCACTAACACATTCCCCTCGCCACATATGTTTCCACATGTGGGACTTTCTTGCTACAATTACTATCAATGACTTCCATTGTGTCACTTCATCATAAGTCTGACTGTATCTCAGACGTATACAATACTTGGGGAATGAATGTGGCATGAATGAAAATGAAAACTTCAGCTGTAATTTGTGTTGACTGAGAGTTATAATTATTTCAGTATCAAACAAATATGGAATCATATTTACTAGCATTTGAGTACAGCTTAATCACTCATACAGTCAGAACATGATATAACCAAATAAATTATTTGCCTGACATTAGAATTTCATGAATTAACAAAGCTCTGTTTGCACTGATTACAACGTTCTTCGTAGAATAAACTCATTTTACTTTCTTTTGCATGTTGTGTAACTCTACGGCCCCCTCTACTGGATGGCTAAAGGCTGGAAAAGAACATACTTTTTTGTGTACCTGTGAGTACCTCTACAAAAAGCAAGTTATTACAAGAACTTCTAGGCAAGTTGGTCATGTACAATGAACGTAGGAGCTGAGTCTTTTTCTTACTCTTTATATAGTAAATGGGTGGAGTTAATCATACAGCTTGGTGAGGTCTCATTGGAGACTGTTTCTAATGAACACATCTCAATTTTCCACTCTTCTGTTAGTCTTGTCATTTGGCTATAAGCCAGACATCATCTGTCAAAACAAGAGTTTGTTTATTTATTCTTGGTTGCAGAATTTTGAAAGACATCCCCTAAACTTAGGTGTTTATTTCATTTGCTCTTTGACACCAAAACTGAAATAAGGGCCTATTTAAATTAGCCCTTGTTAAACCTGCAATGTGAGTCAGATCTTGTTTCAGAGAGCATATTTTATTGAGCTACTCAGGGGAAGAAAAAAATCTGATTAAGCCTTTTTTTCATTGCAATTTACTGATTAAAGTTACTCACTGAAATCAGCCACTGGTCTAGATCTATGAACTCCTAGAGGACTTCAGGTTCTGCTTGAAACAAGCCTGCCCGACTCTTCAGCCTTCTCCAGACTGGAGTCCTTGGTATTTATGAGTCAGTGGTCAAAAAGTCCCAGGAGAGTCCTACTGCACTCCTTGCAATTTTACTATTATTGCAGATAGAGTATTAATCTTAATTATTACTATTCAGGGACATTTTCTGTTGTTTGCAAGCACACATAGTATGTTATAAAAAGAAGGAAGAAGCTAAATAATTTCTCTTTGCAAAATGTTTTGAAACAGAAGTGTTTAGTGGCATAGTTCATATCTGCCTTTTGAGCTAACATGTATTATACCCACATAAGCAGGCTCGTCAACGTAATTTTATTTGTACTAGAGGTTTTGTTCATGTTGCTATGTCACTTACAAATATAAAACCACATCCCTAATTGCTATAGCTATGCAGAGATTTTCTCAATCTAATTTTGCTGGGTTTAAAGTTCAGAGTTATATATCATCATTTTAGTTTGTTAAAAATCACATCTTTGCCTTATTTAGTCTTCAGTCTTATCTTCAAGGAATTGCATACATATAAACAGATTGAGTGAAATACTGAAATCAGTTTATGAATAAGACAGCTGTTATGATATTGACTTGTACCTGCTGTTATTTGTTATATGAAAATGATAAACCATGATGATTTGGGGTTTAAAAATGAGAAAGATTCTTAAAGATCATTATTCAGCAGAGATTAGGTGAGGAGTTGCAAAGTATTCCCTTTCTCCATCTCCCAAGAGCTGTATTTACTCTCACAGTCTTCACCAGAAGCCTATTTTAGTGTGATTCTTCCTTGTTATCCAGTACAACAAAGATACAATCACCAGGATTCTCACTGTAGCTCATTAGACCAGATGCTGGTTATGGCCTGTGCTGGTAGCTCAACCTGAACAAACAGCTAGAGGGCTAAATCAAATCCCTCCTGCATCATCTCCATTAGCTCATTGGCTTCAGATAACAGCAAACCTAATAGGGAGCTATTTGGGCAAATTCAATTAATGTTTGGGACACAGTCTCACTAAGAATACAGAGCTGTCCCAAAATATCTATTTAAGTAATTACTATTTTATTTGGAAAAAAAAAAATCCAAACCCTGTTCTGTTAGCAGCATAATTAATTTACCTGTGTAGAAAGGGGGAACAAATACCGCAGTGAAGGATGGAGGGGCCTGTGGCCTGCAGAGGGCAATCTTGCTCAACACATCTCCTCATTTCTCCTGCGGTGGCTACTCGGAGTGAAGGATGATTTATCGAAAAGGGCATACCCTATCAGCCATATTGGCTTTTCTCATACACACTGTGTGGTTCAGATGCAGCTCTTTAGCATTATAATGCTTTCTTGTAATTTGAAATAAATAAAAAAAACTAACAAAACCCCAGCTCTGTATATGTAAATGCAAGCTCTCAAAAGGTAGAAGAGGGTAAGGGATGTGGTATTTTTCAGGACTGACAAGTGGATGACAGTTGGATTTTCTCACACTCAGTTCTGTGCTGCATTTCCTGGACCACACAGCCTCAGCACACTGCCACTGCCCTGGGACTTTCATGTGAAGTTGGAGAAATCTGTATTTCTCCCCCTTCTAAAACACTGAGAATTCCAAGTGAAAAACATTTTTTTTTTTTAAATAACACACTATGGGAGTCACAGCTAATTTGAAACTAAAACCATAGGTACCTTGTTTTACATAAGGCTGAGTGTAAAATCGTTCAGAAATAGGTATTTTACATCTATTCACTTTTTTTTTAATTTTATTTTTAAGGATATTACTATTACTTCCCTCTAGGATTCTACCCTCACGATATGGTGTTAATCCAAAAACTTTCCTGCCTCTCCTCCCTTTCCTTTCAGGAAAAAGTCCTCTTTTTTTTCCCCGGATCAAGGCTGGAGATAAATATTCTGTTGAATATTTAGGAAACCTACCAAAGCCTTTTCTCAAGTTCACCTTCTCAGAAACAAAGATCCATCATCCAGTTCCCCCAGCTTCTCTCCAGAGATGTATTTTCCTGCAATGGATTCTAGATTTATAAAGAAACAATGAGATCATTATTATACTGCAGAATGTGAGTCTTGACTCCACTTTCCTGTATGAGGTTAATTATTAAATATACCTTATCTACTGGAAGGTAGAATGTTCGGCTTGAATCCCACAGGAAAACTTATAAAGAAATAAAAAAAATCCCTGAATCTTAAATTACAGGACTTGTAGATCGTTTTCCCATTAATGCAATGCGACTGCTATATATATACTGCTGTGTGAAGAGCAAGCTCAAAATGGAAAATAAGGTATGAGAAGTT
Source organism: Elanus axillaris (assembly GCA_026212715.1). NCBI lineage: Eukaryota > Metazoa > Chordata > Aves > Accipitriformes > Accipitridae > Elanus > Elanus axillaris. The sequence goes on along the minus strand of JANZLQ010000002.1, from coordinate 32,978,109 downwards.
GGGAACTTGTCTGCAAAGGAAAATGGCAAGTAACTGCTTCACATTTAAGCTGACAACAAAGAATATATGAATTGGCCAAACATCTCTCTACATTAGAGGCTGTTTAAAGAAGTTTATTTCATAGGGCATCCTTTGTGAATTTGGACAGTAGTAAAACACAATTGTCCAATTAAAACAGGAATGCTTTCTGAGTTATCGTGGCACTTTTTTCTCTGTGGTACACAGCAGGACATTCAGATTACATATGGTATACATTACTGTGTGCTACAAGTTTAGTTTAATTTTGTTTTCAAATTATTGAAGTTCATGATAAAAATCTTTCAAGTCTCACTCTTAGCTGCAATACAAATTTCCTTGCCTTCAATGAAGAAGCTTGAAAAATTCTGTGATATTAACTGGTGCACTTTTTAAAATTAAAAAATACTTGACAAGTGATGAGGTTTTCAGATGTTTTCATCTGTAGGTGTGCTGAAATGTGATATAACAACAAATATTTTTGTCTGCTGTTTGAAAACAAAAAGCAAAAAAACAATCCCCAAATCCTTACATATCAAGTATGTGATAGAAGAATCCTTTCAAAAGCTGCAGGAATCAACCTGAACCAAGCTGCTATTTTCAGTACCAGGAACAATCCTGATGATTTGGACATCACTGCAATTATCAGTGTAGAAAGCAATCCTGGAAGAAGCTAAAATCCTCAACCTTTGCACGTTAGCAGCAGGTATGGCCTTTACCAAGAAGGTAATTTTTCTCTTTGTGACACTCCCACTGCCACTTGAAGTGCAAAAGAGCTCTAGGGAAGAGCTTAGTTCAGCACTGCTTCTTCTCATTTTATTAGTATTTGGAGAATAGCAATAACTAAAACAACATCCTTTCAAAATGCACATTTATAGAAAAGAGTTTTCAGGCACTCCGCCCTGATTAAATAATTTCAGCAATATTTGACTGCCTACAAATAGACATACTGGCTACTGGAACAAATATCCAAAAGCTGCATAGTTAAATCATGGACTGGTAGCTCCGTGTCACCCATTGAGCCCTGGTTCAAATCCAAGCCTTCTCCAACTAATGTAATGCCATGCCGCTCACATGGCTATCTCCTGTCCTAATTAACCAGGAGTCTCAGCTGAGCTCTCTGCTGGATTTTAATTACAGAGTTATTAAATCATGGGGAAAAAATTGACAGATGTTTCAGGTTGGTTGTAGCAAATTAAAAGGCAGGTTCTTGGCATAAAAACTCAGAAATGATAGCAAATGACTAATGGAAGTTTAGCTGTTTTACAGTGAGCAGTGTGCATAGTACCATTTAGTATACTGTAGCACAGGGTGACTTCTCAGGATAAAAATAACAATAGCACTAGCTTTTGCTCTAATTTTTAAAGGCAAATAAGCTTATAAATCTCTGTTCTTAGTTTGGTTTATAGCTTTTGCTGGGTTCATTTTACTCTTTCCTCTAAAAAGAAAATCCACTGTTTTCTTTGGTTATTAGTTTAAAAAAAATTGTGTGATGCCAAGGTAGATGACAGAACTAGATAGTTACTCTACAATTATTGCTGCTTAAAACTGAGCATATATATATAACAAGAAGTAATCTCTTATAGGGCACAACAAATGTTGTCATAATTTTACTAATAACCTCAATGGCTTGACAAAGCAGCTTAGAAAAATGTTAGCTCACATCAAATAAATACATTACAGGAAACACAGAAACACATGGCCTGAAAAGCTACCAAGGTCAATATTTTAAGGAAAGCAAGATGAAGCCAGTGCCATGCTTTTGAGCTCTCCATCAATTATGCTGTTCCACAGGAAGCTTTATCTAAAGTCTCAGCAAGTGTCATCTATCATGATGGTACACACAAGCTCTTAGTTGAACTGAGGAAACAATCTTTCAGGAGACAATTGGTTATCAGAGGGTCATTTGGATACAGGTTCTGTGTCTCTGTTTTGGTGTTTTTCTGCTAAGGGAGGAAGTGTCACGGGTTTGTGTGTTTCGGGTTTGTTTTTTTTAAACTGAACACATACACACAATTTATGGTACAACCCTCTTCAGAATGAGCCATTTTTTTTCATGTATTACTACCATACAAAAAATGACAAAGTATTTTGCCCATGTTAGGATTTCCCTAGTGGTTTTGTTTTTTCTTTAAGAAAAGGACAGTTCAAACTACGCTTCTCATCCAAAACAATCAAAAAATCATTCAAAGCCAAAAAATCATTAGCTTTCATTTTGAGCATGCAGAACCAGACACATTGAAAATTTCAGAACTAGAATTGAGTGAAAACAGATTCCCAGGAACAGTTTTGATTTTGACAAATCAGTATTTGCTCATCAGAGGTGTTTTGTTGGAAAAATTTCCCCCCAGCTGTAGATTTTACCACATGTTAATTGCCTCAGAGCTAGGAAGTTTAAAAAACTTAAACCAAAACATCTTTCCAATAGTGGAGACAGAGCTATGAGGACCTACTAAAAGACCCACTTCAAAGGCAGTGATTTTCCTACTGTCACAGTAGAGGATGCAGAGAAAAAATTGCCAACTTAAATGGAAAGAATCAGCTATATATCTGCCAGTTAACAGAAGCAACAAATAAATGGAGATTGTAATGCTGTAACTCAATGAAAGCTGAAGAATATCTTTCCCTGTTGCCAAGGGAGGCAAATGTTCATCCAGTTTCTTAATCTGAACATAGAAACAAAGTCTGCCCATGTTTGGACTGAGCCCTCTTCTAAGGAAGGAATATTTGGATTTCTTTTACTTCCACCACAGTTCTGCATGGTTAGTGACTGCTGTCCAGTGTGTGTGGCTCTGACCTACGGGGCTTCTGCACAGTTGGTCCTAATAGATTAAGGCATGTGGCCTAAATGGAGAGTTATGGCATTGTCACCTCTGTGTCATGCTAAGCCTCGAGTACTTGTGGAGCAGGGGAATCACTTACAGTTCTCATGGAGTTCAGACTCTTACTTTTCATTGCAGTTCATTGGGTTTTGCAGCATGTATATAAACAAAACAGGTTGTACAGCGACCTGTCATAGACTGTAAGCTCACTGTAATTAAGTTCAGTAAGGAGAGAAATTGCAGAAGGTGCATCCCCTGCATCAGGATGGAGCAGGGTGAAGTTATTGCTGGTTGCTCCGCTGAAACTTAAGGTAAAAATCTCTGAATCTCTCTTCAGAACAGCTGTAAACCTCAAAATATACTCACTGTTTTGGCTGCATCTCCACACTGATGTTTTTGGCAAACATTTCTGTGCAGTACATTTTACCCAGGGAGCTGGAGCACTGGCATTTGCAAGACCATGCAGCTACCAGTAATTTAATGCTGTGTGAAACAATTCTCATTACATCTCAAAGGTACAGTTCACACACTGCAGGAATCCCACTGGTATTCCCAAAAGCAGAGAACAGTTTTGGATGTACTGTGCATGCTCACTCTAACAGACAGTACATGTCCTGTAGGCAAACTGGAAATTTCAGCTTGTCCGTACTTGAGTTTTCACCACAGCTATCACTGGGTAATGATGCACCAATGTCAGCAATATAGCAATTCTTTACTGAAATATTTAATGCAGTAGAAGAGTATCAAAATTATTTGAACTGTTTGTTGTGAAGACAGCTGTGAGGAAGAGGCTCCAAGAATTTTTCCACCATGACCAATATGTCAGGTTGTCGTGGTTTAGCCCAGCCGGTAACAAAGGACCACGCAGCTGCTCGCTCACTCCCCCCGTGCCCCTCCAGTGGTTTGGGGAGGAGAACCAGAAAGAGAAAAGAAAAGAAACCCGGAACCTCGAGGGTTGAGATGAGGACAATTTACTGGGGCAACACAAAAAGAGAAAATTAGAACAATAACGGTACAAATAAGAGAATACACAAAACGAG
>JANZLQ010000002.1:32947487-32974132 GCA_026212715.1 Elanus axillaris | reverse complement strand
CCTTGGCTAGTTCAGGTCAGCTGTCCCAGCTATGCCCCTTCCCAGGTTCCTGTGAAAATTAACTCTATCCCAGCTGACCCCAGGACACAGGTCTTCCTGTACTAGACCATTACACCAAGTCTGTTGGTGCTTACTAATTTGGTTAGTTCTGAAAACAAGTGAGAGTTCTTCCATCTTTTCTACTAATTCAGGACACTCATTTTTCCTTGCAATGACATTCATTTATGTGCACTCCCTACTTCTGACCTTGTGAGCAGAAAGACTGCTAAATTGTACACATAGCTCTGCTCAAAAAGATGCATGAAATTCAGAGTCAAACTATACTTTTGAACTCTCAGCTTAGAAGACTCATAATCCTTGGCTTTGCACTGATGCTTTCTGAAAACCATTGATGAATTTCAGCATGAAAGCAGTCTTTGTGAAACCAGGCTAGGATCCAGCAAACCTAAACTTGGTTCCTGCTGTGTCACGGTCTGTGTTTTTTTCTGGCTAACCACTGAACAACAGACAGTCCTGGTAGGGAGAAGAAGGGACATGGTTATTTGCATTGCCTATAGAAGTAGGTATCAGAGGTCATAAGGGAGAGGCAAAAGGAGCAACTTGTTACACACATGTTGGATGGTGCAAATGCCTGCTCAGGACCACCAGTTTTGACAGGAATTCCCTGCCTGAACAATCCCTCTTACAGAGACAGGGAGTGCCTAGCAGACTTCATGCTGATTTGGTAGGGGCTTTGTGCAGTTTAACAGCACATAAAATGAATAAGGAGAATATGCCAGCTGCAGAGCAGTAACTGTTTCTGCCTTTTCTGCTTGTCTTTCACAGAAGAAGCAGTTTAAGATGACTGGAGCTCTCCCATACATGCTTTGTCCTGTGCAAAGCCTAATGCCAGGAGTTGTCAATAGTTCAGTGCAGATTGTTCTCATCACTAAATACAATGCTGGGCTCCCACTGACACACCTGACAAAACACTGTCTTTTGGCAGTCCTACTTAAAGGAGCTTTTGAGATCCAGCAATAAGTAACTCAACTGTAAATTGCCACACTTGTCTTGAAATGAGATTTTGTGTCAGAAAATGTTCCTCAGTAGTCAAAGTGGATACCAATACCTGTCCTTGGTCAAATGTGGAGAGGGGGAGAAGATGAGGCTGGAGAAAATGCTATCAACATCAAGAGTAACAGAGAGGAAATAACTTTTCAGTTCATGGTGAGAAGTCATTTGGCAAAAGAGTATCCTGCAGGTGGGAAGCATGAAATCTGTTTCCTGATGTACTACATGCATGCTCACACACTCACCTTCTTTAGATACTTGTCCTGTGGTAATTCTACTGATTTTGCCCCAAAATATTTCTCTAATTTCACAGAAGGCCCACCATACATTTCTCATTTGATTTCATATTTTCTCCTACTTGTTTCTCATTTTCTTTTGGCCTCTAAAATTATTACCATGTCCACTTCTACACCCTTTCTTATAAGAGAATTGTTCCCTAAAATGTTTTCCATCCACTTATTCCTGGAACTGTGTCCACAATAAATGTTTCTTCAATCATGAACTGAAACACAAAGCTACAAAAAAGGCGCTGACATCACTGCTCACTTGACCACTTGCTTACAGAGCATCTATATCCTGTGTTTGCATTACTGCTACAAGGTGCCTATTCTGCAGTCTTGTCTGCAGGGTAGACCTTTATAGTCTGGCACATCTCCATACAGTGGCCCCCCAGACAGCTCTACCTGTATGGATCAGAGATCAGACTATTAACTCTGAAGAGCTCAAACCTTCCCATCATAGTCACTTGCAATGCACTCTGGTTCTCAAACTCTCAGCAATTATAAATGACAGCACCTATTAATTTTAGCTACTTATATGGTCCCCATTGCTACAGTAACTGAATGCTTTATGCTCCTTAATGCATTTACCTTCCAATTCCATATTGAGGTTGTGAAGCAACAATAGTTTAAATGTTAGAGTCATTAATGTCTCTGAAGTCCCTCTTCTGATGCCTAGTTCCAGAGATCTGATACTTGGAACATGCTCTTGGCTGTGGCTTGACCAGAGACTGGAAAATTTTGCTTCCATGCCTGCCCACAAAGTCTTTTGTCATGACTGAACCGAACAGCTTGGCCCCTAATTCACACCTATCTTCAGGAGCAGTAAAAAATTAGGTGCTCTGCTGTTGATGTAAGCAGCACCAGAGGATTCTTATTGGAAATATGTGGGATTATGCCTTCTTTCACAGAATTGCCTTCCTAAAGCCATATAGAAATTATGTGAGGATGCTGAGTGTGCCTCCTTAGTGTCTGGCCATTGTGGTTTTTACGTCACATTCCATTTAATGAGCCTTGCTCTCCTTACGCATCCTATATGAGTCTGAGCATTGTCAGGATTCGAACCTTGTTCGATGCCTGTAAACTCTTTTTTTCATCTAGATATAAGGAATTTGCCCAAGGTTACAGAAGAGATCTGTGGCAAATTAGGGAATTGAGCCTAAGCCTCTTATATCTTAGAGTAGAAGCCTAACTGTTGCTTTCAGAAGAGCATCACTACCTTACACGGGCTAAGTGTCTGGCTCAATCACTATTCTGTGGATTGCCAGAGGGCAGATTAACTGCAGTCTATTGAATTTTTAAAACATAAAATAAATACCTGCTATAAGCTCCTAACAGGTTTCTCCTAGCAAGGTTTTGAGGAATTTCCAACACTGTCTTAATTCTGTATCTATATATATGTATAGAAGTTGACAGTACATGTACCTACATAGTAGTAGAGCAAAGCCTCATAACATTATTTAGAGTTAATGAAAAGCAATGTAATTCCTGACATCCCAGATAAATTATGGTTTCCACTGCTATACACAAATGCACTGAAATATAGTTAGCATTTCATCTGCTAGGCAAGAATAACCTCAGCCCCTTTCAATTTGGAATTCTCTAACCACCCATGGACAACAAGATGTTGTGCATTTACCATCAATTTTCTGATTTTGTGGGGAATGAGAGCTGAAAGCAAGGCAGCCAGAGCCTCTCATGCAGTGGCTTGTTACTTATAATTTCTTTACTGGGATTTCGTGCCTAGCCCTCAGCTGAGCCAAATCCGTGTTCAGCTGCATCTGATAATACAACACTCACAGCTCAAGGTCACTAGCTCTAAATTAGTGCTTGCTTTTTAACTGGTGTCACTTGAATGGCAATAAGCCTCAAGTAGTGCTTAGTCTTAGCTTTGATTCAGTTAACAGTGTACCATCATCTTGCGAACAGGGTACTTGAGCTGCAGTTAGACTCTTGCTGTTCCCGTTGCTCAAATCAATTGCAGAAAATATGCGATATTGTGCAATATTGTCAGCAGACTTCTGAATATAGATGTATGTTTACATAAACATCAGGAAAGTGATCGCTAGCTTCACATCAGTTTTAGGTTTTTAGTAATTCCTGTGCCACTGGAATACAGCTATAATAAAGGAAATTAATTCTACTGCCACAACCTGAAACAGCAATGCAATCAATGGTAATAGGTGAAACAGCATAGATGCAGTGCACAGCACGCTGGCAGACGGCGATCCTGAGGCTGCTCCCATGGAGGACAAATTTTCCTTTGCTCTTCTTTCCGTCCTTTTATTTCTAAGGCCTAAAGGCAAGCCCAGTAAAACATGGCTAATTAAACCTCTGATCTTTAACCATTGTGTGGCTGGTGTAGCCTTCACACACAATATCACACAGTGTAGCTGCTACAAGTAACATCCTAATAACCTGCTAGTATTCATTAACAACCATTAGACGGAATTGGCTTCAAAGCCTTTCTGTTTAACACAGACCAAGACCTTCAAGTCTGCAAACTGAAACTATTTTTAAAAACCCAGCTCAGTTGCAAAGTGAAAGAGCTAAACCCTATGAGGAAACAGTAATGACCTTTGCTGGTATATAGTTTGCTTTGCCCAAGGATGTTTAACTTCTTGATTCAGTCAGTCATTTTGGACAATTCATAGTTTGGCAAGCCGTTTTTCATTTCCCTCGTTCTTAAGACCACTGTTAATATTTAATATTTAGCTATCAGTTGAGTCAGTCTTTATTCCCCTATATTTCTAATGACTGACTGTAAATATACATTCCACAGAATGACTGATTTTATATTTTTAGCCAGAAAATCTTAATGCTTAGCCCTTTGCATTTTAAAAGGAAACTTAGTAGGCATTTCTTTTTGATTAGGACCATGATGCTGTCAATCAAACCTCTACAAATAAACAGTCAGTCAGTACTCTCTCTACATTCCCCCAAAACCCAAATCCCCAAAACCCCAAATCCCCCCAAAACCTTACTTATTTAGTGCAAAAATGTATTATTTCTAGCCAATGCACATTTCTGTAGCTGTGGGAAGCACTGCTGTACCTCATAGGAGCTACAGTTCAGATGCTCACAAGTTCCTACACTGTTGATGGAAGTGGTTTTAGACTATTTTTATCATGAGAAATCACAGCTTTCCCTCAGGACGAGGTATCACATGAAATCATGGGATATCCATGAGCTTGGTAATATGGAAAGCTCTTCAGCCTTTCAGTATTACCAATGATTTTTCCAAATATTTCTCTACACTTCTGGCATCAAGGTAAGAACAACAGACACTGACTACTAAAGAGTATTTTAGGCTGATTGGCAAAACATTAGCAACTATAATCCTACTGAGCATCACCTCCTCCTTCTCTTTTAATGCATAGGGACTAGCACCAAGTATAGACACATTGACTCATAATCAAAAATTATATTTACTGCACAAAAATTACTTACCAGGATTCTGTTAAATCAGAGATAGTGCAGTGCAGGTTATAAAACCAGGATGAAGGAGCCAGGACTCTTGGGATCTCGCTTCTGACTTTCAAGCTGCCTTGCTATGGTCTCAGGGAAAAAAGAAAAAAAAAAACCTCTCTTTTCTATGCTGTAATTTACTCATCTGAAAAAATGAGATAACTTCACTGATCTACCTCACAGGCACTGTGTGAGACTTCAATAATATCTGTGAAACTATACAGCTATCTCTTGGCAAGAAAACAGGCAGGTTTGGGAGCGAGCGAAAAGCATGTACCAGACTGACATGGATGGTGCTGTAGTTAGTTACTTCCACTATGATGCCTCTCTTATTGTTCCATCTCTTTTATGGCTTATTTCCTGGCCTATTTTGTTGAGTTAGCATCACCTAATACTTTTCTTTTCCCTCCAAAATTTCATGTGTCCTCCTTAGCCCTGCTCACATTTTTACCTCACAAACTGCTCGTGAATCGCCTTGGCAGTAAGACAGTAAAGTGATAAGTACTCTTAGAATATGGCTTATGGTTCACTGGACATCAGCAAATGCTGTCAAAGCTGATAACCTTCAGCTGGGAAGGTAACAGTAGTTTCACTCGTACAATCATTAACCTAGTGTACTGCACATGATATAGTTTTATAGAGTGGAGCCAGGCTAACAGCATGCTCAGCTTGGCAAAGACACACTAGGCCACTGTCATGAAATTTTATTTATGAAGGTGACCTACGCTTAAAAAAGTGTACAAATATTGCATGTCTAATTTGCATCAGTGGCTAATATGTGCATAAATCAGGTGAGATCTCACAGAGATGACCAATCATGGCATCCTTGGTTGTGCGAGGATGCACATAGGCAACTCACATTATAAGTTGCTTTAAAAAAAAAAGCTGAATGCAGTTTTAAAATATGGTCTTAAAATTCACATTTTTTCTATATGAAGCTCTTATCCACTCTGTAGCAAGTTCCAGAGAGAGATAGCTTTGCTGGTACAGGGAACCTTAGATAGATCTGCATTATTCCCCTATGAGTGCAAAAATATCTTCATGCAATATCTGAAAAAAAACATTTAAATGCTCTGTGAATAGAGCCCTTCCCAAAGGCCAAGATGTATTTATGTATTTTGGACGATGTTCAGCTAGAAAACTGTGCAGCTAATGCACCCATCTTACCATGTAAAAGATCAAAAAAAAAAAAAACAAACCAAAAAAAGAGATAATCCGAAAAACCAGCCTACAGCCTTTAACCTAAATTAATGCTTTTAAATAAAGGTGGTCTGAGTACGTTCTTATTACCCAATTCCAACAACAGCTAAGATTCATTCTTTGAAAGTGAAGAGATGGAGTATTTTTCTTAGGGACACTTACTCTTGTACCTTTTTCACCTTTCTAGTAACATCTTAAAAATATCAGAATCAAACAGCATTTTCAAGGACGGAGAGTGCTTTGTTTTCTTTTTCTATGAGAATTAATAGAAGGATTTGAAAGGATAGAAATTATAAGCTGATATAGGTGATTTACCCAAGATCCAGCAAATTTCAAACTCAGGCTAGATATCAGGTTATTAAAGATGCTCCAACAGTACTATATCTTAGGCAGGATGCATAAGTGAACTCAGTTTAGTTTCCCTCTATTTCCTGAAAAATAAATTGCTTACCCTACTGCCATCACATGCTAAATGAAATCACATCTTTCTTTTATTAATGACAGCTATTTTCTGAGCTTCTTAAACTTTTCTAAATTTTCTTACCACATTCATTTCATTTCTTAGACCGAGACTGATAACAGTGTTTCTATAAAAATGAACATTTATGATCAAAGAGCAACTCTGTATCATAAACAAATTACAACAACTGGGCATGCTTTGAAATAGCTTAACATAATTAAGCTCAAACACTTTTGCAGAAGCTTAAAAAAATGGGTGCAATTGGAGCTCCATTCAGGTTCAGCTGACTTCATATTTTTAGTTTGTTTGGTATTTTTTTCCTTTTAGAACTTTGCTGGCCGTAATATAAACTTTACTATATTAAAATATTGCAAATATAACAATAACAACATTGTTAGGTAGTTTTATTAAAGAATCATTGCAAACAACCATAAGAATGTTCTTTTTCATTTTAAAACCTGATTATTATTTTTTTGTTGCTTATTACATTAACAAATCATAAGCAGTGGCAGTTTGCTTACGTACAGAAAAACAAAGGGGAAACCACTAAAATTATAACTTGCCTTAATTTTACATGATTATTCCAAACACATCTTGTGTCCTCATCAAGTGATGTAACTCTGGCCACTCTTGCAATTTGGGCAGTCCCATGGGAATTCATTAAATCTTTACAGCCATGTTACTATTCAAGAGCTTCATATTTTTATCTTTCAGAAGTAATAATTAGCATTCCCAGCCAGAGAGCAAAACTTGGAAATCTAAATGTTAGTCTCCAACTCGAAAAGGCTAATGAAAACCAAAGTATTTATCACAACCCATGCTGGACAGACCAGGGAAGAGTTGTGGTGAGGTCTGAATTCCCTCAGGCTAAATTAAGGTGAAGTGACACCAAAGGATCAGTTGATCATTTTATTGATGGCAGAAGCAGCCTGAGTTTAGGAGGTGTTAACAGTAGGTGGTGGGATCTCTCACAACAGGAATTGGCATCAAACTACCTCAGTGAACCATGTAACCCACAGTAACCAGGAGATCCCTCCTGTTGAGTCATGAGGTTCAGAGCAGACCCCCTTCTCCAAGAGGATCCCAGGGGCAGCTGGATCTCCTCCTAGTCCCAGACTTGGTCAGCGGTTTTGTGTCTAAAGGGATGAGGTGTAGGGATTATGGAAAAGGAGAGAGGGAGAGACAGACAAAGAGGGAAAATATGGGAAAAGAACAGAGAATGGGTTACTAGTCCTGGGTCCAGCGTCAGTCCCACCAGCCGAGGGGTCCAGTTCTGGAGGGTGCATACACGTGGGGCTTCAGTTTGTGTCCTTTTATCATCTCCTTGCTCTTCCTTCAGGTGGGCACTCAAACTCGTTAGGCTAATTAGGTATCCCATGGGGTTTGTGCTTTCAGAACCTTCCGCAAATGGGTCAGTGGGCTTGGGAGTCGTTTGGGGAGTCACTTCTCCTTCCCCACAGGCGTGACCATTGACCCGTGGCCATACCTGCTCAGTGTACCTGAACAGGGAGCTGTGCATGCACTGGCACAGCACAGCCCAGCCTCCGCACCCTGTGCTGAGCGGCTTCTCCCCTATGGTTTGTTGTTATGCAGAACTTGCCCCGCCACAATGTTTGAGACATTAACTCATTCAGTTTCTTACAATATTGCAAGGAAGACAAAACCAACCCCCAACCCTGTTCATTTCTATTTTTAATTCACCTTATTCTAAAGCTTGTACTCAAATTTTGTTGGTCTCACTCGTGCTATACTTGGAGTGGGACCACTACATAAATATAAGAAGTATCAAACTCAGAAACAGGAATTCTGAATTTGTTTGGGAACGATAGCTAGACCTACTTTGAAACCCGTTGAAATGAATGTCAAGACTTCATTTTGTTGGAAACTTTTGTAGTCCCCAATGAAATGACCAGCGTAGAAAGATTTTGCTGTGAAATTTAACCTGCTTCAATCCCAGGAATATAACCTGCTTCTTTTCACTTAGGTGAGGCATAAAACATGCTTTCCACATAATGTTTTTTACCCTTAAACATCACCAAATATTATACTGTGCCCTTTAATTTGTAATCTGCCTTAAATCTCTGCTGGTATTCCTCTTCCTTCTCTTACTTTTTTGACATTAAAATATTTTTGTTTAGCTCATTTAAATCATCATGCTGGTGCTCAGGGCAGCGCACCCACTTTTGAAGACGCTTTAGGAAACAAATGCTGATGGTGCCCTGGCCCAGAAAAGGTTGCACCCTCATCAGAGATGACCCCGGACACAAACGATAGTTGGACAGTCTGCACCAGTTTTATCCCATATCCACTCAGCTGCAGATGATGGCCCATCAGCCCATGCACCTCCCATCTAAGGCTTACTAAGGTGATGTTAAGGAAAGATCAGATATCAGCTTAACTGAGTTACCCAAGATTAAACGTGATCAGACTCTTCAGTCTCAGTGAAGAAGCATGTTTTAATGAGAGAGGCTCAAAGGAGAGGAGGTTGGAGGCATAAGAAAGTTGCAGCTTGAATGGTGCTGTAATATACCCAGCTCTAAATGTCATGGCCTAACCCCAAACATCATTATGAACACAATGCTGACAGGCTTATTTGCCTTCTGAGTCTTCAGGGTGTGCAGAGTTCACATTGTCAAACCTTTTCTTTTACGGAGAGCTACAAAGCAATATCCTAAATGAAAGATATTCTCTGAGAATACCTTGGCTTCAGCAACCCAGGTCCCAAAAAGCTCCTTGATAAAACCACATCAGGTAGCAATTCTGTGTTGGAGAAGATGCAAAAGTTAGTATCTGAAAAAAAGACAAAAGTCATGACCAGCCAAATGGCTAAACTTGAGCAGCTGGAGAACAGGTAGCAAAAGAAAGATAAGGAAGAAGGAGCTAAGCCAAGCTGAACCATCATCAAAGTAAGAATAAGAGGAGGCAATCTGGTGTGATGGTGAGTGAATATGAACAAGAAGAAATCAGAACACTGGTGTAAAATTCAGGAAGGCTAGGAAGGACTCCTCATTGTCAGAGTTCAGACACAGGCACCTTTGCATAAGTGCCTGGGTGACCCGCACCCCCATCTGCCTGAACAGGGATGGCAGAAGAGAAGGAAAGAGGAGGGTAACTGAATCTGACATGACAAGTCTTTTTAGCAGCAGGTGAGTAAGATCAGTTATTGAAACGGCAAAATTATTGCCAACATTATGAAAATGAGATAAAAATGCAAGTTTGAATTCATAGATATACCACAAGCTGGAGTAAACACAGGAAACAAAACAAGTTAACAAAATTGTTAACTTTACATGTCAATAAATTGTTTAGTTTGTAGGAGAACAGAATGGCTCAGCATGGCTGTGACTCTTCAGCATCATAAACAGAGTAGCAATGCCATACATCTCTACTTGTGTGTTTGCATTTTGGACCACTTAATGATTTTCAAACTACTTGCATGCTGCACAACTGTAAAATCATCATGCTCATGATACTAATTTGTCCTAAAAAGGACAAAGCTCATGAAAAAAAAATTTAGGAAGGGAGCTGAAAAAAAAAAAGCTGAAAGAAACATGGGAGGAGAAATAGTACCAGCTAGCAACTTAAGCTGAACTTGCATGGAAAAAAATCTCTTGTGGAAAAAATCTCATGTGGGAAAAAGCTGCTGCCCGCTTTCAGCCCTGCACAGCAGCACCATCACGCTCGAAAGGCCTTGGGCATGCATCTCCTGCCACTCACTACAGCTGTGACTTTTGCCCCATTTCTTCTGATTTTTGGTTATACCTGCTTGTCTTTTTTTTAAACAGAAAGCAAGTATAGGGACGGTGATGCAATATTTTCCACCTGCTTTCAGTCCTTGTTAATAATGTCTTTAAGATGTTGGGGAAATAATGATTTTAGCCCCTAGTTTTTAGGGAATAAAAACCAATCACAAGTTACCAAATGCTCAACACTTCTCTGCCCCCTAAATGTTGCTTGAAAACAGAGAACCTCTTTTTATTTCAAAACAAATTTCCATTTAGAAAATCTTGTCTTTATGAACAGAAAACCACTAGAATTAAAAGTAGCATTTCAAAGAGATCCTACTCCACGAGAGACATGAAAATGCTCCAATTCAGAATCAAAAACAACTGTTGGAAAACAAGGAATCTGAAAATCAGTCATCATAGAGATCCGTATGTGTCCAGGACTGGCTTGGCTTTGGAACTGGAGAAACCCCACTGCATTTACAGCCTGCGCTGAGAAGTAAGCCTGAAGTGTACGCCAAACCATGCAGATGCAGCTTCTGTGTTGGTTTTGGGACTCGAACTGGCATCTTCATGCAGAACTGCACAGGGCTGTGTCTGTGGAACAGAGCGTGTCAGACATCTCTGATGCGCCACATAAATGTATCCAAAACATCCACATCTTTATCTTTCTCTAGAGAGCTAATTTGATGAAGAAACAACTGAAGTAGCCAAAAAGCAGAAAACATTTGTGGGACTGGACATGATTTTCAGTCTTGTTACAGTAGTTAGTGTTGGTCAAAGCAAGATTTGCAGAGTATTAACCCTTACTTGGTAAAGGCAACTGGATTTGCTTACCTGGTGGGGATTTTCTGTGAAGACCAAGTTATTTCAGACTTCAATAACTGTGTTTTTCCTTTAGAATGGTTGCACTATATTGGTTACCTGTTTTTCTTAATATTCCTGACATGGTTACAGAGTGTGGGACCCAGAGGATGGAGGAGGGGAAAATCCCACAAACTTGAGCTAGAGACTGTATTTGTGTTACCACCTTTTACCTGTGGCACAGCGAGTGATCTTCTCTTTCTGACTCCCATCTCCTGGTACTTACTGAAGAAACAAACCCATGCCTGTGCGATGCTAGTCATGTAATTTAGTGCAGTACTGAAAATGTCTAAGGTGAGGAAAAAGGTATGAGGATCTCTAAAAAAGAGAACAGAACAGGAGCTGAAGTTGCAGGAGGCTGCAGGGGCAGCAGGGACAGACTGGGAGAACAGACTGGCAAAATTCCACCTGGAGTGACAAGTTTAGACTGCACTAAAAAAAGTGGAAGCTCTTCCACCTCTAGCCTAGAGATGGACCACAGGGGCAGACACTTGTTTTCCCCTTGGCATAAGAAGATTAATATTGCTTCTGCTTTGCCCCAGTTTTAGTTTTGCAGAAGAACTGAAACGGCAAATTCAGCTTTACTAGAGCAACAAGAAGGATTCAGCAGAGTTAATACAGAAAGATGATGAAAGATTGAACTCTTACAAGTTTTAAATTTATTTGAAGCATATTTGAAACACACATGGAATTTCTATCTAACCTACAATATCCCACAAACATGAGCAAAACCTTCCTGAAAAATTTCTAGATGAATGCACAGGAAAAAAATATCGAAGCAGCTGACCAGTAGGAGAAGAATAAGGAGAATCCAGCATGGAAAGGAATCATCTCCTGTTCTTGTAACAAAAGCTAGAAACATTGCATTTAATTTCAGGCCTCCTTGTTTTAATCAACTCTGCTTTTCTTCCTCGCACATCCCTTCCTCTGAGGGCTTTCCTGCTAAGTGTCTGCATCAGCAGCTTGAGTTTAAGTTTGCATCAAGCTAGTTTTTATAGTAGTAAATACACTTGGAAGCTACAAAGACACAGTGTATTACTTGCTGCCTGCTCATCAGTCACAACAAACAATTTATATCTGTGGTTTAAACAAAAATTAAATCAGTACAGGCTCTAAATAGTGCAGAGCTTAAAAAGAAGCAACATGATTCTATTCCAAGGTTTTGGTACAAAACCTAGTTGTGAGTCAGGTAAGCTGAAAAATTACCACATCTCAATTTTTTGAAAATGTTTTAAATGACTTATTGAGACTTTAGCCTTCAGTCTCAGCAAATTCGAAAGCTGCTGTGTTAAATTATCCATGTAAAACAGGATGTGCTGAATTAATTTCATATTAGAACACAAGCTCCATTATTGATGGGGCTACAAACCCCCAGGCTGATACTTGCTCCAAAATCTAATTCAGATTGCCCTGAAATTTAATTTGTCACATGGAGGGAATGGATAAATTAAGTATTCTAAATTTGGGCTAATGTACTTTAAAGATGCTGGTATTTTTTCTCTACAATCCCAAGAAAAACATGCCGCAAAATGTAATACTGAACAAAATCTACTGCTAACACTGACACCAAAGTTACTGATTTTTTTTGGTATATATTTAGGTAATCTACCCAGGGTTTTCATTAGACCTTAAAACCATTTCACATGGATCCCCAGACTCTGAAGAGGTCTTCTGTAAGGTCTCACCTTCAACTACACCTAGCCAAAAGTAATAAAATCTGGAACATCAGATTCTTTTACTAATTTCTTTTCTATAAGCAGTGTGTTTGGTATCACTGCAGAGAAAGATCTAGTCAGCCAAATCTTTGACAGTGCTTGCCTATTATTTAGAGCTTGCTGCTGTAGCAGAATGGCTGTTAAAAATGTTGTTTTTCCTGGAAAATGACACACATTAGACTCCTTTCATATGTTTTGTTGCCTTCTCTATTAGGATTAAGCTTCTCAAATATCCACCTCTCACATCCATCTGACAACTTGCTTTCTAGGCCCAATTTTCTTTGTTTTTTCCTACCATTGAGCTGGATTTCAGCTCAGCTCTTGCCAAGCATAGCTGCCATTCTCACATAATACTAATGCTGCTTCTGGAAAGAGCTCAAAACCCTTGCTATTTTGCCTGTGTGCCTTGCTTTCTTGCTTTACTTTCTTCCATTCACCCAGTGAACTATCACATAGACACACAGTTTTAGCTTTACAGGGAAAACCCTGTCTTAGCCTGGACAGGAATAATGCCTAGATAATCACTAAAAGGGGACTAGGAACCAGAAGTTTTAGAAAGCATGCCTGAGATTGGAGCCTGCAGAGTATTAATAGCATTGAACTTGGTACCTGCACTCCGATCTCTTCAATAGAGACAGATGGGCACCTCTAGCAGGAAATGCAGAATGCCTGTCAGATGGTACTTAAAGAACTTAATCATGAAGACTTAAGCCAACATTCACCTTTTCACAAACCTTTCTTTGCAGAAATCATGAGTGCAGTCATTAAAATCTGTCCTAGGTATTTCTTCTGTAGGTAAACCAGAGTGGAAGGCAGGGTTAATTATATTGCTTTTAGCGACACAACTTCTCTTATTCTTTTCAATAACATTTTAGTTGTCTTGGGCTATTAAATACTACTCACAGCTGCTCTCACACTGATTCTTTGGGAAGTGATGTTGGAGATGCTTAGCTTGCGCTGTGGCAATCACATCAGTGTTTGCACACAGGGCAGGAGTTTGCCCTTCTAACATATGCTTCAGCTTGGTGACGGTCGTAGAATGTGGATCGCTATTAGCCAGCCAATGTGCAGATATCCCTTATTAATTCTTTTTCTAATTGTAATAAATCCTACCTAAATTAGCTTTAAAATGCCAGTGGCTTAAACATTCCTGTTCCTGTTTTGTCTCATGGGATGATGATGTTTTTCCAGCACCAGGAATTACTATTTAATAACTTGGCTATTTAACCAAGATTAAAGTGAAGGCTTGTAGGGATCACGTGTGCATTAATATTATTATAAACAGATCCCTTTCCAGAAATATCATAAAATTTGCAGAGGACCACTGTGTCAACAGCAGCGGCAGAATCATAGCAGGTAATCTTTTATGGTGCTGCATGTAGGGAAGATGTCTCGGCTTGAATACTCTTTGTAATTTAAAAAAAGGATTATAAGTCCAAGCAGCAGCAGTACCAAGCAATTAATGAAACTGCTCTTTTGGGAGGGCTCAGTGTACATTCTTCAATATGTTGAAAATTAGCCACAACTCCTTAAGGAGTCTACTTGGAACAAAAGCCAAATTTAAATCCTGAAGTTAATATAATAATGTGGAATAAATCTTGAGACTGCTGATCCACAAGTTCCCTCAATTCATTTGGTTTGGGGATTTTTAGTATTTAAAGTTAGCGTTTTACCTTGTGCATGTTTCTTTATATCTTCATTACATTTAGTTTAATATTTTATTCCTCCTAATATTGTTTCAAATGTAGTATGTTTAAATATCATAATCTCCCTGGGTCATGGCAGATAAAACAAAAGTGGGCTGCATACAACACCAAATCTAGTTCAAAGCAGCCAGGCAGAGTCTTGTATTGCTGCAAGGAACAACAGCCCGTGTCACCAGCTGATACCTTTGCAGAGAAATGCGGGATGTTTTGGGGGTATCCCTGGGAAGAACTGAGTAGCACTTACAGTGGGAGAACAGAGAAAAATCCAGCCACTTTTTCTGAACCAAATTCAAGAACTGTAATTTGGAATTTGTGATGCTTACTGACCTTTTGAAACTGTTCCCCAAGTAGCCACAGGAGGATTTAACAAGCAGATCTGGATGGAGTTGTGCTGGTGCCCAAGAGGTATACCTGTTAAAAATTCCCCTTGAGGTCAGTGAAAAGACTCACTTTGAATGCTTTGGTATCCTTCTCAATGGGCAAAGGGTCGAACCTCAAGGAGCGGAGAGTATCAGCCCAGGTCCCGTTGGCTTTCAGAGACAGACCTCCGATTTTCACAAACAGGAAAGTTTGCAAGCTCTGAGAAGCGTCCCGCTCAGAGGGAGATGCTGGTCACAGCCCACTGTGGTCCAGGAGAGCTCAAAGGGCCTCACTTAGTACTGCTGTTTGTAGGTTTGGGAGATGATTGATTTTCATCATCAACAAATTGCTGGAATCACGGCTGCACTGGTACCATTTCACCTGTAGATAAGGAAAGCTCTAAGGCTGTCTGAGAATAACTTAAAACACAGATACAGGATGCTCCAAGGTTGTCAGGAGAGGACTGTAACATCTCTAGGTTTTTATGAGAACTGGCGGCAGGTTGTTATGAGAACTGGCTAGCTCTGCTCCTGTTCCCTGCCTCCGCCGGGCAGCAGCAGTCCTTGAGACGCACAGCCTATCTCCCTGTCTTAGCTGAGTAAGTTCCTGGCACAGTCAAAGGTCACTTAACTGCCCGACTCATTACACTTATACTAAGGGCTAGCAAGACTTCCCAAGTTTGTAAATCAGCCTGGAGAGGGGGAAGAAATGCACCACCACACAACGGTACAAAACTATCCCAAAGTATCCTTAAAGAAGGATACTTTTTAGAAAGAGATTAAGTTCTTTGTGTCCT
The DNA here is from genome assembly GCA_026212715.1 of Elanus axillaris. NCBI lineage: Eukaryota > Metazoa > Chordata > Aves > Accipitriformes > Accipitridae > Elanus > Elanus axillaris. Next base: position 32,958,510 of record JANZLQ010000002.1, on the reverse strand, counting down.
TTCCTTCTTCTGTATGGCTTATAATGTCCTAACTACAACAGACTGGCCACTTTCCAGTGCTTCATTAAAATGAGTCTCTGTGTTTAATTAACAACTGTCAGACATGGTTTATTCCTTTTTCTTTCATTCTGCCTCTGGAGAGCACTGTGTGAGACACGCAGTGCTCTGTTTTCTTTTCATGGGGTGCATGTGGTTTGGGTTTTTTTACCCACTGATCTGTATTCAGTGAAGGAAAGAGTAATTCAGAGATGCCTGGTGGGTTTTGCTAGGCAATATGGAAAGGTCTGTGGTAATCATTTACTCTTAGCACTTTGCTTTGCAGCCTCAGACCAGTAGCCAAAAAAGCTCTGCCTCCTGCACCAAAGAGATGAAATAGCCTTGTATCAGAGAGGGATTTGTGTCAGGAGGACAAATTCACTCATGTGAAATTCTCAGGTCCAGGAGCTCAGGATATTTTGCAAGTCATAGCATTGTCTTGCAGCAGTAAACCGAAATATTTTTATGGCTACTGGAAAAAGCTGGGTGTATTGATGCAACATCATAAAGGTAAATAACACAGCAGTGCAAAACCAATTTCAGGTAGAGAATCGGACCCTATCCAGACTAATATCTTCACTTGAACAGCAAAATTTTGTTTGTTTCAAATGCTACTGACAATGAACTTTGTTTGGCTTATCTGCAAAAGGAACAGGAGTTAAAGGAGACAGAGAAATTTTTGCCTAATATCGGATGCTCATCCATATGCCACAGGCCAAACACCCTTCCAAAACAGATCAAGGAGCAGCTGTAGTTAGTAAGAGCCTAATTTACCAGTTACTGATGTTTATTTTTCACTTGTAAAATGCCAAGCATTGCTTTTATGTAGCATCTCCATTTGACAAAGCTGATGAATGTCTGACTGGTTGAAACACAAAGATTGCTGTCACAGGCCATAAGAATATGTGAACTGCATATCCTTCTTTGCCTACACTGGAAGTTGCAGCCCTGTGTTTAAGAAATACCCTGTCTTGACTGAGGAGTATAAAGAGAAGGACCTTAGACCTAAGTAAGGTTGGAAGGAAATGGGTATAATTAACTGAGTATTGAGCAAGACAAAGTACTTGTGAAAGCAAGGCCTGGCAAGATGTATTGCCCACATGTGGGCTGTGGTAAGCTCTACTGTTGGTCAAGGAAGGCAGCTCTACTTGGACTTTAAGGAAGCACGTGCTTTCTCTAAGGAAAGTCATTGCAAGATGTGGTGGCTTTTACCGCAAAGCAAATAATAGTAATAATAATCCATAATCATAATCCACACCGTTATTGTTTTCTATATTTCCTCGACTAATTTAGGTCTGTGACAGATCCAAGTAGTCTTTCTTTTTTCCCATTACCACCTCAAATCCCAAGAAGGCTAGAGAACTTAATAACTGGTGTAGGTGGTGGGTTTTGTACTAGAGACTGCTTCGCTATATAAACCAGGGTGAAATTATCTTGCAGTATTTCAGACTATGACCTTTCAAGTAGACAGACCCAATGATTTTCAGTCAATGCTCCCTCTGCTTGATTTAGAAGCCCATTCAGAAGGTAAAAAGGCCAGTTCATTGTGGCAACTCATTATTCCACTGTGCTGCTACATCCTGATAGATAACAAATCTGACCTTTGATACAGAAATAGGTTGTTGTGGGCAGTAAAAGTTCACTTTGAGTGACACTACAAATGCTAACTCTCCTGTAGACAAAGACAGCATGGAGGCAGAATACACAATCAATGCTTCATCTTGAGGGGCTCGCTGAAAACCTGTATGAGAAAACCTGTGTCATCTTCCTATTTCAACAGCCAGAACTGAGCCCATGAGTCTCAGGCCTTAGTTCAGTGTCCTGGGAATTACTATAAGCCCAGAAAAATCCCACAAGTTACTTCATTTTTGATTAATGAAGTCAGGATCAGTTGAAATTAAAAAAACACAGTGAGCTCCTTCTTAGACCTAGAAATGCATTGGCCACATTCGTGGTGCCAATATTAAAATTGTGCTCTTGAAATTCTGGCTGCAGCTGATAGTGGTGAGCACTTAAAAGTGGAGCTGTAACTACATGGTAAATACAGCCCTGAAAAAGATGTGCTAACAGGTTTATGAGGAATGTACTAATTATGGCAATGTGGTTCCCTATCCAGAAAATTAATTCCAAGCATAAAAATTGATTCTTGCTATTTTTCATTACATGAATTTTATTCTAATGTCATCTGACTTGGTATAATGAGATATTATCTGTTCTCAGGACTTCTTTTTTTTCAGTTAGGCAAGTGAACAAATGCTTAGATAATCCATTTTGCAATGTTTCATCGGTGAAACAATAATATTATCCAATACCTATCAGAGTCCAGGACACACAAGCTCACAAAAATATGTTTCTCTGTTCCTCATGCAGCTGTATACTAAATCAAGGTATTTCTATTCCTTGCCTTCCAAGTGAAAACAAACCAAACCCCTGATGAAGCCACCTGGTGAAGTGTGACCATATATTCACTTGCAACCTGCAAGAACTGATGTGCCAGAGATCTGGCTCTCCTCTTGAATAATGCACTGACCACTATTGCCCAAAGGTGGCAGTAACAGTGCCCGTGAGATCTGCAGCCCTCTTCCTACTTCATTGAAAGCTTCTTCATTAGTGAATGTTGACATTGCCTCAGCAATTATCTAAAACCCCAATATACAGAAACTCTATCAGCATATTAATGATTGTCTGTCAGAGAAAGGTCTTCGGCATTCTGGAAAAAAATATTGCTTTTCACTCTTTAAGGCTTGTGTGATTACTTGAAAGTTTTTTGGCTGCAATTCCACTTCAGCTTCAGGTGCTATTTTCATTGACACATGTTAACGGTCTCTATCTTTTTATACCAGCTGAAGATCTGGTCAAATCATGTTGTTCTTGCTCTACCAATTGGGTGATTTTTTATTTTTAACTGAAAAATCTGTAGTTCTGTGAACAGCTGAAACACTGAAGTTTCATTTCTAGGAATCTGTGTCTTAAAGTTTGGTTTTTGTTTGGAACCTGCAACAGCTAATGACGATGGTGCTTGTGTGGCAGGGTTGGCTTGTCTTTTTGATGCCACTTGCTTCCCACCAAAAGACTGAAACCCCAAAATTATTTTTAAAACTACATCCTTAATGGCCACAAGACTCAGGACAGTTATCCTCCCTGATGTAGTGTTGGTTGCTCATTAAGCACTGGTAATTAGAGCACCCCAATTGCCTTGTTATAGTACTGATAAAAAACTATTAACTTGTCTTCCTCCCAGAACAGCTTGTTTCAGGGAAGTTCCTCCTACTAGACTTTCTGTTGTGAACAATCCCTTTTAATCTGCTGACTTGGATACTGCTTTTAGGTCAGTCTCTTTGAAACAAAAGAAAAGAAAAAAAAAAAAAAAGATGAGAAGGCAGCTATTTTGTGGAATTTTTAGCACTTAAAGTTCACTTGCTTACAGCTGTAAGTTGCTGTGTGACTAGACCCACAGACTGGCAGAATTTTCAGAAGTGTAACGGTGATTTCGGAACTCAAATCTCATCAGTGCTCACTGGGCCTCTGTTCCTGACATCTGAAAACCCAGTCTCACCAACTGCACTGATAAACTTGCCAAAACTCTTCCATGAAGCAGGATGTACATTAATTTTGTAGTTTAATCCCTTAGCACCCCTGAGGATCTGCTAGAAATTACTTTTAAAAACTAATGCCATCAGCAAGAGGGTCCAGTAAGAAACTGACGCATTTGCAACATTTCCTTCCACATAATAAAACCCCTGCAATGAGGCATTTTACTGCCTGGACCAACCTGAATTTTTTTTCGGAAGCTGCACAATAGCTAAAACATGACGGCTCATCTGAGTACTCACATATATCAGCCAATTCAGCTGCAATGCTGCAGAACAACAGCAACCGTAAGCATACAGCTGGATTACAAGAGGAATGTTTTTTCCAAAACTCCCTTTCATAAGTTAACACCAAGTTAACTGAGAGGGTGCATAATCAATCTTTTGCTGCTTTCACTTAGTCAACACCAGAGGAATAGATACATTAGAAGGAATCATCTGGGAGGTGAAATATCAGATTTGAAATATCTCACCTCTAGCTAGAACCACGTACCAAATCTAACTTGGGTTCTATCTCGCCATTCAAAGTTATGCATGTTTCACTTCAGAGAGCTTGTTAAATCTTAGAACTACTATTTTGCAAAATATTTCTTAACACATATGTTTCTAAAAACATCTCTATCTTGAAACAAAAACACAAGCAAAACCCCCAAATGTCTTGGAAATCAAAGAAATTGGGTATGGAAGACTGCTATTTGGTATATCATTTTATACTTTTGCCCTCTTGCATGTTTTTATATTGTTTTATGCCATGTTGGTAGCAGTGATTCATTATATGAAATTGGAACATTATAGATTCAGTATGGAAGCATTTATCTTAGTGACAGGAAAGGATCCTTTAGGTCGCTGAGCCACTTCCCTGCAACTGCGGGAAATCACATAAGACACATAAGCTAGAAATATCCCCAGAAGCTTAACTCCATTCAGCTGTGTACCCCTGGATTTACAAACCCCTGACTATCCCACAATAAAAGGAAAGCTGTCAGAGGTAAAGAAAAGCCTCAAAAGCTAATCTATGCTGTAAATCTATGCTATAAAACAGAGCCCAGAAGCATTGACAGTGCACAAGGTCCTGGCACTAGCACAGACTCTGTGAGGTTCCATAAAACAAATGTTCAAATCACAAACGTCTGGTGAGCAGAACAGCCCAAACTTATGGACAAGACATTAATGTCCATGTGTATTGTCTTCTCTGCAGGGTCATTTAAAAAATGAAAATCCCTCACAGCCTTTTTCATCCAAGCTCCAGTGACCTCAGTGCCCTCCCTTCTGTTGTATAATGCACTAGGAACTTGAAAATGTTGCTTCATGTCTCCATGAGTGACACCTGGGACTGCATGCATATTGTTTGACGCACATGGGAGCAAAAGGAGATCCCTAAAAGTAACAGATGGCAACATCAGTTCCTATTCTCACAGCAGGCCAAACCATAAGAAGAACTTATTGAGTTGCAAAAGATTGTAATATAAATAGCACTATTGTACCATCATTTTTACTCCTTGGATATTCTGTAAATGAATTGGCCATAGACATTTTACTGTGTTTGATTAGAGTCTTATTAATCCACATGAAAGAACCATAAAGTCTTTCAGAGATGATATCGAAGAGTACGTATGGAATATCTAAAGGCAGAAGCCAGGCAGTACAAAATCTAACTGCTTTGAGGCTATGCAATAGCCGAAGAAAAGTGGGTTTGTATTCACTACAGATACTCTGGCAGTGGCATAACTGAACTGGAAAATGCCCTCAGGTATCCTAAGAAATGAGATGCTATAAAACTATTTGGGATCACGAAAGAATCTGGAACATAAAATCTTTTAGGAAGTACCAAAAATTCAGTGACTTTGAGAGTTTACCTCTTTATCCAGAATAACTAGTATGAAAATGGAGATTAAAAAAAAAGATGGAAAGCAAATCGCAAAACACTAGCTAAGCAGGAGGAACAACATCAAGCCTTTATGTCCTTTGGTTGGGAGTTCTGTTCAAGTTTCCATGTAACCTCCAATGAAGGAAAAACCACACCTTTTTGAGTGCCCAGAATTAAGTTACATGATTGATTTCTAGATGGTGTCTATCAGGAAGATCCTATTTTAAACTAAATATCATCTCAACATCAAGAATTGCTTAGTGTCCCTCAAAGAACAGCAGATTACCTGGCAGAGATGTGTTGCTTACCTGAAAACACCCTCCCAAGCTCTCAGAGCGTCAGCTGCACTTCACTGGTACAGATTGTCCTTGTTCAAAAGCTCATATCCAGCTCTATTTGTACAAGTATTTTTCCTTAGTGGTGGTGTTCTAATGCTTTGACAAGTGAAAAAAAACCCACCAAAATTTGTGAAATGAACAGAGGGAAGTGTTGACCTTGCTCTATCAGCCCACCAGCAATTTAACTGAATTATCCAGCTCCAAAGACACTTTCTACACAGATATCTAAATGTAAAAACAAGAATTATATCATATAGCCAGCTTTCAGAGCAAGGTATGTAAGGGCTAGTGCAATCAAAATAAAGTATTATCCATTTGAACCATTTGGAGTGCTCTGAAGCTTTGCACAGCTTTTTGCAGAGGCAAAGGGAAAACTTTTGGTTTCGATGACATCAGCCAATAGAAGTGTTTGTAATGCTGCCTCTTGAAACAGGACAGGACAAGAGTCCCACTCTAAACTCAGCGAACTCATGCCCAGATCTCATTCATAATAGCATTCAGTAATTTGCCAGTAATGCGCCATTTTTTTGTTCATTGTAGTTTTTAAATATTTTCTAAAGCTGAAAAGAATTGTGAAAACTATGCTGTGATTTTAGAAACTGCTATTTAAGTATTCAGGCTCTGGTAGGTAACTAGAATTTCTAGCTGGCCAGTAAAAAGAGCCAAGGCATTACCTGGTTTGTCTGTAGACTCACTCACTGAGGGGAAAGATGAGAAAAGAATAATGAAATCTTGCTTTCCAGGCAGGTGCTCCAAAGCCCCAGACACTGTTTTTTGACTTCTGAGGCTGCCAGCCAAATGCATGCTTAGAAGTACTTATAAATATATCTGTATTGCAGTCTCTTGGGTCTCAGGTTGTACCTATCTCTCTCTAAAACCCTAAGAGGAAAAATGCATTTGGAAGTGTTATATGATGAGAAATGTAATTACATTGCATTTTGATATCTGTCAGCAGCAAATGGTGTTCTTATAGGCCAGATCATAACATATGCACTCTCAACCCTAAACCTCATGAATTTCTCAACTGTCATTTGAAGGTAATAATGGAAATCCATGTTTTAATTTTTAATATTTTCAGTGACTGTTCTTACAGCCATTATATATTTTGGGAATGAACAGCTGAATCCATCATCCTGTCTCCAACTGAATCTCAAGAGGCATTTTACCTGAACCTTGCTGCTTTTTTCTCCCTCCTACACAGACTTGCTATAATTTCATTTTTTATAACCAGGCTGTATATTAACAATAAGGACATTAACTCATAAAAACAGTAACTCATTGGGGTAAAAATACGCCAAAAGAGTGCATCCCACTCCCTCATGTATTTTGACATTCCATTTAGCAAATTCTGTTATCATTTTAAGAGTAATCTCAGTTCTGAACAACTGCAAGGGAAGTAGAAGGCAAGTGAAGAAGAAAAATGTAATGACAGATACACATATCAAGTCTGTTTTAAATGATGTCAGAACTGAGTGTCAAAGCACAGAGCTTTATCTCCCACACAATAGACCTGGATGCTGAAAACCTAAGGGGCAGCTCTCATCGCTGTGCCTGGTTGGTAACAATAACTGCTGCTTATGTTTCTCTTAATCCCTGAAATATACTTAAAGCTTTCACATGTTGGCATTACTTTGCATCTGCTACTGTTCATCCTCTTTCTTACCCTGCTCAGATCGTACCAGGGGCATGGCACCCCTACCCTACTTTGTTTGCTGTTAAGTTTGTTCTCAACTACACAGAGGTTGCTAGCCCAACACTTACCTGATCACCACCGACCTGAGGCTGGAGAGGGCCAGGGGCACAAAACCTGCCTCGTATTGCACTGAAATCAATGGATCACGTGGCAGAAAAATCACCACAGCAGGTACTTAAAGGTACGCGTGTTTTTCTAATGCTGCCAGATGCAAGAAAAACATGGTTCTTTTTTTGCACAGCAATCTGGTGGGGTGCATGACTGCAGTGAAAGGTGTAACAAGTCTACACAGCATAAGGGTTTCTGTAGTTTTCCATCAGAAACCCCGTCATCCCACACTGAAGTTGTATGAGGTGGTACTAACAACAAACAGCCAGGAGCTTTTGAATTCACCCAAAAAGCGTCCAGCTGTAACCATGCCTTTAGGGATGGTTTCGCCTTTAAGGAAAGGCAAAAGAGGCAGCTTTGGGCAGAGGCAGGGTAGAGTGCAAGCAGAGAAACTTAACGACATTGTGGAGCAGTGGAAAGCAAATGGTATGAGGCTGCTTTGACTGTAAAATTTGGTAACGCTTTAAGATGCTGTCATCTAAAAAAACCCCACCACCATTTATCAGAAAATCTGTTATGGACCCATGATGAGGAAGGACGGGGAGTATGGATACAGGCAGAGCACACTAGTTCCTGTGCACCAAGTCAGATGAATAGCAGCCATTCAGCTGCATCAGCTCAACGTGCGCACACAAGACACTAGGGGGTGTATTAGTTCTGGAACAGCACTGCCTTAATGCATTTCTATATGCTCCCAGAAGGGATCTGTCTTGCACAGGAGCCAGAACTTGTGCAACATCAGTTTAGAAATGCCTCAAGAAATGTAAAACTGAAACCAAGGAGCTACTAGCTGGAAGAATTTTTTTAATGAAGAAATGAAACAGCAGAAACTGATGGAAATTTTGATGTTTCCTCTCAAATCCCATGTTAGCATTAGCACTAAACAGATGTCCCATATTCCAAAGAAATGGCAGGTTTGGCACCTCTTCACGGTTAGCAAATTTAATTATGGTTTCAAATGCAATAATGGAGCAACCTTGCTTGGCTATAATTGGATCTGCAATTGGCACCAGCTTTCCTTCCCTCACTGTGCCATATGGGGAACTACACAACAAGGTGCTGCATATGTTCCTGCTGAATTATACGGGGTCAAATCAGAGTCAGATTAAAATATTACGGAAAGGAAGGGAGGGACAATAAAAAAATGAAGAATGGGGATAAACTCAGTGTTTTCCTGCAATTCCAATTTCTCTGACCAAATTATCTGGGATCCAACTGGATGTAACCTCCAATAAAATAGATACTTTAATTAGGAGAACTCCCAGTCTGTCTGAAATAACACCATGTTCTGGGCAGAAGATCAGGAGAGGCAGAAGAGCTGGCATTGTCTGAATACAAGACAGTCCTAAGAAAGGCATGAAGAAAGGAAAATAACCCTGCAAATATACCACAAATACTGGGGGAGGAGTTTTCTCCTTTCCCCCTTCCCAGAGTCAATGACATTTCAGAAGATTTGGAACAGGGTGGGAAAAAAACCTTCCTGTCAGCTCACATTACATGTCTGCAACAGCATGGCAATTAATGGGAGTAAAAAGAAAAATTCTTGTTATTTGGTTTACATAAGATATCCACCTTAGGCAGGCCAGGTAGCAAATATCTATGAGTACTACTGTCTGACATTTTCCATTACAAGGCCTTGTTTTCTGTTGTTAGTAACCTTGCCAGACTTAAACCACTTGGGCTGAAATTCCCCTTGCTGACTTTCTGTCTCAGGCTTAGTTTGTCTGCAGTGTTTCCATGTATGCACATTTATACCTAATGGGGGTGGTCGATTCTGATCTGGAGTAAGAAAAAGCAACCTATAAAATAATTGCTTCGACAACTTCATAGCCCCAGAAAGGATAAATAACATTAAAATAATCATTGTGACATCCTTCCTACCAGAAGAAGAGAAAAAGCTTGCTGTGTGCAAGACGGATGCTACTGAAAAAATGATCTGATGCTAATGCAAAACTGCTTACTTGCAGCCAATATCAGCAATATACATAGGTAATGTTCTAACCCCCTTCATTTTAATTTAGTAATATTCTGACACACATTCATTTTGTCTCCTGTTGAAACTAGTCAGACTTTTCCATTAAATTTATGGAGTCTCAAAGCCTCTTGTTTGTATGTTTCTTTAGAATTGTGTCCCTCTGTGACATCTGTTAAGGCACCGTGAATTACAATCCGCTTATGCTATTTACTATCTGAAAGCCTAGTTTTTAGCCCTGACATTGATGAGAAGTTAATTATTCTTATTTTCCTTTTCCAGTACTTTTTGCTTAATAATTTGAAATTATAATTATTACAGATCTAGAAGAAAACATGAAATTACCCCTGATAGCACTGAGACCAGAATCAACACAGGAGTCAAGCCATACTACACCGCACAGGTAGTTATCTTCAGGAGTGGGCCAGCTGACTCTGCAATTAAATAATGTTGCCATGGTATCGGGTAGGTCTAGGGAACAGAACGGTAACACTAATTACGGAAGGCACAACTGGAAAACAGTTGAGGGTGACTGCTGCACTGGAATTTGGTCTCTCTATCAGAAAACAACAAAGCAATTTATAAATATTAATAACGATTTGCAACACCTGAAAGTAAGAAAGAAGGCTGCACATTACAGGGAAGAATAATGAAATAAGAGCTGTTACTTTTTATGGCAATGTCTGTCCAGGGTTATACAGCAAGTCCTGACAGAGCTAAGGCACTACAATCCTTAACTCCCTCCTGTATTTAAAGCGATCAGTGTTGCCCCTCTAGACTTTTTCATCATTCCTAAGGAAAGTGGGAACCTTCCTGGCACCTTGGACCAGTCCGTGCTTCAGGCTGGACTGCTTTTGCTCAGACTCACTTATTCAGGACGAGCAGAGAAAAAGGGAAAACTCCAGCACTGGCATTAATTGCTGTGGCCACCCCTCACCATTTGTTTCCATCCCAAGAACACAAGAGCTCTGGAGGCTGCCAGTGACACCCCACACTTGCAGAATGTGGCACATGTCACAGGCCCTGGGGAGAGGCTCAGCTCACTGCGATGCTCTGTTAAGCAATCTGAGGAGGGAAACAGGTTATGTCAGATTTGCCTCCAAGTGCTCACTGAGGAATCACAGAATCGTTTAGGTTGGAAAAGACCTTCAAGATCATCGAGTCCAACCGTCATCCATGTCCCCTAGACCATGTCCTGGAGTGCCTTGTCTATGTGCTTTTTGAATACCTCCAGGGATGGTGACTCAATCACTTCCTTGGGTAGCCTGTTCCAATGTCTGATAACCCTCTCAGTAAAGAAATTATTTCCTAATATCCAACTTAAACCTCCCTTGCAACAGCCTGAGGCCATTTCCTCTCGTCCTCTCCAGCCACCAGACAGAAGAGACCAGCCCCCACCTCACTACAACCCCCACCTCA
>JANZLQ010000002.1:32932727-32947061 GCA_026212715.1 Elanus axillaris | reverse complement strand
CACCAGTGCCAAGTACTGGGGAACAATCCCCTCCCTGCTCCTGCTGGCCACACTATTGCTGATACAGGCCCGGATGCTGTAGGCCTTCTTAGCCACCTGGGCACAAGTCCCAGTCTCAATGACTTCAACCTCTGTCAGGGAGACACCACCAGCCCCTTTCCTGTTTCAGTAATGCTAAGGATTCACCACTATTGCTTCTGCTGGTGCCATTTGTGCATAGGACATTGATGACAACATCACCAGGCCACCACTGAACAAGTGCAGCCAGACAGAGAGCAGAGAGCAAGATAATGATTTTCCCTCGCTTTGCCCATTTCCCAGGGCGTCTGGGGTAGCTTCCCAGCAACAGGCACCATGAACTAAGCAGCATAACCAGCAGGCAGCTCTCATTACCTATTTTAAAGACACTTCTTTGAGCATTTTAGACAGCAGCTGGCTGGAAGATTACTGGAGGGAGGAATGACTTTTTGTATCACAAGGGACCGGTCTTGGATTCATGCTGTCTTCTCTCCCCAGTTTCTATCTTCAGCTAAAAGAATGGGAGAAATTCAAATACAAAATATTATCACTTCACCGCAGGGGGGAACAAAAAAAAATCCCAAACAAAACAAATAATGAGACCTGAAGCCCACACAGTTTTGAGCTGAAGCTCCTTATAACTATGCACATCTAAAAACACTTGCAGATAGCTCTGTAGTGAAATAAGCTGCATGTTAATATCGTCCTTGAAGCAGTACGAACAGAACACTTAAAACTCAGTAACCAGGAATAAGGGCAAAAGTCTGGAAGATACATTTCTTCATTACCATATCTGGATATATTATGCTATAAAATAATCCAGTACTTTCAGAGAGAGAAGAAAGTCTACAGTGATGTCCTGGATGCCAGTCTGAATCCATACTGGTACTTTCTGAGTTCTTAAGAGCAGAGACCATCGCTTCAAGAGGCAGCATGTGGCTTGACACCTGCATGCCTCAGCTGCAGCATGGTGCCAGTTCTCTGCCTGGCTTGCGGCAGACGCTGCTGATCAACTGCCCCCAAAACACACAGGCTGAAACATCATGCCCACAGCTCTGCCTCCTGGAAGTATGAGGTGAAGGCCAAGATACCAAGTTTCAGGTTCACAGACTTCAAAGGTCTCTACAAACCAGCTGGTAGGACTGAAGCCAACATGTGGATACATAAAAAATATTTTAAAGCACTTTTCTTCCTTTGAAGAAGCATTCCCTACCTGAGAGCTATCACTGATGCCAACGTTGCTATGGTAAATAGTTTTCATTTCTTTGAACATAAAACTTCTTGGGTATGGCTATTCGCTGGGCAGAGTGGCTTTGGGGCAGCCATGAATTTATGCTCTGGCCTTTTTATGTAACATTTCTGGAACAAAAGACTTTATGTGAGAAAACATAGAGCTAACAACAGCAGCTTTATACTTGTGTGCTTCTTAGCACACTTGCAGCAAATTAGCTATTTGCTCTGAGAGGAGGGAGTTTATCCATCTCTGTGCAACCCAGCTGGGCAGCCTTATCTGCTCACTGGAGCCATCACCACTGAGTACACAAGAGTCTGTTTTACTGCACGACCTGAGAAATTCCTTTGTCTCCCTCATACATTTGCTGTATAAGCAGATAAAAGACAGGGAGCGCAATGTTCCTAGTTCAATTATTTAAAAATAACGTTAAGAATCAGCACCCATGTCGTTTGTCTCTTGACTCCATATTAGTTCAGCACATCAATGTAACCTTCCCCAATGTCTCCTGCAGCTAAGACAGTTATAGAAACATCATCCTATGTCAAAGTTTATGCTACAGCTCAGCAATAGCAATGCAGCAGAGGAGCTTCATGCCAGGTTCCTGGACCTTGCAGTCTCTCAGTGGGACTTTTCAAGGGATGTAAAGGTAGCCTGTCATTCTTTGGAGGACAAGGGGGAATTCCATTAACTGCATTCTGCTGACAGAATGGGTCTTGCCCTGTGTCTTAGATTCAGCTGGAGGACACTGCAAAGCTGTCTTTGCTACTCTAGAATAAGAAGAAAGCTCGTATTTGAAAAAAACAAGCATTGGGACAGACATTCTTTTGGCCTTCCACTTAACGTACAAAAGATGTTCAGATACAGCTTTCTTATATATAGCAGTCTCAGCCTACTCACCACCAACAGCAAAGTGTCCTTATGACATGGCAAGCTATAAAAAATAATACAGGCATAAATCATGATGAATCCACAGTCCCTCTTAGATACAAGACTGCTGATAAGTAGTACTTTTCTGTCATTATTTTGTACTTGTACCACATATTCATATAAGGTCGGATAGTTTGTACCATTTTCCTGAAGGGGATGCTGTGGTACAGAGAAGCAGACTGAGCAGCATCCGGCAGGTCAGAAGGACAACCTATGCCTTTGATTTCCTTTTGCCTTTCTTTCATGGTTAATGATTTCACTAAACCTTGAGTTCAGTCAAGTCCCACATACAATTCTGAATGCAATACATAGTGTAAGGGATTTCTTATGTCATAATAGATGCAGTGTTAACACAATTAGATTTTACATTGGCTGTACATATGTGGAATATAAAAGAATCTGCTTTAAAATTGAATCAATTTATAGGACATATATTTACTGCAATATAAAAATTAAATCATTGTTACAAAGACCACAGCCTCATTCTTAGTTCCTGGATTAGCATTGTGCTCTTTCTGTGAAAGCACAGCGTAGTGTGCTTATATATTCAGCAATAGGGGGATATGCTTCAGCAATGGAGGTAATATGAACAGGCCAGAAAAAAACTCACATGAAGTAAGAAATGGCTCTGCTTCCTGAAAAAGATAATTTGCCAGATTTTCCTTGCACAGCTCTGTACCTGAATCTTCAGTGATCTAACAGATATTAACCTACTTTAAAGGAGCAACTTGTCAGCTCCTATCTCAGCTAAATCTAAGACCTATCTCCACCAGAAAAAAAATGCTGTTCTAATTGGTTCTCATTTTGTGGTGTGGCCATTACAGTGACAAAGTTCATTGTATTGAATATTTCAACAGCTTGTTGTGTAGCTGGAATACCTCTGACAGTCTGGGCTGGAATCATCTATTCAGGATCTCTCAAAGCCTGCAGCTGAGCAGGAACCAAGGGCAAGATGTTGACTTTAGCTCAGTCCCTTTAGCAATCCCAGAGTCAGGAGATAGACAGAGCATCTAGAGTCACTGAATCCATTTCCCTGCTATTACAGGAACATTGCTGCAAAATTCCTTTAATTAACCCCTGCGTGCCCCTGCAAACCCCAGGGATGCAGGTTCCAAGGGGAGCCTCCCCAGGCTCCTGGGAAGAAGCGGCTCCAGCCCAGCACCCTTCACCTTCCCGGTGGTCTGACACTTTACCCTGTTTTACTGCTCAACAGTGAAGAGCATAAGCACTTGCACTAACAACTTCAATCTTTGCTAAAATTGAAGCTATGTTTGGCTTTTACAACCCCAGCTGTTATGCTGCTTATTCCATTAACAGCCATTACGAGTCCTGCAACTGTAAAAAGCAAATTATGTTGTTCTCTCTCTGGCATGCTTTGCTCACGAACTCAGCCTGAGAAAGCACCTGGAGGATGGGCCTCAATCTGCAACTTTCAGAGGCAATTTGGATTTGGTGACTAAAGCAGTAACAGGAAGAAATTTTTCTTTGTATTGTAGCAGTATCCCATTTGTATGAGCAGGTCTTACAGAATGAAAAATGATGATTCATTCTCATTTTATAGGAAAATTCTCTCTTCTCATCAGTCTTTTATAACACTGTAACAGACCTTCTGCAGATAAAGCTGGGCTAACAGCACCTGGTGGAAGTCCTTCAGAGGTAAGAAATAAGTTCCAGTGGCTTTTTGATTAAATTCTTATCGACAGAAATGAAAAATAGTACAGTTCCCTGATGCCTTGATATCGTAGTGGTGGCTGTACTGGTTATTAGAAGGATATTCATGTCAGAAACATTTCTGCAGGTCTACCTATGGAACTTGTTTTACCTCTCCACCAGTCCTCCCAAATGTGAAAGCACCAGCCTAGATTATTCAAGGATCTTTGTTTTAAAAAATGGGAGTTTCCGGAGTTTCGGTTAGTGAACTAGCTCATAAATTCAGTATTTTAGGTGGCAGCCCTTGGCAGAGAACAACCACCCCATTAAATCATGCTGGGCAAGAAACTGTCATGTTGGTGAATCATGAGAATTACTAATTCTATTATAATGTGTGCGTATATGAGAAAGGTAATTCAGTGGGAGTTCTAGTTTCATCTTTATGGTGTCCTTCAGAAGATTATGATCCTTGCTGCTTTTCCCTGTTGTCTGCCCAGTTTCCAGAGCAGCTGTTAAAAGTTTCAACAGCAGCAATTAATAAAGACAAGCAACATATAAGCCTTTGCAAAACTCATTCCTGTTTGGTACTCCCCTGATTTCTGGCATTAGCATCCAACTGTCATGTAAAACTGGTATTTTCTAGACCCAGGGAACATGCAGGCTCCTCCACCTTCCTCACTGAGCATGCATTTACCAACAAGATGCAGTTTACAGGTCCCACGGCTCTCCCAACTTTTGCATGTGCTTTAATAACTGTGGGTCACATTCTTCATGGTCTTTGACAAAAACTGACGGGAAAATCAGATGATCACCTAAAAAGGGAACGGAGTGACGTGCACCCATGCTTGTGCTTGAGTTAGCATACACCCAGGAAGTAAGCTCTTGCTTACACAAGCTCGCTATTATTTAGAGATGAAGTTAGTCAGGACTGCACTTAATATATCATTAAGGCTGCCTTTGAATTTTAAATTAGAAGCTATTTTTAGTCTAACACATATATGATCACAAAAATTACAATTAATTAGAGAACAGGTCTTCTTATCAACTATGAACTGAAATCCTCACAGTCCAGTGGATAAAATTTTTCAAATGGCTCATCCTTCAAACAAATTCAAGAGCAGAGCAAACAGTCCTATCTGCACACTGCACACAGAGCTAACTTTTGTGGTAGGTTCTGGTAGCAAATATTTAATTTTGCACTCAATTGTTACTTGCTGAGAGATGCAGCAGTAACTTCTACTTGACCTCAGACATTCTGAAAGATACGATTGTATGTGAAAGATTCAAGAAATTTTGCCATCTCACCACTACACATAAAATACATAAATCTTCTCCCAGATCAAATACATTTTACACTGTTAAGGAGATACTAAATGAATGCAGACAGATTTGATATATTAATCCACCTGAAATAATACACGTTACATAATTCAGTATTAGCACATTTAATGGGAAACTGCATGAATCCAAAGTGTTGGTAATTTCAGGTCCATAATTTACAAGTACCTGATTTAATTAAATGTAAAGGAAGAGATAAAAAGCAAATTTGTTCTTTCCTCCACTAATGAAATAGTACTTTAAGGTGCAATAAAGAAAAAATTTGGCTACACTTACTGCAGTCCATGTTTGGAAATGGCATACACTGTTCTCGATTCATAAAACCTTGCATGCGTTTAGGTACTAAAGGAGAAGTTGATGGCAGGTTTTGTCACCAGTATTTGAAAGTCAAGTTTATCCATTTTTGCATTAGCAGATGTAAATTGCTGGAGGCAACTATTATACACAAGTAAACACGTGCTGCCTTTTAAACATCGACACTGCACTGCTGTAACCGACCAATGGAATGATTATAAATATGGCCAAGGGGCTTTCTGTTAATTATTTTAATTCATTTTCAAAGTACTGCTCATGTATGCCCTGTCTTGCTTCCAGTGTGTTCCCTGAGCCTTCTGTCTTCAGCGAGCCCAGTTTAAACAGTGGGGCAGGGAGTTAATCTCTGTTACATCTTACCGTGTATTTCTGTTAACTCCCTCTTACCCTTGTTTGCAAGACACTTAACTACCCTTTTACTTCACCCTCATAACAAACCAGAAGATGAGCAGAATAACCTGGGATTGAGCTATAAAGAGATTACGGACATGTCTGCACTGTGCAATGGAGCATGGTGTAAACAGTTTTAGGGAATATGTGCTTGTGCGTAATAGCTGCAGCAAGCAGTTTTGCCCACTGCACAGTACTATGTCAAGGCACTACTCAGGTCCAAAAAACCAGGGCTAATTAGCCCTGTACCCTTGCATGGCTATCTTGCTGCTGGTTTTGGAGCTGGTTTGCAGCTTCCCCATAGGCTTGCTCAGACCAATGTGCAGAATTACTTGCTCAAGGCCACACTAGAAATCAATGGCAGCAGCAGGAAAAGAGCCCAGATGTCTTTCATATCGGCCCCAGCTCAAAGTCGCTAGGCTCTCTCCTTCCCAAGCACAATAACCCTATTTTTCCAGTACACAGACAGGTATTGGAAAGGCCACGTAACTCGTAACACATGCAGAGAAAAAGCAGCACACGCAAAACTAAATCACAAGAGTACCACTTAACCAACAAACTGTTCTGGTCCAGGACAATGGAAAATCTGACCCTTTGCCTCCATCACCATGATGGATCTGTACAAATAAATTACATCTGTATTAAGCAGTTGAGAATTCACACAGCCTTGAAGAGAAATGAAGGTTTTACTTGGCTATAAACTGCCACATTTGCACATATAAGAGCCCTGAGAGGCAGCCCCTGCTCTGGATGGCACAGCAATAAATCCTGAGTTTCTCCAGTCACCACTGAGTCTCCACTGGAGATCCTCCACACTCCCACTTCTGTGGCTGCCAGCAGGATCTGACTCTTAATACATGACCTAGTGACACTTCATGCCTAGAAGGAGAAATTCAGTTATCTACAGCAACTAAAATAACACTGTGCAGCTTGTCATACCCAGTCCAATTTGTTCCATAGATTTTCAGAGACACCAGGGAAATACTCCATTCTCCAGTTCAGCAAACTTCATCTACAGTATATGTTGCTTCCTAAAGAGTTGCTTCAGTGGTGAAGAAAAAAGAAAAAAGAATAGAGGCTTAAAACAAAACTACAAGCTTCCCACCACGACTCCCACCAACTTCTGTTACTGAATTTAAATCTAAAGCCATTTTCTCTTTGAGACAATTGCCAGCCTCTTCCGTTTTCTTAAACTACTTGCTTAGGTACAATTCTGCACTTATTTATACTTGACTTTGACTTCACCTGTTTAGTTGTAAGTGGTGCGAAAAATGGCTCTAAATTTCACTGCTTTGAATATTTCTTGAATCCACAGATAACACAGGCAGACTGACTTTGTAAGCTATTGTCATCTTTGTTTCCCCCAAATCACAATAGTTGAAACCATTATGCTTTTTTTCCACACACAAACAAAATTCATATCCTTTCAGCTTAAATTATTTTTAGATGGTGAGATGCAGAAGTAAGTACAATGACAAAGCACAGTGGGTTTCTCTCACTGCATTTGGAGCAAACCCAAGATGGAGCTGTTTTCAGCACGCAGCAGACTCCCAGAAAATTGCACTCACAGTACACAGCAGCTGCAATAAATTTCCATGCCTCTAGCCAGAACATCCAAGCTCTGGTTTCTCTGCCCCAAACTAGCAGAGTAAGATAGAGTTGAGATAAAAAGTTGGTTTTGGGGCTGTTTTTCTTCAACTCATTGCCACTGACAACGAATTCCTCCTGATTTTGTAAAAACTGTTTGTGGGAAGTTTGTTTGGCAGCTGCTGGCACAGGGGGGAAGCCGGGGTAACTATCCTGTTGCCCACAAACATCCTCAGGGCTCTCATGAGCAGCACTGGGACTTTCTGCAGACACTGGTGGAGATAACAGAGTCCTTTGAAGGGAGATTACAACAGCAAGAATGAACTAGAAGAGCAGTCAGGGAGAAATGAGCAAAGGAGCCATCTAATTTGGGGGGTGGGGTGGTATTTTGTTTCATAGGTCTTCAGACAAGCCAACAACTTTTCCATTTCAGAAATCAAACTTCAACTTGACTCTCCTTGCCAATAACAAAACAAAAGATGCTATATATGTCTGCCCACAGAGCCTATTACATGGCCTGCAGTTATGCCATTTCTTCTTGGTACTAATAGAGAGGAAGGAAAAATGACAGCACAGAAGAAATGCACTTGATGATGTGCGAGCCCCAGAAGGATCCAGACCACGCTAATTTAAGCTGTCTCAGTGCTAACAAGGAGCAGCTATTACTGTGGGTACTTACAAACTAGAAGAAAGTGTTCCTTCAGTGGGAAGAACTCAACAGCTGCTTCGCTGCAGGGTCTTAACTTTTAAAAATCACGTCAAAGAAAAGGAGAAATCAATAAATACACTTGTTAGAGGAGGAAGTCAGAAGCTATGGCCCTGCTGAGGCCAGTCCTGCCCCAGGGAGCTTAAAGATAGGCCCAAGGTAAGGCCTATGGACTTAGACTGCAGAAATGCAGTGAGGTTTGTAGAGAGCCAGAGAGTGTGACTGTGCTTGGCCTTTTCTGGCGATGGGTGCTGTATGGCAGGCCTCTCAATGCAGGGGCCAGCCCGGCTTCTGATGGCTTCTAACTCACCTGTGAAGTCATCTTGCAAAAAATAAATAAACTTTGAACACTCTGTGTTGTGGCTGCATATACAGGTTTGGAGAATTCACGCTGTCCTTGACTGGAAATCTGGGGAGCAGGTCTTTACCCTGCATCAGTCACATTGTACTTGTGACAGCCTTTCCTTTATTAATCAAAAGCTGCCTGCACTGCTTCTTACAATGCTAATCCTGTGAGAAGTATTGCAAACCTACCTGCTCCGTTCATTGTTATTTTAACTGTGTGGAAATATGTGAAAAAACCCCAACCAAGAAACAAAGCTTTCTACAATGTCACAGAGCCCAGTGCTGGGCTGCAAACCCACCTGCCCTCCCAGCAGCTGTTCTGCCTGCCTGGGATGGACTTCTCAAACAATCCACATGAGCAGGTAGCAAATGTCCCCTGACTGTGACACCTGGCACAACTTCTCATTGCTTCCTAACTGTCCTGAATAGCATTTTCCTGACAACTGGTAGCATACACCAAGCATTCTCTCTATGTTTGCAAAATGAAGTCAAATACAAATTTTGTTTGACATCTCCTGCAAGAAAACTTTATCGTCAAAATTTGGCAGAAGAAAAAGACAGAAGCTGGTCCTGACCTAATAATTTACCTCCTGGTTTGGGTAAATTTTTATGTTGGAAGACATTTGCATTTCAGAGCTTATTTTTTCTTAGATACTGAACTAACTCCATGCAAAAAATCCAGCACAGCATTACGTAATAAAGGATAAAACATATTCAGTCAATTTTCTCCTCTGTCCACGCTATGCTGAAGGCAGAAAAGTTCACAGTGACTCTCGGCTCTTAGCCTCTCCAAGTTCCTCTCTGATTTGTGGCATAAAGCTCCAAGTCAGAGTTGATTTAACTTTGCTGTGGCAAAACTGCAGGAGCTATTGCAGCAGCTGGAACATCTAAAGATTTGCAGAGCTTTAACCATAACCACTGTTCCACATCTATATTTCTGATATTTCCATACATTTAAATTATTTCCTGGTGGGCATATCTGCTGCATTTATGGCCTCATTCTACCACCGCAGAGAAGACATTACCTTGTATTCCTGAATGGGAACTACTAAGGGAAGGAGTGAGAGCCTCCTGGTTTGTGCGAAGAACTGCAAGGATCTGTCACTGCTAATAAGGGCAAAATGCATGGCCTCAAAAAGAGAGGGGCCTTGCCACAAATGTATGGCTCTTGGAAAACCTGACTTCAAGGTCAGCTTACAGTAGTTATGAAGGGAACTTTGCTTTGAAGTTTCTGCTATGGAGTCCAGTCTAGCAGCAAAGAGTAAGATGAGATAAATTTACAAGTCCCCAGTTCCCACAATTCATTATAAAGTTTGCCTAGACAGCTAGATGACATATAGACATCTACCGATGGATACCTTTAAACCCATATACAAGGGGCTGGTTTTCTAGAGGCTACAGGTTCCCCACTTTCATACAGAAGAGTTGTACCACAAGCAGAAGGAACAAACAAGATCTTGTGATTAACATGCCAGTAATTTCATGAGGAAAGCACAGTTCCTGCTATAGATTCACAGCATGAATTTTGCTGAGTGCCGCACTTCTCACCTACAAACTGATGACCAGAATTCCCCTGTCCCTTGCTGTCAGTGTGGACTGCAAGGTCCTCAACGTAGGAACTGCTTTTTAGTTGGTACTTATATCATGTTGTGCTCTACACTGTTGCAGTCCTGGTGGGGTCTGTGGCCTCAGCTGCACTGCCAGCGATAACACAGCTCCTCCGAGGATGACTTTGTCTCCTATTCCTCAATTTCCTACTTGCCTTGGCAGCCTGTTTTAAAGTAACATTTGTGCAGGGTGTTGAGGTCCATGGTTGAAGTGTGCTAGGAATTCTTTACTTACTTCTAAGCCCAGCTATTTGCAATTCAGAAGCTCATGTTACAATATTAAAAGGCTTTGACAAAGTAACGTAGAATTCCTGGAGTAGGCTCCAGCAACAGAGTTTCTCTGTTTTATCTTTTATTTAAGAGTGACAGCAAAAGTTAAATGCTGTTTTTATTTAGTGCTGTTTGAATGAAAGATTAAGGATTGAATTTCTAATTTGAAGAGCAATCCTCAATGCAGATGTAATATTTGTACCTATTAAGGACAAGGTGCCCCTGAAATTGCAATCTGCTGCTCTTCAGAAGTTTTAAATTTCAGGAAATTATGGGTTTCTATCTTCCCTACAAAAATATATATGTAGTTTTATGATAGCAAAAGTGCCTCAAGCAGAATATACAGGTATTTCAAATAAAAAAACTAACCCATTTAACCTTCAAAGAAGGCATCCTTTCCAGTCACTACCAGCCTCACAATAAAGCAGCTGTTGATCTTATTTCATGGCCACCTCCATTTGTAGCATGCAAATCCTGTTACATGCAGCTGAATTCTCAAGCCAAATCCTTTCCAGTTCCAGATCATCCCAGTTCTGCTGTGCAGCAAGTGGAATGTAAGGATAACTATAAGGCAAACATTTGGAAATGGACAGTATTAAATCCCCCAGACATCATCTGCATGAGGAAATGTCTTCCTCATTGTCCTGCAACATCCTCATACCAAAGGACATGCTCTCCTATGCCAGGGGTCCAGAACAAACAGACTCTCCTCCTGATCCCTACACATGCCAAATATGTCTACATGGCCCTAGGAAGACCCCTGTAGTGTAATAGAGGTGTGGAGAACAAAAAGATTTACATCATGCGAGCGGCGGAGGAGCAAGCAGGATGACTCAATATGAGTGATACAGCATTGCCCACTTTATTCAGTGACAGGAGTACATTTATACCTGAGGGATAGGGTTCACGCGATGATGCTAACAATTCTATTGGTTAGATACTACTGTCCACGCACTCTTAGACATATTATAATTGGCCTACTGCTTTAAGCACGCGTCGGTTTTGGCAAGCCTTGTGGTTACAGCATATCTTGGGTATTCACAACTAATTCCCACATCTGCTGTAAACAGCAGATGTGTGCTACCTCTTATCAAGGCCTCAAGGATGCGGTGTTTTTCAACAAGGCAGGATTGTCCGTGAGAACCCACAATACCTTGTGGCCCTGTTGTTCAAGAAATTCCTCTACAACATCAGGGTATGAGGGATGAACACCCAGATGCACATGATCTTGCTTTAATCTACCCGGTCTGCATAAATATGTGTCAGCATAGATTTCAGCACGGACTGATGTCCCATCACCACCCCAGCTCCTACAAAAACTCATGGTAAAGTTTAAGTTGCTATAAACTCTGTTTTTTTACCCAAAGTAGCTCAGCCATGCCTACAGGAACTGTGTTCCCTACTCCAGTCGTCACACAGCCATAGCCTGAGTGATGCCGTTTGCAGGAACCGGTGCAGAAAAGAGATAGCCTTTGCTGAGTTGCAGAATGGTGGCAGTGATATTGCCAGTAATGGAGAAGTCCCTGCCCCCCTTGTGAAAAGCAGTTTTATCTTAAAGGCAGCAATTTCAGCTCAACACGATTGATCCTCACCATGACAGACCCTAAGATGCGAAGCTGTCAAACTCATCATCCATCACCCAAACAAAACACTAGTGATCTACAGGCAGACCTCCCCTCCCTCAGCAGATTAATTCAGATCATTATAAAATAGCTGTACCCCATCTGATAGTTGTGATTAACTCATGGAACTGTCAGAGGTTTCAAAAAACATAGCAGTCAGGCTAGAGAGAAGAGGAAATGACAGACAACAACAAAACCTGAGATGTTTCAAATGGGGGAAAAAATGTTTCAGCCTTATTCTCAACAAGATCATTTCTCTTTGGAAAGCATTGTGTTTATTTTTACTAAATATTGTGTTAAGTACTGTATAAAGCAACTGCACCAGGCCATAGCAGCTTGCATCTTAAATTGGGTAAAGGTGGTATCATCACCCTCATTTTACAGATGCAAAATACAGGCACAGAGAGAAGAGGTGTCTTCTACAAAACAAGCATGACAAACACATGAACTGAATTTGAGCTCAGATGGTATATGGGAATGTTTTAACTGAAAGCTTTCCCTTTCTTGTCAGTGAATTTCCTGACTGCATAAATTCCTGTGGCTTTCACTGCATTCACAGATTCAGATTCCTTCTTTTTCTACCAAGTGTGGTACGCTGCCCACTTAGAAGCATAAAACTACCAAGGTTGTTAAGAGTTATTTCTCTCTCTTTCCATTTCCTTAAAGGAAACAGACTCCAGGCATCAAATACAAAGGCAGTTCTTCTGGGAACTTTCAAAGCTGATTTATGTCCACCTATCTTTGTGCTAAAGTCACAGGCTGAATTACTGCTGGCACAGAAGGATGGGTGGAGCGTGAATCCAGGTAGCGTGTAGGTATTCTTGGGTAGCAGCTACAGGCACTTTCCCTGCACAGAGCAGACAGGATGCTCCTGGCCCTTGGCTGAAAAAACGGACCCAAAACTCTGCATGCTCCATCTATGGGAGCTGGTTTGGGGTATTTAGGTGCGCCTGGCAGGCAGACACCGTGGCATGGTTGAATACCAGTCCCCCGATAAGACATCTTGGGAATCTTATGAATCTACAGTAACTGCTTGCACGCTAGAAGCAGGAGGTAAGAAGAGTAGTATTTTAGCAGGAAAATGGGTTAGGTGACTCCTACATCTTTCTTCCCGAGTACAAGGAAGTAGCAGCTCCACCCTTGTATGGACCCACCAGTACCAGGTTACATGGTTGCAGCACCTGGCCTGCTTTTGAGGGACTCCGTTATGCATCTGCAGGCACCACAGCTCCACTGGAGCAGGAAGTTTATAGTGCATGCTATTGATGCTAAGTAAAATTATAACAACACCTGGCATCCTGCCTCTAGCATAACCTAAAATGAAGCTTCCTAAACTGATGCTTCAGAGGGAAGCAAAAGAATAAATAAGCCCCTTAGTAATATGTCTATCCAGCCATAGAATGCTTTACATGGAGAAAAACATCTTTCCTGAGCCCAATAGGAAATCATTTTGTGCCCTGAAGCATGAGATTTGTTTACCCTTAACTTAACATGCATAATGCTAGTTTTGTCTTTTTGTGGTGAAATTATCCATCCCTTTTATAAATCTGGCTCTTCAGATCCCCCTGAAGAAGCTTATGGCATAACTTGTAGAAATAAACCACTGGAATGAAACTGTGAGGGAAATTACTGCATTTCTCCTAAACTCTCAACACCTGTACAGGTTGGACAAAAGTTCACGCACACACCCCAGACAAGCACTTCCCTGAGCAGTATTTTGCCATTAACACTGGCATACTAAAGTGTTGGCTAAATAACAAGATATATTTTATATTTAATTCCCTTTTGAATGCAGCATTGAAAGTGCAAATAAGAAAGAAAACTGGAGATGCTGGGCTGCAGTTAACACTAGAGATTCTGGATTTTTTTCTTCTTGTTTTCAAGACAGCATTAAATTTGGAGGCTGATTTTAAGAACACCATGAACACTTCAGACAGGCGCCATTCAGACAGCCACCATGCCTTTGCTCATGGGGGTCACACCACTGAGGACCATCATACTGTGGGGTGGGTTAGATACCAAACAGTGCAATTCCATTGTATGTTTTAAAGACCTAAAATTTCATAGAGGAGACATAGCTTCTACAGGATATTTAAGGACTTCCACAGCAAGATTCTGCCTTTTCCAGAAATGTGAATTTACACCAAAGATTAATTTGTTCTAACAGCTGCATGGTGTTTTGGCTGCCCCTGAGTTTCTCACACACCGGTTTAATCAAATCTCAGATGCTCTTTTTCTCACATGGGCAGCAAAAGGGTAGGAAAAGCTGCTTGCAAAGGTTAAAGATCTTCTTTTTGAATGCTCTCCAGTGATAACAGAAAACATCAT
>JANZLQ010000002.1:32910797-32929855 GCA_026212715.1 Elanus axillaris | reverse complement strand
CCCCCCCGGCCGCCCCCAGCCCATCAGCAAGCAGGAGTGGCAACCACTGCAGTCAGTATTTAAAGAGTCTGATGGGCATAACATGCTAAAATGTAATTGTTATGACTCAGAAAAAAACTAATCGGCTAGCAAAAGACACGACAGCTGTCTCTCTGATTCCATTTACATGTAATTTGTAGTCTTTATCTAATATCTTAGGTGCATTTCCAAAGACAGCTAAGAATACCTTTGCATTTCCACAAGATAAGTAAAAGAAGGTTTAATTTTATGTGCGTGACTAACTCTACCATTTCTTGCTAAACAGCAGGGATACAGACCAGGGGGTGGGGGTGGGGGGAGAGAAAT
Organism: Elanus axillaris; assembly: GCA_026212715.1. Classification (NCBI taxonomy): domain Eukaryota; kingdom Metazoa; phylum Chordata; class Aves; order Accipitriformes; family Accipitridae; genus Elanus; species Elanus axillaris. The sequence goes on along the minus strand of JANZLQ010000002.1, from coordinate 32,929,510 downwards.
AAAAAAGGAAAATTGAAAATCTCTGTTCTGGATTGCAGAACATGCTGCATAAACTCACACTGGACATATCCATTTGCAGGAAGACCTCACAAAGGCTCTATAAAAGATCACCAAAGCATAGAAGATGTAAAAGCTGTTGTGATAGATCTAAATACAAACATGTCAATTAACCATGATCCTGAAGAAAGTACTTATCTAGAAAAACACTTAAGATATTTAACTAGTCAGCACATGAGTGTGGCTAACCTTAGGTTCATCATATACACATCTTTAAAGTGACATTCCTTGCGTGGCAGTATGACACATCCCCTCTCCTTCAGGGTAGTTCCAACTTGAGACACCTCATGGTTTTAGCCCAAGTTTTGTGCTATCTCTCAGGTAATTTCTAATTCTGCTCATGTTTCTCCCGTTTATTTAGGACTAGCTTACTGCTTGCAAGGCAAAATATGTGTAAAAATACATCACAGCTGACATAGCACCTTTCACGTTTAAGTGTCCTGGATCACTTTACAACCATGAGAAGAGTCCCAGCATCACTATGAAATGGTTGCATTTAGATTTACAGCTGTAGTCACCTGCTACGCAGGGTGGGAATGATCTTTATAGCACAGAAGCATTCTAGTGAGTGGCCCATGGCTCTGGAAGGAGTCAGTGGCAGAGCTGGAGAGGGACTGCAGAGTCCTGCCTTTTGATGCTCTGTTCCACTCCCTGGTGCAGGTAAATGCCACAATATACATGTAGGTAGTTCCTAAGAACATTCATCCAGAGCTATAAATATTTTACTGGCAATTTATGGATCATCCCTTTCTGCTCTCTCCCTACTGTTCTCACACATGGAACAAAATTTATAAAACCCTATCATGCCATTTTGCATTTCAATTAAGTATAACGGAACAGATTCCCAGGGGCTAGACTGAGATGAGCCGGTGCAGTCCTTTATGACCAGAAGCAGGACAGATCCCACTTTGCTCTTGCGAAAAGTACAGTGCCTACTCTGTACCCTACACCGCTGGGTACAGAGGCCAGACCTTGGTCCAGAAACGCAGTTTTGCCTTAGGAGGTACGGGAAGAAATTGGCAGTTTGTTACACTTTCTCCCAACTTTGCTCACCCTCGTGTGAAATAATAGTAAAGACCTGAAGTGACAGAATACTATGCCAATTTCTGTGGTTTTGGCTAGGCAGCTTGCCATTGGCTTTTACACACAGAGTATCTTGATATTTTCTGGCAGGTTGGCAGCCCAGGGGTATGATTTTTAGCATTTAGCATTGCAATGCTGCTGTCAATGAGCTAATGCCCATGGGGGACCAGGGTAGAGCCCATGCTCCGTGAAAGGCTCCCACTCTGTGCAGAGTTGAAGCACTAAAAGTTATACAGAGAAATATGGCCTCTCTTGATGACTGCAGATTAAAACATGGACTCTATTAAAATTCACCTCCTGCAGTTCTCAGTTTTGTTAATGGTAAAGATAGGAATAAATATAGGAAAATAAAGTAAACCAAAGTGAAAACTGGAGGGCAAATGGACTTTTTTTATTTTTGAAAAAAACTGGTTACAGAGCAGAAGGACAGAGTCACAATCTCTTGACAAAAGTACCTGTCAGATGTATGATGTACCAAAGAAACAACAATCAGGTTGGATTTCATACTGAATACAGCATGCAAGGGATGACTCAAGAGAAGCAATCCAACTCCGTGCAGTCAGGTAGCCACCAGTTCAGCCGTTGTCTATAACCAGTTCTCTGCAATAGTACAGAAGGAACCAGGTACCCATTTAATCCTGCTGTAGCATCACCTAGGAAATACCCTTGGAAAGGGCATCATGAGGAGTAGGAGTTGTATATTTTCTCTGCAGAAAGGACTGGACTTTGAGGACTGTTTGAGGACCTCTACTTGCTGCAGGGTCATAAAAACACCAGTTCTTTATGCTGTTAAAAAACCTACTTAAAGCAATAGAAGAAGCTGAATACACAATGACCAGTGCCTCAAAGTTGGGTATGTTTGTCTAGGAAATCTAAACTTAAGGGAAACATCTGAAATTTTGGCACTCTATTGTCAAAAATGTATGTTCAAGAGATTATTCTAAGAGTCTCCCCAAATTAAGAAATGCCTCTGCCTCTCTAATAAGGCATCTCTTCTCAGTTCACTCCTGAAGCAGGGGTTACCTGTGAAATGCTCAGTGGTAGTGTCTTTGTGACTAAGGGAGAATAATGCTCTGGGGAAAAAAAAAAAAGAATGGAAGGAGAAAGAAATGCAATCTAAGTTCATTTTAGCTCCAGTATATTATTATTAGTTAAAGTTCCCAAGGTAACCTCTATTTCCACATATATGTAATAGTTTTCAATTTCAGTAGGTCTAACAAGGACTGTGAAATTTCAGATGAGGATTGGGAAGCCTGGCTGTATGTATCATGTTGTAGCAGACCCTTAATACTTCAATTTCTGTGACCTTTCCAGCATGCCTATAGATGGGTATTATCCACCAGAGAGAACTGAATAATGATCCACGCCCCACTCCTTTTTTTTTTTTTTTCCTTGCAAAATCATTCCTCAGCAAATCCGGATAGTGCAAAGGAGCCTGATGAGAAGAATGACCTGCTTCTGACTGGGGGTGTTGGAGGACATATCCTGAATGTCTGTGAAACTGCAAATGAAGCAGATGCTTGCCATTATTGCCCACTATTGAAGTACCAGAATTTCTTCCTCACTAACCACACACTGCAAGCAGCAATCATGCACAACCTTCTCCTCTTCTAATGGGTACTCAGGCGTGTAATAAGTTGAATTTCATCTTGCTGATGAATCTTACTTTAGTTGTTTGGCATGACAGGGCATTTTTTTGTTAAAAAGTGAATGGAGACATCTGGCTTTGGCATGGTGACTAAAATGAGCTGTGTTTGGCTAATGTCTCTCCTGTTTCACCTCAATTTGCTGACACTAGATCCAGCAACGGTTGCAGACTCAGAAGAGGAAAGCAGACTGCAGAAGTCACCCTTTACACCTGCCCTATTTTGCCTTAGACAACTTTATCTCCTGTAGTTTAAAATGCCTCAGGTATTCCTTATGTCACTTGAATGGTGCCAATGCTGTATCACCCACTAAGCAAAGGCACTAATCCTGTAAGCATGTGGAAGATATTCCCATTACTTCTGCTGGCTCCACTGTTGACAGCATGACTGTCAGCCAACCAAGCACTGAGTTCAGCTCTTTCTTGACCACTTGTACCAACTTTGCACTTATGCAGAGGGGCATGAGACTGTTCTGCCTCATTAGCATCTTGCACAGTTTGCAGGGCTGGTGTAAGCTACCGCACAAGCTAAAGGACTGAGAATCAGACCTGTAATCTAGGGTCACTGGTGAGAGGCTGCTGCTGTTTCATCCCCCTTGTAATAGCTTTCTTCCTTCACAATGAGTTATTGCACTCCTATTTTGGCTGTGCTTCATTTGGAATGTTGGCACAGAAATATTGTTTGGCAGACACAGACCTGCCCTGGCAATCTACTGTTTTTGGGGTTGTTTGCTTTTAACTAATTCATTATATTGCTGTACTGCAATGTATATCAATTGTTTTCCTCTCCAGCATGGAGTGTTTCTTAGACAACTACTTCCAAACTTCCCCAAGACAAAACACTTAACCCACCACCTCCTTGGAAAAGCTGGCAGTCCTTATTACCAAGCACTAGAAAACAAAAGCAGCTCAGGTACGTTAGCGTATACAATTATTAATAATAATATTTTGCTTGTTATTAGTGGAAACTTGCGGTAACATCAGTGCCTTCACCTGGATTCATCCCTGAAGTAACAGGAGGCCATTACAGAGAGATTTGTCAGATTAAGCTGGGTTTCACTGGCTTTTCTGTTACTTGTCTAATGTGATTGTTCTCCATGACCCTAATATATGATAGTCATTTTAATGCTGGTAACTACTTTTCCAACTAGAGAAGGTAATGAATGCCAAAGACACTTAAAGGTATCACCAGTCATCCCTAATTCTGGAACCATGAAGCACTTCATGTTCCTCAAAAGCTGATTCCAGCAATTTCCTTTTGGTGCACTCTCATCGGAGGGATTTGGTGGAGTCCCCTTGGCACTGCTCGTTCCTGTAATGGGTTACTGCAAACACTGTTTACTGACCTCAGAACAACCCTGAAGCTTCTGTCAGTTCAATTTTAGGTTGAGGGTAAAATACTCTTCAGAAACACTGGAGAAGCTTTAGAATTTCGTCTCTGCTGGCTGTCATACAGATTGCTCTAAGTACGCTACTGTGTTCACAAGCTTCGTCTAACTGCAAAGAATTTATTACAGTAAGTGGATGGTGATTTATAAAGACATGCTAATACTATACTTAAGATAACATAGGCCAATGTCCACCCCACAGTAGAGTACTCACTTGGCTTAGAGAAGAGTTCCTGTACAGAAAGAGAAAGCAATGGAAGGTAGCATTTGATGCCCTCCCCTGTACCCAGATGCAGGGTCTGGTGGCACAGGGTGAGCTCCATCCTCCTGCACTTTCAGGGGAAGCTGCTCTTGAGCACCCTGGAGCACACCCCTTCAGTGGGAGCCAGACACTGGAGTTCCTGAGCCTACCCGATATCACATTTCCAGCTTTCCTATATAATCATAAAATTAAAATTGTTCCCTGAAGCAAACTGGCTGCCTGTGTGAGACAGGGGCAGTGTGCTAATATCATCTCTGCTCCCTACTGCAAAACAGCCATGCCTCCCCATGGGCACAGCCAAATGCGACAGCAGACAAACTGCACAACAGGACATCACAGAGAATATTCATCTGTCAGGTTTCTGCCTATCATAATAAATAATTCACTAAAGAACACTCTGGAGCAGAATTGATAAGCTTTAGAAAAGAGGAACCCCCTACCCTTTTTCTCTTGTGTAGCCCCCATTGCAGAGTGGCCCTGGTTCTGCTAAGACTGCATCGGTTCTGCTGCAGCTCAGACCAATAATGGTAAGAAGTTAACTTTCAGAGCTAAAGAGCTGACACATCACTACAGCTTTTGATGCCTGCATTACAGTGTAAACCCAGGCAGCGTGCTCATCATTAACTTTGTTGTCGTTTTGCATATCAAATTCTCCTGCGAGTCGCCCAGAGGAGTACAGATTAGCAGAGAAACATGAAGAACAGAAAGGCTGTTAATAATTTCCCCAAATCTTACACTTTGCCTCAGTTTTAAAAACATGTCTTGTGATACTAGCTAATAAAGCACTGCACAAGAAAGCATAGCTTTAATCTTTGTATTGGATTCTGGATTTGTAGGAGTTTTGAGTAAATCTGTTTAGATGGTTAAGAAAAACCTACTGCTAACCATCTGGGTTTACGCTGCTGCCTTGCCATTTGTTGACATCAGCAGTCCTTGAAATGTTCTCAGCAAAGCATAATTTTTTTATTTTTCATACCTGGGTAATTAAAACAGATATGCACTGAACATTGGGAGCCATTTTCAAAAGACATCATTTTCTCAACACATAAATGTAATTTGCTATCAAATTAAATATTTCCACACCCCATTTCTCCAGCTCTTTAGCATTTTAATTTGAAGTACAGTTGATAGAAATTACTATTTTCAAGCAGCAGCCACGTTTGGATGCAATTCTGAACTAAGTAAGTACTTGCCTTTTTCTTATGCACCTCAGTAGTCTATTGCCTTGGTGTGCAGCAGAGACAGTGAGAAACGGAAGAAAAAGCACTAAGAAGGGGAAAGGTACCTCATAAAATGGAGAGAGGAGGGCAGGAAGATATGATTTGTTTTACAAGAGAGTTACCACTATAAGCCTTTCTTTGTAGAAATTCCTGTTGTATGAAACCTGTTTTTCAGTGTAGCATCTTGGAAGTAAGCTTGGCCAATTCAGAAGAAATAAGACATGATCCCTACAGCAAAATCATCACCTTAGAAAAATATCCTAACTTAGAGTTTTGCAAGGTTTGGATACCTTGGCTTCATTCACAGATTCCAGCTGAGACTCAAACAGATAATATACCCGTATCACACGAGAAATATTTTTCTCAAAGCATTCCAAGCAACATACATGATCTAGTTTATCTTACTGAGATAAATTATCCTGGAGACCAAAGTTAATAATTTAGGTGAAAAGGGGTACCAAGACTGAGTTGTAAGAACTGATTTTCCTTTTGGGAGTGCAGAATACAGAAGTACTGTACCTGGTGTTATAGTGACTTTTCTCCGATGATCAAATCAAGAGATGCAGCTGAAATTCAAAGCCTGAGTTTCTCTGCTTTAGTGTATTTTAGTCTAACTATAACTGTAGCTTAATGCATTTTTTCAAAGCACTAATTTCATTAGATTTATTTATAGTTGCAGTAGAATGGTAACAAGTTACTCTATATTTCATGGATCGCTTGTGTAATAGGAATCATTAGCTGTCACATCAGTGCAGATGAAGTGAGCTTTGACCTGTGAATTACTGTCACAATAAAATCAACTCCCGCAGATACCAATGTTATTCTTGTGGATATGGTGTATGCTAATTTGAAGTAAGTACTTTAGTGAGGAACCTGAGAAATTAAAAACAGTCTATCTGCTCCCAATCTTTGGTCTTATTTGAGAACTGTACTCCCAATAAACCTATCTGAATATGCAGAAAGTAATGAGCTGCCCAACAGGGAGAACTAGAGAATAACAGCAAGGGGAAGAACAATTCCTTACTTAACAGATGATTTACTGCCAAATATATATATTCATGCAAAGAACAACAAAAGGGCATGAATGTGAACTACATTTTTGTCACTAGTAAAGAAACCAAGAAAACAAAAAAGGATAAAGGAAATTTAAAGAATAACTGGAGATAATGATGGTAATTTTTTTCTCTATTCTGAGATAATTGATCCACACTGAAGACATAGTTATAGTATATTAAAGAGATTAAACATAAGATCTGAGGCACAGAGTGCAGACAAGCGTGAGTTGAGATACTGGAATTATGACATTTTGGGAGTCATAATATTTTGATGTTGGCCTTTCAAAATTCAGGGACAACGACAATACAGCAAGCATCATTTCAGTTGTCAAATGCCTGCTATCTCTCTCCCTTTTCTTGTTTCTTTGGGCTGCAGTCTCTGACAGAGTGCCTGCTGCCAGCAAGAAGCAAGTTAAATGATGTGAGAGTCCATTTAGTTAGGGACGACGATTCTGCTGCTCAGGTTGTCTTCTTTTGATTGCTAATCACACTTCAGAAAAGGCGATTCTTTTACTCAAGGGGCTCTAAACCTTCAAGTCTTTGCTTGTTTGTTTCCAGACCTCTTTCTTCCCTCTAGGTGATCTTGTGCCTTACCCCTTATTGATGCAATACCTGTGGTGATGTATAGTTTTGAGCCATTAATGTTCCACCTGTCACGTAGGGCAGTATGTGACATGCAGGGCTGGGCTATAGCAGCAGCTGGCAGACTTCAGCCTTAATTATCCTCTTTTGTTACCAGGCTTGGAAGAGCTCCTGAAACTGAGAAGTCCCCCACCCTGCCTAGTACAGCTTTGGATATTCATTGTTAATGCATTGCAGATGCATGCAATGACAACAGCTTTTAACTATTTAGAATATACATTTCTGTGTTGTCAGTCAAGCAGCTCCTTAGGAAGGATAAAAGGAATGACTCAAATATAGAAATTCAAATCCTAGGGAGGAAGGAAGACTCCAATGAATTCAGTACCAGCTATTTTCTGTTAACTCTATTATTCTGTGTTAGTGTTTTTTTTCCGTGTAAGGCATCCTTTATTTACTTTATTGAACAATACTAACTTCAGAACATACCTAGGTTTGGACTTATTTCAGTTTCTGTGTTTGATATCTTTTCTGGGGTGGGATCTGTATGATATCCTGACTGATATGCAAGTTCTTTATCACCTATCTACAAACTAGTCCTTAAATACATCAAAGTGGAAGTTATTCCTTTTTCGAGCCTGCACTTTTCTGACCAATGAATTTCAAAAGAAGGGTGCAGTCTCCAAAGGGTACAAAGGAACTGCTCAGGAAACAAGAGAAAAATCTGGCACGCCTACTACAACCAGCACTGACAGACTTGGTTCATGCCAAGCATTTCGAAGAGATCAAAAGTATTAAAACACAAATAAACCACAAACAGACTTTAATGCATTCAGCCAACAATGACAAATGCAAGGAAGAGGCAAAAGCATTGGTGGATAATCCAAGTGTTACAGGAGAAGTCACCAAACAGATAAACCAGCCTTAAAGTTTCTGGGGCTGCAGCTACCTCCTACCTGCCTAGTGGATAACTTGGTCCATGAACTAATTTGTCTTACTAGGGCTTTGAGCAGTTGCTGTGCTGATCACCTTAAAAGCAACTTTCATTGCATTTCATCAGCTAGCATATGCACTAAGTGCGCCCTTTAAAGTTGTTAATCTTGATTCCAGTTTCTTCTGTTAGTGCCTTTGGGGAGAGTGATAAGGAAGGAGCAGGGAAGGAAGTTTTAAGCTCCTTTGCAATTCTGTACTTTGGGCATCTGCAGCTTACCGATTTCCCCAGGCTTCACTCACACTCCTCTTCTTACACTCCCTCGAGGCCTTGGGGAGCGAAGACTACCAGCACGCTGTGTGCTTCAGCCTAGTCAAAGCCTGCTCAGAAAAGCCCTCCTACTGCAGACAAGGACAGGAAATGGAGGTAAAGTCAACTGATACATAAATATGGAGCCTCATGCTCAAGTTTATTTTCAGGAAGCTGTTGCCATCCTGCTGAAACCAAACAAGCTTAAAGAAGCGTCCAAGGGACAAAAGGGCAGTGGTACTAATGAGAATAGACAAGTAAGTAATAAAAACATAGCTGAAGAATCAACTAAATTAAAACCCAGAATCACTTTTATATTTCCTTCCAGAGTCAGTGCAATAATAAACCTTTAGGAACAATTTTGTCAACAAAAAGACAATTAGGCTGCAGGTTGCTGTTGTTACTGCAACAGCTTTTTCAATTATTTCCTTCATCCCTTGTCTCACTTAACCTAGAGATGGCTGAAACTCACTCTTGATCTCCCCCAAATTCACTTTTTTTATCTGAGAGTTCCCTAAAAACTACTGAAAAGTCATATTATAAAAATCAATTTGTTAAAAACAAAGGTTCAGTCCATTGCTCAAGAAAGTGAAAATGTTGCACTTAAGGGAGGAAAAAACAGTACTGGAATAGATTAATGGAAGAAAGTAATGAAGGCAGGAAACAGTCCAGAGCAAAAGGCCAAATGCTTCATATTAGACAGGAGGAGAGAGAAAACTGTAAGGTCATATATAACCTGGTCAGTTGAAAATTGTAAGCAGACACATAAATGAAAGTAACAGCAAACACAATCTTAAAAAGTGGCTGCCAGAACTGTAAAAAAAGTTTTTTTCATGAGCAATGCAACCCATGAAATCCATTTTCCAGTGGCTTTGTGGTCTGTGTCCCCTCATCTACCTGCATTGTCCCCAGGTTCCTGCCATGGCCACCATGGCCAGGTGGGTGGTGTGGTGACTCCCAGAAGCTCCCACAGGCTGGGTGCTCCACTCTGCTGTGGGTGGGGGTGGGAAAGGCAGCTGGTGTCTTCTGACTGCAGGCAGTATCTGCTCCTCTCATCATGTGCCAATTTCTGCAGAAGCTCTTCTCAGGCCTTATACCTCCCTGTCAAATTGGTTTGGGTGTAAACAACTTATTTCAGTTACTAACCCCCTTTTTCTTTTTAAAAATTGCATCTGCATATCTGTTTTGAAATTCATGTGACATTTAGTCTTGTAAACTCTCTAGGACAGGGGCTGCCTTTTAATGCCTCAAACGATGGGTGACAACCTGACTGAACTCTGTAAGTGTCACCATATTATGAGCATTAAATCATACTAACTATGGAAGAACATGGAGTTCATGCCCAGATAGTCTACAGCTTTGTTTCTAGAAATGCTCTTCTAAGCTCAAGAACCAAAGAGAAAGAAGGAGAGAGGGGAATTTCCTCTACCTTTTCTCCTTGCCTTGCTCCTGAAGCTGTGAGTACCGATGGTGAAGGATGCTGATGTGAACTGCACAAGCACAAATAACATTGTTTAAATCCTCAGCAATGACAAGAAGCAATTTGACACTGGGGGGAAAGAAGAATCAACATTTGGATTTTGCTGATTTTTTATTATACTGCTCTTCTTGAACTCTTTTCCCCCCTTATTAACTAGAGGGAAGAAAGAAGAATGACTTGTCATTGTACTCCATTGATGAATAGAAGCACACACTAGCTTTTACTGTCAATAGGGAAGTACTGTACCATTTCTTTTGGAGAGATCTCTGGCCCTTTGATTTTTATTTTTTTAGGGAGAGGTAAAACTCTCTGTACACTATGTAAGTAGTGAAATGGCTTCTTTTGAAATTCTGGAGATGATAAAGCTCCTTTGATATAAGGCATGCATTGCACTTCTTCACCTCTCTGCTAACAGAGCTTATTCTTGTTAACTGGCTAAGAGCTGTGGAAAGATCTATTAGAATTTTGCCGAGATCATTTACCATTGCTGTTCAACCAATCTTGGCAATATCCATATCTATCAATTATGTGAAGAAAGGTGCCATACAAGTTCAAGCAGAAACACACAAAATATTTTACTTTGTATGGATGCAGTCTCAGATACAGGAGACAAAAAGGGAATCATACGTTAGCAGATGTCACTGTTACCTGTTTTCAAATATGGGAACAAAAATTATAGCAAAACATATGTGCAATACTTCATCAGGAAACAAGCAGGTCTTTTGTCAGTGATCTTAAGGGGTTTATGGCAGAAAAATGTGGGGTGCTTCTCTCTCCCATTTTTACAATGTCAGCAGTACTGCACAATATCTTCTACAGCATGACACCTTAGTGAGGCAGAATGTTTTACAGATCAAAGTGAGGCCAGATGTGGGTGCTCAAAAAAGGGGCAGAGATTTAGCACAGGTACCAGCTCCAAGACTGTAGTGCTTAAACCTCTGCATTACCCTTACATTTAAATGATTTTCTTACTAATAAACTAGAAAACAACAGTTTTGCTTTCATATGTGCCAGATGTGTCTCCATCTCATGTGAACTGAGCAGTTGGCCTAACCATCCTACAGATCCACAAATCAGGCTTTGCCACATCTTAAAGTTACTGGCCCTTAGCAGCACTCTCCTTTCTACAGATGTGGGTATAAACCAGTCTTAAAGTCAAAGATTTTTGATCAAATATGTCTAACAAAATTTCAGTATGTTTTTTTCATAATAAGAGAAAGAAGACCTCCGAGAGATACAAGCATCTTTGGAAGATGAAATCTTCAACCCTTTAAAATGAACAGACACCAAACCACCAAACTGTATCTCTGGTTATTGTATGATGATTTCCTACTCTCTCTTCAGTCTCCTACACCAGCCAGCAAGCACAGATGCTCACTATCATTTCCTAATTAAAGCCCTAAGGCAGGAAAACAGTTACTGTGTACTATAAACCACCCTGAAAAGCATTTAAATACATGTTTAAACTTTAGCATACGTTCAAGAACCCTTCTTAACAGGGATGCTTCTCTGAACTGGAGCATGGAGCTACAGCCCCTTCCATGTCTCTTCAGCACATTTAAAAGGAGCTAATAAGAGAAGATGGTTATTGCCACTGGTGACAGAAGTGGATAACCCTCTTTTTAAATCCATGCTGCACAGAGAGGGGTTGTTGATATGTCCCAGCTTCCAAAGACACATAATCATATTGCCTACTTCGTTAACATTGAGGGCTGTCACATCTCTAGAAAGAATTTCCTCCACCTGTTTTCTTTATCTAAAGCCCAAATTAGTACCTTTTTCTCCTATTCAAAAGCAATCCTGCAGAATGCACTGAGATCTGCTGCTGAACTGGTACGCACTTAAAACTATTCTTACAAAAAACTAAAATTCGGCTGATTGCTCTGTGTATCTGCAAGTAGGTCACTAATTAATCTAAAAATAGTTATTCTCAGGTCAGGTCCATATTACTCTCTGCTTTGTGATAAATGCAAGTTCATGTTCAAAGGCAATGTTTACATTCATCACATGAGCTAAGCTTGTCTGCAGTAATTAACAGTTATTCAGATGCTGCCCATTATTAGTCCAAATAATAAAGAAAATATTTTTTCTTTATCATTAGCTAGCTGGGTCAATGAACACAAGGGCAATGTATATCTTAAAATTCCCAAGAAAGCAGGGATTAGTTCCAACTCTTAAAAGCCCCTAAATCACTGTCAGCTGCATTACAGATTCCCAGACGTAAAGAAAGAAGGAAAAGTCATAATATATGAACACACACACACACAAATAAGGAAATTGCTTTTCCTCCTCTCTCTCTACCTTTTTCTCCCTGCACTTTAGAGACAGATCATAGAGAATAATTATAACTATTTTTTAAATTCTCTCAAATGAACACAGTTTTGCTTCCAAGAATCAACTCTGTGCAGCTGCTTTAACATTAATCTAAAGGATTATTTGGATGAGTGAAAATTGTCTAGGAGTGTCAGGGTAGCCGTGCTCTGAGTAGGAAGTTGACTTTTGAGTAGAAGAGGTTATGGTCGAGATTCACTGTGACTTTGACTTTCAGATAATGCATCTGGTTTGATTTCCATGTAGGTTAAAGGCAATCATATCTTCAGAAAGAAAAGAGAAAAGATCCCAGAAGTTTAGCACATCCACATTCCTATCCAAGAGCTCCCAAAATGGATATAGGCACCTAAGGTGTACTCATGGCCCTGACTTTCCACTGACACCTCTGGGATATTAGGTGCTAATTAAAGTTCAAGAGCCTAAAGTTCTTTGTGCCAGCTGCTAGTACTGGCAGGGTGGGAGACAGTGCTTGTTGTTCTGCTATGGATTGTTGGGGTTTTTTTCCCCAGCTAGGGAAAACCACACCCAAAACTGCCACAAGCTCGTGCAGAAGGGAAAAGGACTAAGTTTGATGACATTTCCTTCTGTATTAAGCAATTCCTCCATCCTTCAGAATGATATGCACTGCCACAGTTTCTTCAAGAGGCAGAGAATTTTTGTGTCGCTTTTCAGTCAGGGTACACAGTAGGACTAAATTCCAACTTTCAGTCCTCTCTTCACATCTGTCATGACACTACAGCCCTTCTTTCCCAAGACACAGCTGCTACATCCTGTTCCACTTAAATTCTTGCACTCAATAGAAGCAAAGGTCATTCAAAATAAAATCCACTATCTCTGCTTTTACCTTCAGCATGGGATTTTCCAGGAATTGGATGGGAAACATTCTATCCTAGAACAGCAAAAGATTGTCCTAACGGTACCTAAAATCAGGCAACAGAGTATTACAAGCACCTTGTAGGAACATGGAAAATAAACTGCTTCAATATAATTTGATCTATTTTTCTAATAACCTTTCTAATGAATATTTTATTTTCTGTAGTGCTGGACTTAATTTGCTTGGAAGACAATTGTCATTACATTAAGGAACAAACAGTTCACTAGAGCTGAGGAGTGCAATAATTGGTTTTTCAACTTGGTGGATGAATTAAGAAATCATTATTTTTATGTTCCAAGCCACATCAAAAAAAGCTGGTGTGGATTCTGAACTCTTTCACCTGGAAAGACCGATTTTGATGTTTTCTAATTCTCCAAATATTTTTTCTTTAGTAAATTTGGATCAATACCTACCTGTTGTAGTCAATATTGCTTTTCCAATTCCGGCTAAGGTGTTTGTCACTTTCCCAGCTCTGGCCATCTGGGAAGGCCTGGCTGGGCATGTAGGTCTCCCAGAGAGCAAAGCTCTTACCGGTGCCTTTGAAAACATCATGTCTATCAGTTATATGATCTGCCTGGACATGACCAATGAATAAGGCATGTTTTGATTTATATGGGATAAGGCATGGTTCAGACCTCTATACCTGATGCCTATATGTGTAAATCTTTTAGACTGAGGATTTAAACACCACTTACTTATTTTGATCTCATGATCGAGTGATCTCCTGATTAAAAAAATGTGAGTTTTAATCTTTCTGAGCCTCCAGTTCCCCATATATGGAAGCAGAACAATCCACACAGTTTTGGAAAGGTCTTTGATGTCTTCAGATGAAGAGCAACAAACATTAATGCGAAGCTGTTGCCAGCATAAAATTACTACTATATCCTCTCTAGCCCTTGAGCTGTGTTAAAGAAGGCAATGACACACTTAATTCACTTGATGTAACTATGTAAGAATGATCATATATACACAATTAAACCCACAGTTTTTATCAATTATGCAGTAGCATCTCATCTGTACTCTACTAATTAGAAAGGGAAAGAAAAGAGATAGTGGCTCAAAATTAATTATGACAACATTTCTATACTGTTTAGAACCTAGTCATAAGAATTAAATATTTATGTCCTTATGGTTTCCATTATGCATCCTAATGTGATTGCCTGAGAGAAAATACTGCAAGTTGCTCCAACACGCACTCAAGTTTAGAACTGGGATTCTCCCATGAGCTGACAATGCTGACAAGGTTGTATCTAAATTTGATATCTTCAGACAAGAATCTTATTTCCACATGCAAGCTTGCAACTCATTTCAAGCTGCTGCTGTGTCACACTGACCTCAGAAAGTAAGACAGCTTTCTACTCAGTTAAAGACTGGTTTGAAAACGTAAAAGTACTGAAACGGGTCCACATCTGAGTTATGGATCATGGGACAAATCCAGGGCCTGTAACAGAGTCCTTCCTCAGAGTTGGATGGTTGTTACAGTGTTTCATGATTAGAGGCTTGCTTATGTTTAGAAGACTAAAGGTTTTTTTGAGTTTGCCACTTACCTTCTATTCATATTTGTTTTATACTCCCCTTCTAGTTTTATTTGCCTGGATCCTTTTTTCTTCATTTCATCTCTTGCAATCTTCCCTCAGCAGCTAGAAACACAACTTTAAAATTGCTTCAAAACAAGGCTGTTCACCTTTCCATGTGCACATTCATCTCTGAATGCCAAGTGTTCATGTAAAACAGGTTCAGCCCTACAGCTTCTGGCAACTTGCCAGCACAGCTCAAAACTGGCAAAATTTATGATTGTTATTCAATGCAAGAAGACTTTACTCTTTGCAGGTAATTGTTTAAAGGTGAGGCCCTGACCCCACTCATTACACAATGGGTTATTGCCTAGCGTTCACCCTGAGGGGTTCTTTACTTGAAAATTTTATAACAACTATAAAACAAACCTGCCTTTTCATTGAGTAGGCTGTCCCTCTGCCATTTTTCCTATGGAATCTAGCATCCCTCTCTAACTTTCCTTGATTTCTTAATGGTCACCCTCTTATAGTCCTGAGTTGAAGTTAATCAGACTTACCTAGTTGTCCTAGCATGCTTGGCTGTATTAGATCATTTCTGGACTACACAGGAAGTCCTAGACTCTACAAGTCATCATACTGCATGCCACATTATTTTTTAATGAACTAAGAAACATAAACAGCAAATATACATAGATATAAAGTCTCTGTTGTGAAACAAATTCACTTAAACACTGAGCAATTTAGGCTGCCAAAAAGGCACTTTAACATAGAATTTGAAAAGGAAGGATGATTTAAGAAATTATTTTAGGCTTCAAGAAAACACAGAAACATGGTTAGTGTTAAATATTTGTATACATGATATAGCAAATAGAGTTGTCTCATGGGTTTCGAATCAGATATTTAGAGAGAAAGAAAAGGAAAAAAAATACTATGCTGTGTCCCTTCTTTAGCATAGTCTAGAAACAGATTTTCTTAAGACATGCTTATCTGAGAGAAGCTTTGATTAAAAAAAGAAATAAAATCTCTGAGACCATCATCAAATTTAAAGCCACGTTTTAGCACTTCTTCCCACTCACTGAAGTAAACTTCTTTGGCCATAGCAAGCACAGCCCCTAGAAGGCAGGGCCTCTGCCTGGGATAGGAACCCAGAGACTTTGAAGGTAGACACCACCTCAAAGCAAAACCAAGTCCTTTCAAAGGGAAGGCAATTGATGGAAAGTCTTTGAACAAGGAACCCTTCAGGTATGCAAAGTGTTTAAGAGAAAAGCTTTATCACAGTGATATCAGGTCCTTGATATGAGACAGTAATTTAAGGAGGAGAACTCTTTAATTTAGAGAATCCTTAGATATTGTATCTTTGGGGAAAGAAATGGGAATGATTCTGAAAATAATAGCAGATAGGAAATGACATGGGGAAGGTACAGAGACTTAACTCTGTGGAAACATCAGCTGTTCTTTAAAGCAGCAGGATGTTATTGATACTGTGCAATCAATACTTTTGTTTTGCACAGCTTTGAGAGAGGTGCCTCTCTTTTCCTGGGGGACAACCTGCCCCATCAGACAACCTTCCCACCTGCATACATCATCCCTGGCTGTCGGGCAAGGTGCTTTTAGGTCCCAGGTGGAGATGGCCAGTTACAGGATACACTGAAATCCAAGCATGTCCTCCCTCATCTCCCTCAAAGGTAGTGTTACAAATGCTAAGTGTATGGAGGAGTCTTAACTACAAGTTTAGAAATATAAAGAAAATAGGATATAACTCTCTATTAACAACATCATGGAGGTACCAATCAACAGACCACTGAAAGCAATGAAACCACCAAACCGAGTTCAGTATGAGACTAAAAGTGAAGTTTTTATCTGTGTGCGTCTGTGTGGATATGCACAAGTATTCATGGAAAATCCTTTCTATTTAATTCTCAATATACAAGAGTCATAAGGTAGTTAGCAAAAGAAGCATGGAGAAAAATGCAGCACATCAGTATTACAGAATAAGTCACCTGCCTATTTATAGCCGACAGTCTCTTTACCATTTAATTTCTTCAGACAGCTGCAGTCATACATGGAATGATGTAAGGGCTGCTTTAGGTTGACAAGCACCTTATTAGTGTATGCCATTATAATATTAGCAGTCATTTTCTTATTGATATCAAATGGGATTTTTCTGGCCAAAAGGTCAGGAGGAAAAGGATTTCCACTATCTTTAAGCTGTGTTGTTGTCGTCGGCGTACTCACCTATTACAAACAATTGGTCCAATAAAAATATGGAATGGGGAACATTCTAAATCAGTAACCGAGACAGGTGAAAAATGGAACATCAAAGCAATGAAAGCAAAATTATTATTTTGACCGTATTTAATCAATCCTAAGAACTAGAGTATCAATGAAGAGTTTGAGAGGAGGCAGACATATATTGTATTTCATACACACACGCAGTTTGGTTAGTGGGATTTTTTTTCACATAAAATTATGGAAGATAGCCTATCTTCACTCCTCCACTGAAGCTCACTGAGATCAGGGCAGTTATAGGTAGGATGAATGCTGACATTTCATGTCACTGATTTTCTTTTTGGTGTGACATACATAGTCAGGTCTGTCCTGCTGCTGCAGAAGGGCAATGCCCTGCTGGGAGCACCATACCAAGGCAACTGCCAACAGCCAGATCTACCCAGATTTAGGATTTTATTTCATTCTGTCATTTTACTAAATGGGACAGTAAGGAAGGTGGTGACATTACCCAAAGTGCCCTTCATCCCCACCTCTTGCACTTTAGATACTTGCTAAGCCCTCTCGTATTTCTAGTCTAAGCAGGTTCTGTTATTATGTTATGGAAACAGGAGTGAATTATCCCTTGGGGTTAATTGTGCTTTTCTTTTTTTTTTTTTTTATTTTATTGAAAGACTCATGTTATGGATGGCAAAGAATTTATAATTAAGCAGATGCCCATCAACATTTTTTTAACCAGAAGTTCTGTTTGAAAAGCAATGAATATTTTCCCTACTATCCCCCTTCAACAGATGTTCTGCCTAATCTACATTCACTTCACTCGCTGTCTTACCTTTGACCTTTCTTTTGAAGGTATTCATAGAAGAGAATGTCACTATTTATCTACCTGCTGTGCTTCCATCTGTCTATGCAGTGCACGAATAACCACAAATTGTATTTCCTTTGTGAAAACTTGAATGACAGGAGGATTTCTAAGGCTTCATATACACGGAATGATCAGATGCTATCTCCTTGTCTTGGAGGAATTATTCATCCCAAATCTGGACATGCAAAACAGGAACAGCTGCCAAATCTGTATTTGGGTTTCCAGTGTCTCCACTGAGATTTTCTACCAGAAGTCTTTCTTGGATGCTTTTCCGTCACCCCCATTTTCCTCATTTTTCTTGACAGGGAAAATGAAGTAGTAAGGTTCATATCCAAGACTGCCACAAGAAAAGCAGAGCAACATAAAGCCATTTTAAAGAGGTCTCCTTTGGGAAGTATTATCATAATAATGAGCTGCAAACCTGTTAAAATCTGTAAAGTTTAAAGACTGAGAAACAGGTCCTTCTCTGATGATTCCAGTGGAGCCATATCAGCACTAGATCTGGTCTCAGGATTTATATGCTCTAAGATGTACAGAAGTTTCCTATGTGGGGTGCCAAAATATGCTTCTTTTGGACAACTTAGAATAACTAGAAAAATAAAGAGGTAGTGTTCCCTGAATAAACTTTGACCTTTGCATTTATTTGAAATGGTGTCAACTCCTTTTCGCCATGTTAGTGGAAAAGGCCAGAGAAATGCATTCTTACCAAGCCAAATACAAATATTAAGCAGAAAAATTTGGAACAATTGCACCAAGGCTCACTTCTGTATTTAAAATAGAGAATAAAAACTTACATTACCTGCAGCAAAGAAACATGAATATATTTGTATTGGGTCTGGCTGAGATGGAATTAATTCTCCCCATAGCAGCCCTCATAGTGCTGTGTTCTGCATT
>JANZLQ010000002.1:32886210-32898785 GCA_026212715.1 Elanus axillaris | reverse complement strand
TCCAGCAGCTTCTCACAGAAGCCACCCCTGTAACCCCCCCCACTACCAAAACCTTGCCACAGAAACCCAATACAAACCAAGAATTCAAAGTCTGAGGTACGAGGCTCTACCATCAGCATACTTGTATACAACTGAAGCACTTCCCTTTGCTTACATATGATTTGTCTTAGAAGACATATGGTCACCCCAGATGATTTTCCGGGTCAGCAAATGTAGGCGAGTGCTCAAATTCAACATGTACCAGCTTATCATGCTCAGAAAGAAGGTATATAATGAGTGATAGACCAAAGTCCTGGTCCTTCCCTACAGATTTTGGTACCTCTGGTTGTGCTAAAGAGACTTCCATTTCCCTTGGGATCCACATCTACAATTCTGCAACCACTCCTCTAAAGAACTGGGAATGGACTGGCCTTGTGTTTTAAAACATAGACACGTACCTTCCATAGCCTAAAGATTAGGACATTCATCTTGTGAACGAGGTCACAATGAACACTATGTATATGTACACACAACAATATATTACATGATACTTAAAGTGTTTGTTAACAGAGGAGCAATTTTACAGAAGAAACAAGGAAAGAAGAAGTATTGGAAGGTTGCAAGCTCAGTCCCTGCCACTATAGCTGATCATGCAACAAGGGTCAAACCTCAAAAGATTCATAATGATCTTTACTCTGCCTCCACCATATCACCTTCCCACAAGTTACATCTGACAACAGATTAACCAAATGCCACCAACCTTTCATTTGCCAAAATAACAGCTGTGAAATCCTACTTACCTATCTATGAGCAATCTGAACAGATTTACTCTGTGAAAACCATAACTAAACCCCTAATAAATGTTTTACTGGCAGATAGCAGTGTGATCACCTCTTTAAAATGTGCTATTTTAACACAAAGTCTAACATTTTCTACACTGCCTACCTCAGACTGCTAGCACCAGCTACAGCCACTACTGCTTCCTCCTGAAGGAGTTTAAAAACAGCCACTCTTTGGTCCTGAATTACTTCTGTTAAAAGTCTCACTTTAGGCTGCAAAGAAGCAGATGATGAAGGCAGCGCAAGATTATTTTGCAATTATCCAGTTTATGTGCCTGTGCAACTTTTGTGTCAGTCTTTTAACTCACACAGTTGCATATTACAACAGTTGATAGGAAGTACAAAATGAGCTCAAGAGAAAAAAAAAAAGCCAAAACCCCAACAACAAACAAACAAACAAGAAATCCCCTCCTTTGTACATACAGCAATGTAAAGAGTTAACAGTTCCTAGACTTACAGGAGTCCTCCTGCCAGCCTATATATAGTTTCTTCACTGGTGTGCTGTGGCCTTACATTTCTTGTAATCATTCAGCTACCTAATGATACCCTTATATCAGGTGTAAATGAGTTTTCCCACTCCAACCTGGCTTTTGTCAAGGCTTCAATGTAAGCAGTTAATGAGTGCTATTGCTCTGAGTTTTCTCATGTGAAAGAAGGGTACATCTAACTAGTGATACAATGACAAGCAGGAGCTAACATTCTGCTCAGCTGTAGTGCAGAGCAGGAGTTTAAGAAAGATCAATCTCCCAATCAAAGGAGGACTGAGGACACCTTAGGCAGAACCATCCTGACAGCCTAACTCTGCTCCTGCTGTATGGAGAGGGATCCATTCATGCTTCATCAAGGATCTCAGTGGAGCTAAGAGGAAAGATTCTGGTTTTGGGTGAAACAGCCTAGTTAAAATCATCAACAGAACTGTCTGTAACAGACCAACAGATTTATTCAGCAGCAGGAGACATCACAATGATGCTCAGATATATCACTCCAAATACCATCATTATTTAGTGTGCAGAAAGCCTTCTTGTCTCACAGTTAGCAAAACAAAATTACAAATTAATAGCCACATATTTCCCCCCCCATGTCCTGGATCTATCATCCAATTTCCCCCATGTTGTAATCTTATTTTGGTACTAAACATATGGGGCTTAGAAAACTGGCAAATTTAGAAATTACACATATTTTATCCACGCTCTCTCACATAAATTTTCATCATATATTAATTTACTGAAGGAGCATATTACTTTCCTTAAGAATCAGTAACACAGAAGTAAAAGAGAGAATAGAAGACATTTTGCTTGTACCTTTGACTCTGGGTTACTGCCTTCCTACCCTTTCAGATATGCATTGGATTTGAAGAGGGAGGAACAACTCCTGCACAGAAGTTTATAAAAGGTAGCAATCCCATCTGGGTTCCTGCCACGGGTGAAGGTGGAGGATATACAAAAAAGCTCCCATGTGTAGAAGCTTGCCTCCTTTCAAGAACACAGAGGTAAAAGGTAACCCAGGAAAGCTCTTGCCAGGGGAGCCCAGGTGAAACTGTTGAATGTCAAAGATCTTTCAATCAAAGAAAATTGCAGTAGTCCTTGCTCACAGAGATCAAAACAAAGCCTTTTTGCTTGCCTAAAGCACTGCCTTGCATAGCCCTGGCACAAAGGGAGACCTCAGCATGGACAGGGATACATTGTTGTCCACAGATGTTCAAGGGAAAGATAACAGCCGACTGTCTTAGCACAGAAGGTTTTTGGCACTCAAATGGTGAGGAGTGCATGGAGGTATATCACAGATACGTAGGACAAAATAAAACAGGATATTGTTATCTTCTGAATCTTTTCTCAAACTTATGAAGAACCTGGTCACCAGGTCGGGTTCATTTTCCTTTTTATTATTTAATAAATCTAAATGTATCTATTTTTTAAGTGAAATATAATATTTAATGACAATAGTTTAATTTAGTTAAATTAAGACTCAAAGTTTAAGCTCAGATCCAAACCTCTCTGATGACAGGAATGTAATGAAGAACAAGGTATAAAATCTCTAGATCTATCCAGATTCATATCTTTATCTTAAAGCTATCTTCACTGAAAACACTGAGAATCTATCTTAAGAATCCCTTCCAAAGGCTCAGCAAAATAGGTTGTGTTGGAGATAATAAGTCTGATTGCAATCTTATATCAACACAAAGCCCGAGTCACCTCTCCAAAGTCAATGGAATTACACATTAGAAAACTCAGATCAGAATACAAGTTCAAAAGGTGATTTACTTCCAGAAATATTCAAATTATTAAAGGCATACTAGTCCCTTTAAAGGTCCACAAGTTGTATCAGTGATCTTAGCAAGTAGCCTTTGGCAATTAATTCCCAGTTGACTGCTTATAGCCCTTTAACAGTTTTGAAAAAAACTTTTCCCTGTGCAAACTCACATCATTGTCATATAGAAGCCATGTCAGACCAGGAGCAAGGGCGGCTTATAAAAAGAGTAGGCTGTCAATGGTGGAAGTAGTTACAAGAGTTGAGCTTAGGTGATATATAGAAAACTGCCTTTAAATCCAAGTCTCATGCTTGAGATCCCCATGAGGAAAGGACCACCTCTATACTTGTTACAAAGACTCTAAGGAGGACTTGGCTATTTGAAGTGCAAATAATTTCTGACAAATCAAAAAAAGGTAAGAGAACTGCCAGAAAAACTGGTTCCTACTAGAAAAACAGCAATATGGCTTAGAAAAAAAAAAAAAAGAGGATTCAAGAAATTCTCTGTGCACAGTACGGGGAATGAAGGTTCTGCAGTTAGGCACTTTGCCACTTTTAACCAGCCTCCTCTAGCCACATCAAAAGACAAAATATGAGCTATACAGAGTCTGTAACACAGAAGTGCTGTAACACTCTTCATTCCTACAGCTCAGCTTAAATATGAGACCAGCGGTACCAGGTTAGAAGAATGGTCTGTCTGCTGGCCCAGTATCCTCATTCTGCCAGTAGCCAACACACAGCAGAACTGCAGATGGGTCATTACAGCAGTTACGGTTCCTTAGGTTGCTCCAACTTGGATAACCACGGTATTTGTAGAGCTAATACACGCTGATAAGCATTGACCTCCAGGGATGGATGCATTAGTCAGTAGCAAATGCCTAGGGAAGAGCATATGGACATCAGAAGCATAAACCATTACTTCCCTGCTGCACTCCTGCAGTGGAGTCTGTAGCTCAAGGATTTTCTGAGACACAGGTGGTATCTTTTGTGTCTCATAGTCCCAGGTGGATTATTCTTCTAGAAATTTGTGCAAGAACCTGGGTTAAATTGAACATGAAAAACACATGCAACTCGGAACAAACATTCGCCTTTGCTGTAAACCTCTGCTTTAATATCATTCCGAGATTAGCCCTGCCGCGGAGTGTGCTCTTAGAGACCTTCCACCACTCCCGCTGCAGCGAGCTGCAGAGGCAAACAGGCTGCCTGCTCGTCCTGCCGCTGGGTTTGAGTCTTTGCTGTCGCTAGATGTCAGTCTTGTACTTTTGTTAATGTCTTCTGGAGCTGATTATGCCAAGCGAGGGCAGGGTAGCAGCATGACACCAATTATTTGAATGCACTGCCTTTATATAATAAAACCAAATCCGGGAGAGATTTGATCTTCTGTAGGTTTTATGATGTGCCTCCCCAGAAAGTATTGAACACAGAAAAGGAAAGAGGGAGGAATGACAGCAGGAATCTTATCTTACAAGGCAAAAGTTCATTCTGCCCTATAGGTTACTAGGTCATAACTGTATAGCTAAATGTACATCTGCTGGTTTTGGAGAGCAAATGAATTTTAAATGAATTTCTGTGATCTCTGGATAAATGCTTTTTGTAATAAATACAATGCTGGGGGGAAGCCAAACTATTTGCGTTCAATGCACAAATAGCAGCAGATGAAGATATTTGCACTATTTTTTTCAGGCAGAGAAATATGGGAAAAACCCCCACTTAATACCTTAGAATAGTAAAAAACATGGAGTCTGACTACAGGTGTCCCAATTCTTAAATCTGCATGCAGATCTGACACGTGGGTTGGCATGATCCATGGAAGAAAATCTAGGAAATTCTTTTTCCTGAGCCACAACTTCTGCTAATGGTCATGTTAGAAAACCAGAAAGAATGTCTTTAATCTTATTTTCCATTTGAAAAAAACAGTTCACTTTCTACATATCTGCCTGTGCCAATGCATATAAATCAACTGTGCATCCAGGAGAAAGTCAGCATTAGCAAGAGTTTGCAAGACAGAGAAAAACACTGGGTTTTAAATCACCTAGTCAGAATTTGTGGAATTTCAGATGGAAGTGTTATTGCTGAATTTTGAAATGTGGCACTGAATGTTAAATAGCTGTTGTCACTATGAGGAGATGTAGTGGGAAGCTCTGGGCACTCTTTGCAACAGGAACAGCCTGCTGTTCTGGCCAAATTTCATTTGGACTATTATTAATTCTATTGCTGAGACATCCCTTGCTCTTTCTGGAAATCCAAAACCTTGTGTCATTGCAGCGGATTGTACCAATGTGCACAGACACTGATTCCAGTGGGACTCTGCATAGCCCAAATAAATCACAGGACTTGAGCTTCAACTGGCTGCAACAGTCATCACTTATTAATGAGTTAAATGCTGTTACTGAATTACTTGTCTTCAGTGCAACTATATTCCATAAGTTGAGTGAGGAATTCCTGATTTCTACAGCAAGAGATATCTATCTTACACTGTAAATGTTTTCAGAAACAGAACCAGGCAAAACCATCTCATCCACTAGAAAATTTTGCTCAAAGCCAGATTTCAAAAATAAGACGTTCCCTCAGCACAACAGTTTTTGGCCAGTTCTGTTCCATATCAAAGAATTCCTAAGGGCAGTAGAGCTCCTGGAAAGTTAACTAAACTCATTTCTGATTTGCACTCATCAATACACTCATTCATTTAGCTCCTACTGAATAATTCATCATTACTAGCAGCAACAGTATGCAAACCAGGAAAAATTCAGCTTGACTTTCACATCCTAGGATGAATGTAGAGTAAGGAAAACAAGAAACTGGAAACCTATGTTCTTATTTCAGCAAATGTCAGAAATGGACACGGCAGCCATTTCAAACAACACGTTGTGGCTCTTTATGAGTACAAAATCATTTTCAGAAGCTCCGAGTTCCCCAGGAGCAAAACACGATGCAGATAGTGGCTTAGGCTGGTTAAAGAGCTGCTTGGAGGAACTGCACCAGCCACACTCCTGGTGTGTTCTGCTTCCTTTCTGCAGGGGTTACGCAGTGCTGGCTTTTTAATCAAATACAGAGTTAAAACTCCAACTATACCCTCCGTATCTGCAAATGAGAAGAGAAATAGCCGTGTGGACACTTCTTCCCTTTCTGTAACTACATGCAAAATATTAAGTGGGAATACTTCGCCCATTACATTTCTGTATATATACGTGGAACAGAGTAAAATCCCACTGTTAGGCAACAAGATTTCTTTGACCGTAAACATGTTTTCTCTTGCTGATAACTCACAAAACCAAATCATCATCGGGCCTGCAACATTTCTGCATTGCCCCAAAGGTAAACTTATATAAAATATTTGAAGAAACCAAACTCCAGTTTATCATTGGAATAGGAAACACAGACATCTCTATTATATAACATTTCATAACTCAAGCTGAATCTAATTTATATCACCTGAAAAATAATAGAAAATTCCTTCGGGCAAGAAAGTGACATATTTAAGGGGAGAAACCTTTGCTTAATTATTCATCGCTACAGTGACACAATTTTACTGGATGCTATTGTGAGGGAAAATCACCCTTTTCTGGCTTTTTCTACTGCCTCTGATCCTTTCAGAACCAAGGCAGAACCTCCTCGTGTCCTCCCAGGCTTCTGTCACCTGTGCGAGCTATACGGTTTCTGGTCACAGGGACATCTTTTCTCCTTCTCACACCACACCCATGGCAGAGTTAGCGAACAACAATGTCCACAACCCCCAAATCTGTAGTGTAACTTGCTGCAATTGTTTCGCTCACCTGGAATATTTCTGGCACTTCATATTAGATGCTAGGGAGGGCATGGAGAAAGATCTTTTCTGCTCGGGGTCTTCAGGGCTGGTTCTACTGGCTCTGTCTGTCCCAGCTTAAGACACAAGAGCCCAGCCCAGCCTCTGCTACCTCTCCCAGCTGCCTGAGGGAGAGCTGCTCGCTATAAACTGCCATCTCGGCTGCTTCAGTGACCTAGGTTAACTGAAGAAGTCTAAACAAGAAGTCTGTGCCAGCAAGCTCACTTTAACAGGATAGTTTAGGAAGTACCTGTTGAGCCATGAGGACCCCTAAAGAGTACAGGTGACCCACTGAGCTGGTAGAGGTGGTCACCTCTAGCAATGGGGCAGCAATGGGTAGCTAGGGTGATAACCTGCTCAGGTGGAAAGGGACAGGGGACCAGCCCTTGGTGAGGCTGTAGTGAAGATACTCAGCTCTGAAGGCATGGGGCTCACTGAGCCTCTGCAGGCTACTCCAAGGGGAGCAGACAGGTGGAGTCCCCCAATAACTGGACACAAACCCAACAGGAGCTTTGGCTCTGATCTCTGAAGCTAGGTGAGAGAGCAAATTGGCTCTGGAGGAGGTCACGCCTTGGCACAGGATGCTTTGCAGTTGTTGGGGAACCACCATTTGGATTACAGATTCAGTCTACAGAGAAACCAGCCAGGGCTAGTTCCGTGGATATGGCTTTCCTCTCTAATTTTTAGTGGGTTTAGAATCCATGATCTGTACATTAGCAGAGGTAAAACACTGAATATAGCACCTTAAATTCAGTACCCCCCAGGTACTGACAGCATGCATTGATGTGGGAGAGGAAAAACGTAAGATCAGAAGAAAACCAACACGAGCATGAGGGACATAATGAGGATTTTGCTGCCTCCTGCTCCAGACTCACAGGCTGGTATATACGCTTACCATAGAATCAATGCCAAAGTATGAAAAGAAACTGAATTTTACAGGTAGAAAGCCTTAATTCACTCTGCCCTTTATGGGAAGCTTTCTATAGCTTTCTAGGTGTTTTTTTTTCTTTCTTATTTACCCATTTAGAATACTTCATTAGTTAACACTTTTTACAGCTGTCAGCCAGAGGCTAAATTGCCAAACAGAGTTCTGACTTCCCTCCAGACATGTTCTTGGGGCTGCCATGTCTCGCAGAGCTGATTTAACACAACTCACACACTGGAAGGTCAAATAAAGTAAATGCTGAATTGTTTGATCCAGGGCTTGTACGTTATAACTCGCTTTTGCCTCTCCTTTGGAATAACTGTCAGAAATACCAGCGCAGTTAGGCCAACCTCTTAGACCCGGAGCTCCTATATACGTCAAATAGAAGGGAATACAGCTTCCTAGGGTGAATAGGAAGGAACTGGGGACACTTTGTAAATCCAGCATGAGCCTCGTGACCTTCTCTCCTTCACACTAGGTGAAACATCCTGTGGATTACAGAATCTTCTGGAATTTGGCAGGTGGGTGGGGCTTGATTTTTTTTTTTTGCCAGAAAATAAGTTAAAAAAGAGGAAAACGTCAGCAATGCTGCAATGCATCCGCCAACAAACTAAATACTGTAGAAATTAAATTTTCCTTAGAAAAACAAAAAATTCTAGAGAAAATTCTGTGCTGTCGAACCATGGGAAGGGTATCCCTGATGAAATATCCCAAGCCAGACAGTGAAGCTCTCTGCTAGAAGCAGCACATCTACTGCTATTGCTCAAGCAGTATCAGGGAACATAAAAGCTGTGGGACAGAGATGACACAAAAAATCTCTGTGGTCTGCATAATCCCTCCAGCCTCCCAACTCCATACTGTGATTGAAAGAAGAATAACAGGAAAGGTTAGACATGAAGTTCTCTGCACCCCACCAGATCTCTGCTTTCTCTGCCAGCCTCCCCAGCTGAGGAGTGCAAGCAGAACTATCTGCTACAAGGACTGGTTTCCAGCATATTCTGCTCCAAGACAAATCACATGCCTTGGACTGACAAGGAGCCATTTATGACTGCCACAAAATTAAATAAAGTCTCTGTTGTTCTGGTGATGCAGGAAAATGTGAATCATATGCACCAGAACGTTCCTATAGCATGCTAGAGAGAATGAATAATAAATCAGGATACCTGCCCGCCATGTGGCCTTAGAGCTGAAATAGCACAATTTACTTTTTCTATGCAAAATATCCCGCAAAGGAAATTGCACAGCAGCCTAATTTTGTGAAAGAGGGGACAGTAATTTATTCCAGGAGTGAGACAGAGTGAGGAAATAGCAGGTACTTTGAAATTCAGAGTGGGCTTGGTATTTTTGAACCTAATGGATTTTCCAGAGATGAAAGAGAGTCTCCTTTATGAAACTTCGGAATATGACTATAGCCCTCACACGCCTCCAAATGATAAATCTTTGTCCCTGAAATAGCATCTTTTTAGGTTTAATTTATTTTCTTTAGCCCCATGAAGGCCTTCCAAATTTATATACTTCAACCCTAAGGACTAATAAATTATTTTCTTCGGCCTCAAGAAGGTCATCTTCATTTATTTTCAACCTCCCTTGGAGTGAACTTTAGGAAGTGTACCACGCTGCAGCACTGTCTAGAAAATAGGGATAAATAGATGGAGGCAGTCACCACTGGGGGAAAGAAGGAAGCCCAGTATCTTTCTGAATATACCACTGTCTTCTAACCTTATCACACATTTAACATAATCTGGAACTACACAAAACATATCAGGTTCTTCATCCATAAAGGGAATCTAGTTTCTGGCAAGTTTTTACAGGCAACTGGAAATGCAAGAAGCTGGAAAATGGAAAGACTGGAGCAGTCATTTCTTTGCCAGTACTTCCTCTGGCTCTCAGGCTATTGATGAAACTGTTGTTTGTGCCTTTTATTGGTCTCTTTCTCTCTTCTGTTTTTCTAAGAGTGACCTCTGAGTTTCTGAATGCCAAATCCCTACATAATTTAGGAATAGAGATTTATTTGCCTTTACCTCCATGCTTTAGATTTGGCTATTTAGTTTGAACAAAACCCCAGAGTGGTATGTTGGAAAATGATACGAAACAAAAACTAAACAAAAGGACAAGGAGTCATACTGCACACAAGTTATGAAGGCTGCATACCTGTTATGAAGGTTCCATTTGTAGATCTAGAGGTATTTATAGAATCACGGCTCTTTTCAAAGACATAGAAAAGTCCATTAATTTATCAAATCATCAAAGAGTATTCCTGCATTTCTGGAGATGCCATTAAAATACATTATTGAAAGAATGTAAGGCACCAGGGCAGAATATTTTATAATCTAATGGGGTAAATCTTGACATCTATTTCACACTGACAACCCTCAAACTTGATGGGAATTCTGCCTTTATTAAAAATTGAATAAGTATTACATCATGTGGCTTAAGGTCACTGCAAGGCAAAACTATTAAATATATGCACTTCTGATGGAAAGTGCATAATGGATATATAAACTCTTTTTATTCCCTCTACCAGTCAGCCAGCAAAATCATATGAATATTCCAGGCAACATAAAAAGAAAAAAAACAACATAGAAATGCTAGTAACTATTTTATACCAGACTCAACAACTGAAGTTGAAGCTACACATTATGTATGTACGTACCAAAATAATCTCTGCTTTAAAACCTCGACAGTTCAACCCAACCCACCTAAACAAAAAAACAGTATGAAGGATAAATGGGTGAGCAGATGGGTTGAGGAGATGCAGTGCCTTGCTCCAAGGTTATGGAGCAGAGGAACAGCAGAGCTGGGAACACAGATGGAGTTGCCTGCCCTCATAGCCTGGTGCCACGCTGCACTGCCACCGTGCTGGCAGCTCCAGGAGGAAGCCTGACTCCACTCACTTGCATCAACACCACTTGTGAATAATGCAGCCTTTTCAAAACAGACTGATAAAAACTTTATTGCTGTCACTTCATCTCTGCTTATGGATTAGGAAGTCTTTATTTTAAAAGATCTTTTCTTCCTACTCTATATTTTGTTCTAATTATAAATTATTTTAACAGCAGTTTTCTTTCTTCTTTTCCACCCCTCAAAGCACAATTAGAGAATAATTGTTTTCAAATAATAACCACTACTTCTCAATTTAATTCTTTTTTAACACTAGTGGCATCTCCCAGCTGACTCACTCAGCATTAGATGAGGGTTTAGAAGCACTATAGAACAGAGAAACAGCTGTTTCTTTGAGCATTATGAGTTTTATTAATCCCTTCTTGCCTATAAAACGTAATCATCCCCTTTATTTCTAGAGGTACTACATATAGTTTCCAAATAACTGACAATCAGAAACAAAAGGTTTCTAACCTTTTTATAACATAATATATATTTGACCCTACAGGGAGACATGCTTACTCTGTTTTCTCTTTGGTTAGTTAATAAAGTAGCATACACAACAAAAGTAAACACTTCAGAAAGCTCAGTTTTAGTAAAAGCTCTTTTGATTAGCATCTCAGTAAGAGATACTACAGGAAGATGTTCGCAGATTATATTGAAAAAAATTCTTTCATGGTAGGAAAACTGCTTTTTTTGGTATCACTGAGGTTTTTCCTTCAGGCTGGAGTACCATCTCACTGAACTGCTTCCCTGTACTGTTGATCCCAACTGAAGCCTGTTTCAAGTCTTCACCCCTGGCCCTTCCTGCTCCTTTCCCCGCCTCTTGCTATTACAGATGCTTATGAAGCAACTGCAGCATCTCTAAAACAGCTCCCAGTAAGCACCAAATGAGCTCTCTGTGTGCATACACAGATTCTTTTATTACTTACTCATTTTGTAGGCATCCAATGCAATATTCATATTTTTACTCGCCATCTGAATAAGATACTAGAGACTCTGTGTGTGTGCTGGGAGAAAGTCAAAGGAAGGCAGTGGGAGAGGGAATGTGCATGTATGTGCCTTATGGAACAGAGAGCACTTATAAGGGAGCATAGGGAAGCTCCTGGTAGAAAAGTAGCTTAGGCTTCACTCCAAGTGAAACTAAAGCTTTGTTGTAGATATTTTGTTTACTTTAAAAAAAAAAAAAAAGAAAAAGTTGCTGAGGGTCACTTTTGCCCTCCTGCAGTTGCACCTCATACGTGACTACAGAAAGGAACTGTTTTCTCCTAAACAGGAATGAGCTATCGCTTTCCTTCAAAATCCTACCCCTAACTTTTGCTGTGCTCAGATGCTGCTCAGGAAGGTGAAGCTCTGTGGGGCTGGCCAGGAGCAAGAATGCTTCAAGGATCTCACCAGCTCACTGTCATGCTTTCTAACCATCCTGCTTCCAGCATAAGTGCAGAAACAAAAACCTTAAAGCTCACTGCAACAAATCATGAAAATAAAAACTCCCTAAGGGCAGCAGCCTTTTCTACCCATAAAGAATTGCCGTCTGTGACTTTCAGGAAGTTAGAACAGATGTCATAAAGGGAAGGATTCATGAATTCAAAAGAGGTATCTATTGTTATTCCAGCCAAATTTTCTCCATTGCTGATGCCCTGAGCTCAAACTAAAGCTTTCCTGAAAAAAGAAACCAGAGAGACTTCTGTTTATTTACAAGACTTCAAGAGACAAAAGGATCTTTTAGGACTAAATTGATGCAAAGGTGATGACTACATTGGGTGGGGAAGTTGTATTCATCTGGCCAGGCTGCCTAAGCACAAGTGTAGATGTGCTAAGTGCACGCGGTTGGATGACTGGGATGTGTAACCATGTGTGCATAGATGTGGGCAATCCTACTGGGCATTTCCCACCCACCCCC
>JANZLQ010000002.1:32847254-32878272 GCA_026212715.1 Elanus axillaris | reverse complement strand
CTCCTTGGCTAGTTCAGGTCAGCTGTCCCGGCTATGCCCCCTCCCAGGTTCCTGTGAAAATTAACTCTATCCCAGCTTAACCCAGGACACACACACAAAACTGAAGAATGCCATCCTGCTAATTTGGAGGCCACTGCACGCACAGGGACTTTCCAAATACAGCCTCATCGTTCCAATAATGGTGCTTGTCCTGGAGATCCAAGGAGAATAATAAAAGCATTTCATTGATTTATTATCATACGAGAGTTTTCCACACACAAGGAATTGTTCTCCATCCAGACACACCTTTACTACACATGCTGCCACCCTCAAAGCAGCCCTCATTCACTACTGAATTGTGTGCTGACTTTTCAGAGCAATGGGTCACCTTTGGATAGCTGGGACATTACTGCTTTCCC
Source organism: Elanus axillaris (assembly GCA_026212715.1). NCBI lineage: Eukaryota > Metazoa > Chordata > Aves > Accipitriformes > Accipitridae > Elanus > Elanus axillaris. The sequence goes on along the minus strand of JANZLQ010000002.1, from coordinate 32,877,874 downwards.
TTTCTTAAGGAACCTATGTTACTATGAATGTGAGGTCGACCATATTCTCTTTGCAAACTTAGTGATGGGTGACTTGCTATGTAATTGCTTTTCCGGGCAACTTATTCTCCTGAGTCAATGTTTCATGCTGCTGAAGGTGCCAGAGTAGTTCCTTTGCAGTGATAACAAATGTTTTACCCATGTTAAACCATTAAACAAAGGAAGGGTATGAGCTTTTTACGAAAATCTCCTGTAAATGTATTTATTTAAATTCTTAGAACTCAAGTTAAAACAGTAGAACAATTTTTAGGTTTGTATTAATGACTTTTTTTCTCTGAAAAAGTGATGTTTAGATAAATATTAAGTAAAACTAAACAAAGCATGACAGGAGATAAAACCGTTCCCTGCATAAAACATGTAATTCAAATACAGTCTCTATACACAGATATCCAGCAGCTTCAGTTTGTCACTGTGATCCACAAAAATAGTGATTGAAACTTTACCCACCCCCCTCCATCTACATGATTCCAAATAAACCACAGGAGCGTGATAGCCCCACTAAACTTCAAGTTTAAAACCAGGTTACTCTGCAACTACTGATTTTTCTGAACTAATGCAGAGGTCCCTGTTCAATTGATACTGTTTAAATCTTCATGCTCTGTCTTGCACCACAGCATAGCTCTTACATCTCTTTCAGGACATACTGATTTGATTTGTAACTCAAGGAAATATAGAACGACAACTCTGATTTACATGCATGTAGGTATAAGCAATCATTCTGGGCTCATTAAGACTCATTCATTTTATCTTACAGACTCATGCCACATACTTCCACAGTGCTTTCAAGACAAAGCCAATGTCACTCACATGTCTGGGGCTCAGAAGTCAGGATGGCAGCAAATAATGCCATGAATAAAGTGTGACTGCATTAAAGGTGACTGTCTTTAAAGTTATAATGTACCTCTAATATATCTTTCACTCTGACTTTACAGTAAACCCATTGTACCAACCTACAGTCTCTCAGAATCACTCCTACATGAGGAGTATAAGAGGGTGAGCAATCTAAATCAGTGCAGTGGCATCAGGGAGTCTCTATTGAGGCAAAATAACTTCTACCACTTCACCTATCACCTCTGATGTGGGTACTGAATGCTTGTAAATCTCTTCTCAGTGGGCTGTCTCATTTGTCTTATATTTAATCCTCTTTGTGAAACTTTCCCCACCCTTTGAATGTAACTAAGATTCATCTTGTTCATCTGTTCTTTGCACCTCATTGCAAAAATTGATGCTTGAGATAAGATAGCTGGATAATGATCACAAATAGCTTCCAAGAGCCTCTTTGATGTTAAAACAACTTATTTTAAGGTACTTTCTCTCCTGCCTGCTGGGTTTAAGAACTTCCAATGGCACACATAACATGTAGGACTGCAAATTCTTGTTGCATAGTTTTCAGAAGAGCTTTTTAAAGCATCAATGCCATTACAAATCTTTATATATAAAGTGCATTAGGAATTGTTAAAATGATGCAGGAACAGACAGTTACATCACCTGCTGCAGGTATAAACATCTTCTGCACTACTAGTTAAACAGTGACTAGGGGGTAGGTTTGGCAGATACTAAGCAACAGTTACTTAATTAAAATCATGACAAATGTTTTATGCTTCTTCAAATTATATTGTGTAGCAACTTGCTGCTTGTTTCCTTTTGGGGTAAAAAAATTCTTTGGGAATTCGACTGCTTGCAACAATATAGAACCACAAGCTATGAACGGACAATATTTCATTGTTATAAGAGCTTTTCACTGCACTAGAAGTTAATTCATCACATCTAAAAGGTTCTCTGATTCTCACAGTGTAGGTCAGGGGGATTGTAGTTCCCTCATATCCCTTGGGAAAGGTTCTAATCCTTTCCTAGAGCTTTTAGATATTACAGGTGAGAGACTGAAGGGAGAAAAAGATGCAGAGTGGGAGGTTCACCTTAGATTTGAAGAGCCAACCTGTTTATGACACAAAGACTTCTTGTCTTTTCTCTTCTTGAGGTTAAATTACCATACTCAGCTTTGTAGTTCCACAGATATTCTCCTGCTTAAGAAACCTCTGTATCAGGGTCTTTTTGTTTCCATCTCCTTTCTATAGTCCTTTGTCTGTAAAACCAGAGTCTACCAAAATCATATCTCTAAGAAAGTGCATCTTAACTGAACATAACATGTTCAGAGGTCAAGATTTAAATACCTGGAGTTTCCATGTAATGGTTTAGTTGTTTCCAGGAGGGGGGTAATATCAAAATTCTGGCCATAGTAAAAAAAAAAAAAAAAAAGCCTCCAAAAATCCTGCTTGTTCCCATTTGGCTGACCTAAGACTGTGAGAGTGCTTGGCTAGCACAGCTAAGTCCAAAGCTGTTAGTTTGGCAAAGACATTTTCTGAGCCTGCTGGGATCAGCAGCAATTCCTCTGCAATTGCTCTTTCCAGTTCAGCAGGAGAGGACAAGGGAGTCAGTGAAAAGAAAGAGCTTGAGATGAAGAAACAGTCATGAGAGATATTCAGCTAGGCTTGGGGGGGCGGGGGGGAAATGAAACATAGAGTGCGAGAGGGATAGTGAAGAACATTAACGGTGTTGGGAAAACATTTTGGTTTAATTTCAAGGACTTAAATGCATTTTAAGTAAAAGAGGAGGACATTCCAAAATTGGAAGTTGTAAGAAACACTGTCCAAAGACTTTGGGGAATGAAATAAATGTTGCTGTTCCTGTGTTTTCCGATAAGAAGATTTCATGAAGATTGATCCAATTTTGTGACACACTTTGATGTCCCTGGATCCACAAAAAAAAGTGCTTCAGCTAAAAGTTGGTGTCATGCACTAACTATGCTCTCATTATTCAAGGTGGTACACATACTGCCCTAAAGAACTAGGTGTTTTCTTTTTTTGTGATTCTTCCCATTTGACTGCGGAAAGATTTCAACATCTAATATATAATGAATCTCCTGTTTCATATCAACAAGGATTCATTACAGTGAAGCTCCAAAGCTACATGCTTTATCTGAATGTATAGTAATTACTGTAGCAAGTCTGCTGGTCTTTACTTATCTTGTTTGCTGACATATCTATTGATAGTGAAACAAACAACAGTCAGCCTTCCTAATGAACACAATCAATCACAGTACACACATGCCACAACCAAGGCCAATGTTAAGACATCCTGCAGCCCTGCAGAAAAGAAGCCTCCAGCAGTGGCAGAGCAGAAATATTGGAGGAAAACACCAAAGCAAAACAAATATAAAATTTAAACCAACAACTGTGGATTGTTTTGCAAAATAAAAGGGCTGCTGTCTTTGTGACAGCTTACTGAGCAGTGTGCTTTAGACAGAAAGCCAGGATGAAAGGGGACCAGGGAAACTGAGCTCTCTAATGCTGCTTGCAGTAAGCATCCTTCTCGGAGCACAGAAAACACCTTTCATTTCTCCATGTCATTTTTGTGTTCAATAGCTAAAAATATATTAGTGAAATAACTGAATTCATCTGAACAGAACATTGTGCCATGGCAGAAAGCTGTAAGGGTATACACCATGCAGTGCTCTCTCCCTGATTACCAGAATCCTGTGTTTCTTTCCAAAGTGTCTGCTACTGGTCTCTGTCAAAGGTTGAATATCGGAGATACCGAAACCTCTGGTCTGACCCAAGTATAGCTCTTATGTTCTTACATATTGTCAATCAGATAAATAGGGATTGAAGTTAAAAACATTGGCTGAAATTTCATCCTGGTGAAAAGAACTAGCAGACAGCCTATGCCCTGCTTGATTTCTCAAAACAGACATTAACTGGAGGTTAAGCAGTGCAGTGGCACTGCATTGGTCCTCTGCTTTAGCATGCTTTTCCTTTCAAGCCAGGAAAGGGAAGAATCTACTTCTCTCACCATTGCAACTTGCAGACTCCTCGGAGGCATCTGAAGAGGAAAGGGCATGCCTGGCTTGTCAGGTCACCCAGACATCTGTAGCAGTTACACAGCATGTTGCAGACCCCAACTCATTTCCAGTCCTGTTGATCCAAATTCTCAACTTCATTCTGCAAAGTACCTAGCACTTCATACCTCAGAGTAATTCCTCCTCTCCTTAAGTGTCCTTAATTAAGCATTGTTAATTATGTTTATAAATGCAGCCATATAGCCTAATGCATTTCACATCATGTTGGTATCAGTAGCCCACATAAGCAACTTCTTCCCTTTCACCCTAGCAGTCATTCCACTGCACAAAGCACTGCTGGTGGCTGTTGGCATAGACCTTCACGCCTGGCTGCAATATATCTGCCAGAGCACGTGGGACCACTCGTACCTGAACATGCAGGTGGGTTTGTTGGTAGCCAGACATTCTTCTACCACTTCTCTGCAGAAAGTCGTTTTGCAAGACAGTCAAATATCTGGAAACAATAAGGATGCAGTTGCAAGATCTAACCTGAATCATGTGCAGGCAAGAGGATTTTAAGGTTTTGGAGAGAAAAAGGATGCCAAGTACTGTGCTTTATGTCACCATGATCATAACATGAAATTGTCTATTGATTCTGTGTTCTTCTGCTCCATAAAATATTAATGTATAATAGAAGGAGAGGAATGAGACTGCTGTCTTTGTGAACATGGATATTCAGAGTGAAGTACTAGTATATGGGCTGAAGCTTAGGGTGTTATTCCATCCCTGCATTTACTAAAATGAGATAGCATCAATGAATTTTAAAAGCTTACCATACCCATTTAATTTAGTCAGTCCTAAAACATTAAATATAATTAAACAGTGAAAAATATATTAATGGATTGAGACTTGCCAGGATGTTCTGAGCAAAGCTGAAATTTTCATCTGTTGCTCCAAACTTTATGCCATTCAGTAACAAAAATGAAAAATTGTAATATTCTACATTTAGGCATAAGAGTCTAGTAATTTCTTTTCCGATTAAACTACTTTTATTGGTTTTGCCCAAGGTTTAACTTAATTTTAAAAAAGCTTTTAACATTCACATTGCTGGAATTTCAGAAAAGAAAAAAAAATACAGCATGTGCATGCATGTATATATATACACATATATATATACACACTCACTTATTCATACATGCATAGAATAAAAATGTAAAATACATATATATAAACTATATGAGTTTATATATAGAATGAATATGCACATTTGCACAGATGTACATTCTGCATTTTCATTGTAGTTTCCTTTGGAAAGCAAAACTATGAACAATGGGTAGATGCAGTTAGCTTTTGCTTACTTTCACAGCACATATTTCTAAAGATTGTAGTCAGTTTTAATAACATCAGTACTATATTAAGACCTAGAAATCCAAGCCAAGGTCAGCGGCCGTGGGCAAATATAACTACAGAGAAGTGATCTTATCCCTCAGAAAAACCTAGGCCTGTACTGGTGTGACCCAAGTTTGATTCTTCCTTCCCCAATCCAGCACTATGTTCCTCGTGTGGGTCTCTGGGGGACAATAACAGCCCAGTGCATTTACTAGATAACCTAACGGTCTCTTCTGCCTTAAGAATTTCCTGTGCTTGTAAAATAGAACACATTATTGTTGGTTTTGTTGGTGCCTAGAAACTTGAGTCAGAGATGAGTCCCACTGTACTAGGATCAACCTACACGAAGACATCATATCCAAACTCTGAAGAGTTTATAATTTATGTACATGTTTTCAATGTCAACTGTCCTATCAGGTCAAAACAGTTTGATGGAAAGCCAGCCCATTTAATGCGATTTCCTCATGCCACAGGAAATGCACGTGGAGCAGTGGGGAAGCAGAAGCCCATTTTGCAGAGGGGAACAAGTTGTGCTCTGCATCCCAAATTAGCATCAGTTGCAAAGACTTTTGACTATGCATTTTTTTTCATAAGAGGGCTTTTAAAATCCATCTCTGCTTAATTTGTCCTACATCAGGAATGTTCATGAATTCACTATGCAGATCTCACGGTTATCAAACACCTTAGCTTCACTTTGGTCCCCATCTACAAAAAACCCATTTATTCCCTAGTACACTGCTCCATAATAAATATTACTCAGTAAGTACTGAGGGAGTCAAAAAAGGGAATTGGCATCCTAGCGACAGAATATTTGCACTCCTTACAGATTTGTGACTTTAATATTGAAGAGATACATCTTGCCTTATAAAATAATCCCCAGGCTGCTTGTTTCCTTCGGCTGAAGGCTGAGCAAACGTATCATGGTTTGAAGACCAATCACAAGGCAGCACAAAGTAGCATCCCATTTACAAACAGCATCACTGGCCAAACAAACAATAGAGAAGGATTTACAGGGACACATTCCTGAAAGCCTGCTGTTGAAACATATCAGCAAATCATCCACATGCTTAACTAGATTTGGCAGAAACACTGAGATTCAAACTATATTTTATTATACAGGTTCACAACTTAAACATACAGGCATGGCAATACCCTAGAAATGATCATGACTGTGAATTGCTAGGAAATCAGCATAATTTTATCAAGGGAATCACTGCAGAGATTTCCATACCTTGATCAAGAAGGGAAATTTATGCTTCTTTCTGTGAGAAACCATTAGAAGAAAATCCCCACCTACCCAAATACATACACCAAGGAGAGCTACTTTTTATTAAGAGGTGTCTGTCAACCTCTAAATACTCTTATAGGCATGTTCACTTAAACATAGGATAAGTCAAAACATTACACCAGTATTAAGACCAGTTCAGCATACTCTGGATTCAAATGTAATGAACTGGAAATACACTCTGAATCAGCTAAGCTCCCTACCACTCTGGAATAAACACTTCTCAGCTATCATCCTTTCTAAAACCCCGATTAAGTATAAATTCCCCTTGCACTGTTTAACACATTCGTGCTATTTTGGCCCAGCTGGAGTCCTAACATGTGGACTCTCTGTAGGGAGTTTCAATCTTGAGTATCTTGCCTGGAAAACACCACTCATTCTCACGCCTCATCACTGATCACCAGTCCAGCAGATTCACTTAGAGGGAGTCTCAGACAGCTCCCAAACCTCTAAGAGCTTTATAGTCCAATAATCAACAACTTAAACTCTTTCTAAAAATTAATAGGCAGCCTGAGGACAGACAGCAGTGCAATAGTGTAATGTGTTCAAGGTATGAAGCACCTCTCAACAAGCATCTGACTAAATTACCCACCAGAGGCTTACTCCAAAGCCTACTATCTAGGAAAATAACCTCTTTCTGACTTGCCAGGGCCTTGGATCATTTCCCTAACTTACTTCGGATACACAGGAAAACATCTGGAGGACACGTGCAGGTTCAGCAAGAACGGCTAGGTACAAATGGAAAAATGGCAATGTTATTACCAAAGAAAGATTAAAAAGAAAACCAAATCTCTACCGATCTCACTTATAAGGCAGCAAAGCTTTTCCAAAAAGAGGTTGCCAAACCGCATCAAATCTACTGATCAACTATATTGAATAAAACTTCTATTAGTATACAAATGAAAGCAAGCACATCATATGTTATATCTAATTATATTACCTATTACCTTAAAAGGAAATGCACATGTCCATACTCCTTTGAGTAAAGGAGATTCAGTACCTCTTTCTTCATGCCCAATTAATGATACCACCTTAAACCAGGAGTATCTCCTGACTTACTGTTCTTCTGTAATTAGCTAAACAAGAGCCTTTTCTGTCTGAAGTAAGTTGGGAGAAAAATGAACTCTATAACAAATGCTCCTTAAGCTACTGTGAATTTGACAAAAAGATTTGTTCTGTTTTGGTCCATCAGGAAGGCATTGGCCGTGCCTGGCAGCACTGCTTGGCACTGTGCCCCTTGCACAGGACACTAGGCAGCCTGCTCCCAGCAAACCTGTACAAGACATGCTGCAGCAGTGGTCCGACAAGACGGAGCAGGCAGCCCGTCGGAATCACTCCACAGTGGGAAGTCTTATTTTGCTTTTTCCCCACAGTGGAGCTACACAGGGACCTGTAATCCACACCACTTCTGATGATCTCTTTAATGGTACTCAAGGATGTCTAGACACATCATTTTCTGAGAAGCAGATGGTGCTGCTCACTGTGCCAACAAGCACAGTACAGAAGAACAGGTGATAATGGTAAAAGGAAAGCCCTGCGCTGTGGATTGAGACTGACCAGATGCACTCTGCATACAGTAGTCTTTAATTCCTCCAATCTTGGGTGATTTAGTTAATTTTTAGTCTTTTCCTTTTAGAAGTCTGAAGAAATTCAGCACCTCACAAAATAAGTACACGGACTGCGCTAGTATTGACAGACTTCTTTCACCTACTGCAATTATTATAAAATTTTAAAATTGTGCTAAACTGACTTAAGTACCACATACATGCAGTAGAAAGAAGTATTATAAATTGAAAAGAAGAATAAGATCTTAATTTTTTCCTAACCTAGCTGTAGCAACCTGCTGATAGCTAATGAAAAGGTCCAGGAGACAATCATGTTGGACTTTGTAAGAAGTTTGGAGCCCGTTTGTGACTGTGTATGAATTGCAGAATTAATGTGTATAAATGGGCATAAAACCTGCACATCTGACTATTTTGAATTATTATGCAAAATTATTTGGACATCATCAGGCTTCTTCAAAGCTTATATTCACTTTATCTTCTCTATTTTACAAGCTTCGATCTGCTCTATTATAAAGCCAATACCATTAGAGAAAAAAAGGATTTAAAACTCAAATTTAATTAGAAGAGATTATCCACAATTATTCTCTTTCATTTAAAATGTAAATTTTGATGCCAGCTATCTGGAACCAGTCTAAGAGAAAGACTCCTGTTTGATGATTCATACTGTCTCGTAGGATGCATTTAATAAGAAATTACAAGAACTCCCATTCTACACAGTTGGATAGGCTCCTCTCATGCCATGCTACTACATTTCTAACCCAAACTTTACAATTTCCCTTCCACTTCCCACATTTGCAGACCTTCTGGGTCATGCTGGACCCAGCATCTTTAGTGCCAAGCACATTAGTGTATCTCCTATTGTTGGGAGTGTATTTTAGATGGATGGCATGAAAGAATTACTAACATCCTTGATGGACCTTGAACACTGAAACAAGCTTCACAGAAGAGATAAGAACCACTTGAAACCAGATGTTTGTTGGCAGGAGAAGCAGAGTATATGACAAGAGGATGATCTAAGAACCTGTGATAGGGACCGTGGACAGGAGCTAGCAGCCAACTGTATAGTTAGCTTGTGCGCGTGAACATGTTATGATAACCAATCGTAGTAAAGCTAGAGGCGCGTGGACAGCTTGTGACTAATTGCTTAAGGTATATAAGCACGCTATTTGAGCAATAAAGGGAGAACAACTCTAACCGTATCGGTGTCCCGTTGTTACTTGGCTCGCGTGTCCAGATGGCTCCCTGCTTCATCCTATGTGGTGTTACTACGTACTCTTTAGATTCTCATGTGTGGGCAAAGAAATGGGCACAACAACTGTGGCTTCCAGACAAGTGTGCATTATCCACCATAGCTTATTATCGATTCAATTGGGTTGGTTATCATGCTGCAAATTGAGAGTAGAATCACTGCTGTAACATCTATCAAAGCTACTTGCACTTGCATAGGTGTGAGGCTGAAGCTTGTCTGTTATTTTGGAAATAAACACATTTTGGTTGAACTTTTCACTGTTACCAAAGCTCTGCTTTCCCATCTCCCACATCAAACTGAATTAACATGCAATCAACATCTCTCAAAGAACGTGACAAAAACACATGAATGAGCTTGATTAAAATTCAGCTAGAGTCTGAAATATGATATCAACATCATAGATCAATAAGATCCAGACAGAAATGGATTACAGACAAATGAATATACACATATTATTGCCTCTTTTACTTCATTTTCTATTGTACCTTTTTATATCTTCCTTCTAGCTTTTTTTCTGGCTGCACCTGTCTCTTTAGAATGACATCTAGAAAGATCCACACTCCCATGTAAAACTATTTGCCCTATATAGTACTATTATTTGTATTACAGTGCAAAGCAAAATGCTGCACTAATGGTGGAAAAAAGCACACATTGTCCCGCAAAGGTCCTTCAGTCCAACAGAGAAGAACAATCAGTGAAAGAAAAGCTGTCCTCTTATTCTCCTTTGTTTGTGGGAAATGGATGGAAGAGCAATGAGTCAAAACAAAAGGAAAAGCAGTCTTGAAACATGTAAATCAACTAAAAAATAAATTATGAACTCAAGCAGAGCTTGTGCTTGATAAGTCACTGGATAAAAAACAAAAGTCATCCTTGGAACAGGATTATTCCTGCTAAGCAATGTTTCACTCTCTCTCTAAATACTTTGGGCATAGTCATGCAGGAAGACATTGGCAGAGTCACGATTTAAGTTTTGCCCTACAGGGTATCAGTCCAGTATGGATGTAACCTCCCTGGGGTAGGTACGAGCTTAGGAAAGTCCACCTTTGCAGAATTTACCAGCTGAAAGGAGCAGGAAAACCATAGCAAAGATGCAGCATTAGGGCAATCACTAATGATGGCCAGGTTTGCTATGTGAAGGAGTACCAATAAGGTGTTTGCAGTGAAGTTTTCTTTCTCTTTCTCATAAAGCTCAAACCTCTTCTGGCTTTTTATGAGCTTAGTATAACATCATCCAACACTGCACAGCAGTGACTGTGGGGTACAACCTGCCTTTCCTTTCTTATTTTCTTTCTTATTTTATACATAATTTCAAACACACTGCAATAAGCCCACAAAGCCAGCAGAGGCTTTAAAAAGTTAATGAGAAAGATGCAAGAAAATGTATTACTGTTTGTTCCAGAGAATCCTGCAATGTTGGTGGTTATATACTCTGAGACACTGTCAGCTCCACACCGTGGGGTTTTATTGCATTACTCTGGCAAGCAAACCAATGTATCATTAATGACCAATCTTTGTGTCCTTACTTAGTGCTGCTTTTGATAATAATGATGCCTGAATAAGGGGTTCACAGGCTTGGCTCTAGTTTCAGTTTCCCAGCGCAAACTAGGATGAATCCAAAACAAAAGCTATTAATACAGTTTGCGTTTCAAATGAAGGTTTGCCTATTGTGGAAGTTCGGGTCTCATGGCTTTTCTGTGCTTCTGACTTCATCAAATCAAGAACAGAACCACAGAAACATTAAGAATGATACAGAAATTATGACCAAAGATGTAACAGCCTTCCAAAACAAACTGCCTCTACAGAACTGAAGGTGCAAAACCAGGAAACAATTTTCATTGTCCAAATCAACGTGCCTGTACTCAGAAACTACTTTTACTGCTGACGCAAACCAGTCCTAATGAAAAAAAAGTCTTTATTTTCCATAGATTCAGTCAAGCCAAATAAAAACTGTTATTGAAATAGACATTGGTGATAATGAGTTTTGGTCACCACAGGTAAACATTCTCTACCACACTTACACTACACTTTCAGTTCCTTTACTACTCAAAGCCCTCTGCTCCATTAGTCTGAAATCAAGAAGGTTCCATTTTAATATATCCTGTGTTTTTCCTTAAATATTTCAATAACATTTGTTCTGTACCTTACCCAGAAATGAAAATTTTTCTTAGAGAAATATATGACATTCATGATAACTTTCAATAGAGAAGTGTTGGGATTTTTCAATTAACATATGGAAAGCTTAGTTAAGGTAAGCATGCAGTAACCAGGACAGCATACATCATACTTGCCAGAAGATTTATGTGCTTTATTTCAAAATATTAAAACATGCAGACCTCCTGGGTCATAATATAAATAATATATTGCACCTATATAGCTAAATCTGAAGTGAAGTCTATTACTTAACCAAAAATAGAGTTTGTAGCACCACCAAATATTACCATCTTCCATCGCCAAGAAAAAAAAACAAGATCCATGAATACCAGAAGAAAAGCCTGCTTTCAAACACTTCCAAGTATGCACTTGTTGTTTGGGTGCAGGTTATTAATTTCTACTGCTTTATTTTTTATTGTGGAGTGTTTATTCCTCTTCCCTTTCCATCAAAAATTAATAACAGGCTGTTCCTCCTCCTACTGATTTCAGTGAAAGAAGTCTTTGTGCTTTGTGTCACACCTCACCAATGCAGGTTTGATTCATACAGATAACAACAGACATTTTTTATAGCATTTTTCCAAATACTGCAAAAAATTATTTCTCATTTGTAGAATAATATTTTTAAACATGAACTTTGTAACAATGGTCAGAAAGAATTACAAGATGAAGAGGAACAGCTATTTAGTTTGCTGTAAAGTCCAGTGAAATTAATTCACAGATTCCTGCTGATTTAAAGAGGCTTTGGATCTGGACCTGGCTGAGATCAAGGTCATGATTTTATTGCCTCATGGTAACCAATGACTTTGAATCCCTGCACTGCTGACATAGAAGAGATAACTGTGATCACTCCCTTTTGTTTAAAAATACATACCGTTTAGCTCAAATTGTTCCTACAGAAAGAGAGGTCCAAACACTACTTAAAAAAATAGAAAAAATACAAATAAAGGAATGCACATATACACCCCCCCACACACACACTTGTGGTTTTTTATTGGGTTGGGGTTTTTTAAATATTAATTTGAAAGGGCTCAATTCATATCCACTGGCATCTAGGGCCCAATATTTATGTATAGATCACAAATATATAGTGAAGATGAATGGGCATGATTCATAGCACATACAGTGCCTGAGCAGAGTGTCCCCATAAAGCTTACTGCCTCTCTGCACCACCAAGATTGTCACCTCAGATAATGACAACTGTAGGCATGGAAGATTTTCAATCAGACTTCATGTGCTCTGTATCATGATCTGATGACACTTTTACTTGTAGGGCATGACCATACTAAATCATACATTATCTCTGCACATATATCTCATTGGATGAAGTCTAACACAAAGCAGTACTTTTTTCAGGTGACAGACATTTGATGAATAGACACATGAAGGACAAAGACCACTTCTAAATGGTACAGTGCTGCTAATGCGAAAGAACCTGTGCTTAAAATTGGTGCACACACACACGGAATCTCATGGAAGGCTCTTGCCCAAATAAGGTTTCGTGAGGGGCTCAGGGAGAGGAGGGGAGCTCTCTACTGAAAAGGCTGCAATGGCCAGATCGAAATGAAGGACACGTGCCAAAGTGCACCTGGCATTAGAAGTGTCCAGGAGGGAGCTCTGACTCCAGGTTAGTTTGGGGGGCTCCCTTCTTTCTCACAGCTCTGTCTGTAGCTAGGCTAGACTAACTGGTTTTCCAACCACAGCTACACGAAAGATTTCACAGAAGCAGAAGATACTTTATTTTGGAGCATAATCTTGTTTGCTCCAGATGGGAGAAGATAATCCTTCTCTGCCTGCCAGCTGATCCCTGAACTCCTCCAGCTGTGTTCCTCCAAGAGTCATGGATGCAGGCACCACCAGCCTCCCTCTGTGTCAAAGAGGGACAAATACCTGTGCCCAGGACTCCTCTCTGCACAGGGATTCGGATCACATGATCTGGGCCAGGACTCTGCAGGCACAGAATGATTATTTTTGTGCTCTGCAACAAGGTCGCACTGAGTTTCTTTAGGAGGTGTGTTTTATCTCTGTCATCTCTAGCTGCCACAAGGCATGACGGTTGTTACGGCAAGCCCTTTTCATTGAATGGCAAAGAACTGAATGCACATAATGCCTTGGACAGATGCACCAGCACCTTCCTTTTTCCTTACTGCAACCAGTTTTCTTCTCTGTCTTTCTTTTCTAATTTATGCTTATCTAAGCAAGGTATAATACATGAGATTTGTCTTTTAAATCCAACATTCATTCCCTTCAACCTTCCCCTCACTCAAGGGAAGTTATCTTATAAACCTACCTCAGAACCAAGGGGAGATGCAGGATTGGGTGATTTTTTATGCGTATAAATAATTTATGATCTTATAACACATGCACAAATTCACTGAAAACAAAAATCCCTCTCTCTGATTTCACCAACCAAAATGCTCTAAAATCTGAATCTATTTAACTTTTTTCTATGCTCTTTCTACTGCTAGGAATTGCTTATATGCATGAAACTAAGGCTGCATTTGCATATGAATTTTGCAGGACTAGAGTCTACTTTATAATGTGTATTCTTCCTTTTCTATGCTGTATCTTCCATTTTCATTATGCCTCAAATAATACACTGAAATATGCAGAGTGGTTTCACATGAAATATGTTTCTCATTTTAATCAGTTTAGCATCAAAGGTTTTAGGCTGGTATTTTCTAGGTTAGTGCGTAGGGTGTTTATTAATTTGTCTGTGATGCCTTCTCTCATTAGTGTTTAATGGAATTTCAAGCAATCCCAGCAGCTAGTAGATAATTTATTTTTTAAACATTCTTATCAGTGTATTAAACAATCAGAGTCTCTATTGTTTCCGAATAATCTAGAGTGCTTGTTTCATCTCCAGATTAGAAAGCTGGTACACTCTGAGTCCTGATTGCACAGGGCTGAAAAAGAACCAGTTTTTTATTTGAATTTAGTGTGATTGTAAATTAGCAGCCTAACAACCCCTGAGATTTGGATCCTCCAATATTCCTTTTGCAAGAACATGACCAAAATAAATGCCACCAAGTCCTGATCCAGCTACTCTATTTACTGGCAAAAAAGACCCCTGCCACAGCCTTAGCCAACACACAGGACCTCTCTCTGTTGGAAATCTGCTCCAGCGAGGCAGGCTCAAACCAATACCAGCACATAATTCCTCTGCTGCCTATAGCTCTTGCTTTTCTCCTGATACCAAGGAGGCCTATTTAACAATACCTGTGTTATACAAATATTCAGCAACTGGGAATGTAGTAATGTCTACTAACTATTGACCTTTGCTGCATTTGAGCCTAAGATACTGAGTTTAGACAGCCAAGAGTTTCAGCACCCCTAAAATAATGTCAATAATTTAGAAAGAAATGGTGTATTCCCATCACTAAAGCAATATCTTCAAAATCAGCTTGTGTTCCAAAAAGATTTTTAAAGGATCCCATAACAGCCCAAACAGGCTATATGATACTATATGGGTGTTTAAATCATACATGTGAAAAAACCTGACAAATTAAGTACCAAAATGAATTGCAAAGGCATAGTTTTTTCTCACAGAGCAAGTTTTAAAATCTAATAATAATCTCTGTAGGGAAAACAAAAATAAAGGTCTTCTACTTTTAGAAGAGTGAATAAAACCCAGGAACATGGAAGGGGGTTTCCATGGACGCAGCCTGTCTGCAGTAATCAGGAGGTGTGGTTTGGCATATGAAACAGTAATTCCAATGTTGGATGGAGGTGAAACATTACTATGCAAACTAATCTGAGGTTATTTTTGTTTTCATTCCTCTGACATTGTCTTCTCTCAAGCCTATATGAATAAAGAACTGTATCTTCTTGATCACAGTGCCATGAAATCACATTTACATTCTCATTCCCCACTCATGTTTCACTTGGTTTAGCGTGCCAGACAAGAGTCAGAAACTGACTGCAGCCGTATGAAAATGGCTTAGCCACACATGTATGAAAAACAGATTCAACAACCATTAAACTAAGTCTCATGAGTTTGTCAATGATCTATGTATTGGTAAAGTTTTGCTAAAGAAGGGAACTCAGCATTTTACATGGAAGCTTGATTCATCCCTCCTGGTCCAGAAAGGGCACACTGCAAAACAGCAAGGCACCTGTTTTCCAGACCCGATATTTAATGTGTCACTGATACTTACAGTGCTCTTTAGCCCCCGCTTTCCTTTTTGTCCCTTCTGCCCTTCTTTTCTGTGAAGGGATCCTCTTGCTTTCCCCTACTGGTACATAATCTTGCACAGTCCTCAGAGATGCTTTCCCCTGGTTTATCATTTTTCCCTTCCTGGGGCTACCAGAAATATGAAACAGAGCTGTAAAGACGGTTTGCAGGTATACCACACCCCTCTGTCCCCTGCAGATAACCTAGATGCAGTACTGCTCAGGTGGATGGTTTTGTATCTCTGAGTGTAAGATGGTTTGAGAGATCCTTGCCACAGTGAAAGCTCTTCTGTCTTTGGAAACCTTGAAGTCAATATAGAAATCATGCCAGCCTTCACAGAGCTGGTTCTTCTGCATTGTGGAGGGGCACCAGCTCCTATCGATGAGATGCTCTTAAAAGCACAAATGGCGAGGACCAATGACACCCAGCACACTGCTCTGCTTTGCCAAAAAAACAGCTAAACATTTACTTTAATTCTTACAGGATCAAACACCCTGACAAGGTTGAATGGAGAGGTGAAGTGACACTAAAAGAATAAAATCTATCACTGAACTGCCTGACTAGCCGTTTCTCAGGAAAGTTATTCTTTTCTATAACAACAAGTCAAGACGTTTAAAATCTGTAGCTGATTAACTAGTTTATTGTTTTCACTATATTACACATTGAAATAACCAAGGATTTGTCTCAAAGACAAGCAGCCTTTTTTTACTGACTGCAATGGAAGTTGTTGCAGAAGAGATGTGCACATCACATTTATCTCATGTGATGGTCAATTACTTTTTTTCAAAACAGATGCAGATCATAGTTTTTCTCATCAAGGAGTAGTTTACAGGCATTTTACCCAAGTCCAGACACTACTGTTGAGTGTATGATGATAAGAACCTGGTTCATCCCATGTTTTTTTGTGGGGAAAAAAAAAAGAAAAAAAAAAAAGTAATTTTGCTATCTCTCATTTTGTGATGCTCTTCACCTAAAATAAAAACAATTCCATGGGAATGTATCTGCTGGTGAATGGGAGAAACATAACTATTATCAGTGTAGAAAATACGTCCTTCAGCATGCAGTCCTTGAGTTTTTCCTTCAAGGAAATGCAACAGGAAAAACAATGAGGCTTGACACCCAAGGAATGCTCTCAAAAGACTAGCAAATACCAACTTCCATAATTAAAATTATCTTTCTGTCAGTCATCAAGATAGCATGAATATGAAATAATGCCACATTTATATGCTTAATTATAGAATTCAGGTTGTTTAGAATACAGGCTGTTTAAATCAGCAATGAAAAATTCAGCTTAATGGCAACCTATGTTAATTCCTGCTAATTGAACGAACTGTTTGGATCATACCCCATGTAAACCCCTTCCATGCCTCCCAGATTTGCTTGCAAGCTACAGTACTAAAGCTGAAAAGATTACTGTACAGCTTTTCACAGGGAAATTACTAATTGCCATGCATTTCATTCTGCTGTCTTCTTCCCTACAAATGAAAACATAGCAGGAGTGAGTGGTTCTACCTGATTAAACAGAAGACATCCTCCTGAATATTAGAAGCAGAAGTTACAAACTGATTTTCTTATTTCAAAACATACAGTACAATATATCCAGTATGCATCCAATAACACACCAACCTGATGAGGCTCCCTACATGCCCAAATCTCAGATGGTAATTTAGAAAGCCCACACTTCAGTGCTGCCTAATCCCAGCTGTGCACAATCAGTGCCTGCACAGCTCCCTCAGTAACTCCCTCACTGCAGCTGAGTACAAATTCACCAGTCCAAGGATTAAGTTCACTGAATAGGGGGATAAGATAAGGGGAAAAAGTAAAGATACTGGAACAGATAAAGATGCTGAAGAAGAGGTCTAAGGGATGCGAAGGACACAGGGAAAAAAATCAAAGTTGAGTACAAAAATAGAAAAAAATCAGAAGATTGTATTACAGTCAAGACAAGGAATGTATGTGAATGATTTGTATACTTTTATAATAGATATGTTACATTTGTTTGGTATCTCAAATGTTATAAGCATACACAAAATTATGAGTCCTCCCAGCTGTAACTACATATTTTTGGAGGGAAATGTGAACTCGGAATAAAAGAAAAAAGCCATGATTTCTGACATCTACTTGGAATACTCTCTAGATTTACTTCTTTAGGAACTGTTGATGAAACAACAGTAAAAGGAGGCCTTTTTCTACATGGTTAATTCTCCTTGTGGTTTTACTTACACACTCTGTCAGCAGCTGGAGAGGGGTAAATTCCGCAAGAGGATGGAGTTGAGAGCTACTAGGCTTTCCTTGGGTTCATCTCATTTCCTGCGATTTTGTACACAAGAGGTGAGTATGCACAGGCCAATAATCACATCCAGTAGTCCTAAAGCAATACTTGTTCAAGTGAATGACCCCAGGCAAATTCTGATCACATCCCCAGTCAAGAAATAAATGCATACATGAAAGAGCAGTGAAGAAAATTATTCAGCAGACTCACATAAGCCATTTGGTAATAATACTATAAAAAAAGATCCTATGGTTCTGTCTCTAGGGGAAAAGAAATGCTAAATAATTAAAAATTCTCCTTTAAAATGAGACCACTGGATTAAATTTAAAAATATATGCTTTAGAAATCTTACAACTGACAAAAAATATTAGTGCTATTACCAGTCAGTGCAAGTAATGGTGTCTTATCAAGGAAATTTGACTGATGGACCAACAGTGTGGAAAAAAAGAGGTTAATTCACCTCAAACAGATCAATTTAATTTTTCAAGTTACCATTGTTGAGATTCAAAGCCAGTCTGGTTTTGAATGGTTGAATATAAAAAGCGCCCAAATGAAAGGGAGAATGTGAGTTATAGTAAGGAATGTATTCTTATTTTGATGTAATTAAATTTATGTGCACAAATCCCGTTAGCATCAATAGGAGCTGCACAGAAATATCTGAACTACAAATTCACATTTACCGACATAAACACGTTCATGGACTACCTCTTGCAGCTTCTTTTGACTGTGAAATGTGGACACTGACAAAAATATGTTTAAAAAACATGTAGAAGTCGCATATGCTCTTTTCTATAGCAAAAAGACTGGTCTGTGGCTTACGTGCACCCAAGAAATTTCTAAGACCTCAAGGGAAGACTCATCATATTCTTTGGCAGCACTAGAAAAATTCTCTTATTTCCTCCAAGCTCAACTTTGTTTTTAAGAGCCTGAATACAAGGACTGCTGCAATATAGGATTTAGCTCAAGAAATAGGGTCTTCTAAGGCATATGTGAGGCAAAATTCCTCATGAGATTACTGCATAAAATCTTTGCAACATCTTTTGTGTTTACATTGGTTGGCGGATTTCTCAGAGCAATTGCTATGCTGTACATCAAGCTTCCATGGGGTTAGGTTTGATCACACAAAAATGGAGAACATATTTAGAAATTCAGACCACAACTGGAAATTAGAACTTCCATTCCAGTGGAAATAGAAGGAAGCTTGCTGTGTGTCACATCAGAATAAAACACAAAATTTCAAAATTTTTAAGCAAGCAGAAATTGTCAGTGATACAGTCCTGAGAGCATGGAAACATTTCATTGAAAGGATAATGAAAAGGGACAATATACAAAAGTCCAAGTGGAATGAGGTGAAATGCAATGACAAAGTTGAATCTACTATCTTGAACGTTTTTCTACCTGCAATTTGGAAGAAGTTTATGTATCCCTGAGAAACACTTAAAATTTGATTAATATGCATTTTCTGACAGGACACTGTTGTGTCGAGAATTTTTACCCATGCTCATCATCACATTTTGAAGCATCTCGCGACAGTCATAGAAATGTTCCCTACAGACAGTGAGTCAACTCCCTCAGAACAACAAAAAGGAGGCAGAAGACACTTTCACTAGAATTAGGTAAGTTGAATGCATTGCAGACTTTCTGGGATTTCTGAATTTAAATTTTAAGCCCAGAGATCCTTTTAAAACCCCTTCTATTTCTAGGGTTTTAAAATAGGTTACTTTTATGACCAGGGATAGAACTTTGTAAACAGGAAATACAGGATCCTCAATTGATACCCTTCAATGTTTTATTTTTCATCAAAATGTGTTTCAAATTATATGTGATCAAGACAAAAAATTTCAGTTCAGATTGATTTTTTCTCGAGACAAGTACCTTTAATGCCTTTTGCCATGATCAATGTTGACTCAATTCGATTTTGCCAGTAATTCATGAGCTTTCATGAACATGCATATACTTTTCTATACAGGTTGGCATTATTAAATTTGACTTTTTCCCAAGAGCAGGGGAATTAACTGAATGAAAGGAGAATCAAGAAGAACAGGTGATAAACAAAAGAATATGAAGAGAATCCTGTCACTTAAACTGGTTTGGCACACATATCCCCTTCTTGCCCCAGGATTCACTCACTGCCAGGTCCCAGGTTACTGTTTACCCTGATGATGTCTTTTGGTTTTTTTGAACGTCTTGATGAAAGCCTTTCCAGCCAACACTAATATGCAGCAATTTATGATGGCAATATCATTCAATTCTACTGTGTGAAAATACCCTGACCCTCATAATTTTAAAATAATTTCTTTTTGCTTTCATCAGTCAAAGATCACCATAAGTTTGCAGCTCACTGGAAAGTAAAACACTGACTATGCACTTTGCTTCCTTCAAAGAGAAAGCATATCTGTCATTCATGTCATAGAGTAGTTGTCTCCAAAAAGAAAACATTCCATTCATGTAGGAAAACTGTCTGGAACCACAAAAGACTGATTTTTCTCCTAGAGCAATGCTGAAACATTTTATGCTAGCGTCCATTTTGGCTTACATGCAGCATTAAGGACCTGGTATGCCGTGTCCAAATCATGTTGAAGCATCTCTGGAGTAAATGGATGGGGACCTAATCCATTAAAAATTTGGACAAAAACCTGTGGAGAGCTTCTGATTCACTTCAAGTGAGGCAGTCATTCTCTGCCATGTCTGGGATTTCAGTCTGGACATCTGCTCCCAGTGAAAATTTAAGGCTCCAGATTCTACTCCCAAGCAGAGTACCAGTCTGTGAAAGCACCCAGCACCCTCAGCTTGGCTTTCCTGGAAGCGTTCAGCTACGCTCAGTCTCTGATCTGTGATTCTCAAACAAAGGGATATTTTCAATAGGGAATGTCATTATCCAGGATTCAAATCAAATAGATCAGTAAGAACATTCCCCATCCCTCCACCCCCACAAATACCCAACCCTGAAATCTATAAAAGATAAATGAAGTTACTTTGCTTTCAGGTTTATGATATTGTAGAGAACTGAAGTTCATGTATTTCAGACATGTGGAAGGAGAAAGCTCTGAGCACTGACAGCTTTTCAGGAAAGTGAATTGTACATTACGTGAATGAAGTAGGAAACTAATACTTTAGAAACAACAACAACCAAACAAAAAACTAAGCTGTCAAACAACAGTCATAATACCGAACAAAAAAAAACCCACCTACCCTACCCAGCACCCCTAGCTCTAGAGCTGGCATGAGACAAAAAAACAGACAAAGAGCAATATCCAACACAAAAGCACAGTCTTCTACTCAGGGAAGCCAATAAGCTTAATAGAAGGGAAGTGAGGAGGAAATACCACATTTAAAAATCTAGTGATAGGCTCACTAGGAAATGTAACTCCCTGGTTTTCTTTTAAAATCTCCCCCATACATATGCAGTGCAATGAATTATATTGAAATGGATGAGCTCCTGTCATCTGTTATTTGAAATGTGAGTTGAGGTTCACTTTAAATCATTCCTCTGCCAAAGAACAGATAAAAAAGAAGACCCAATACTTTCTACTCTGAAAGCCATTTCACCATAAATATATTTCTCTTGTTGACAGTATATTGGATGAGCTTATTTACAGATTCCTGTTCCTATGGTCTTAGATAGTCCCCAGCCTCTTAGCTTTATTCTCATTACAGTATGTATTTATGTAGTCATATATAGGAAAAAAATCGTGGTTTTAGAAGTACTTGTATTCTTACTCCCCTAATTAATAAAAACTAAGAGTGGATAGCGGAGGACAAGCTTGTAAGCACAGAACTGTATTTCACAACTGTCTTTGCTAAATCATATTGATGTACAGACTCTGACCTGGGCACTGCTTCTTTTTGCAGAAGGGCAAAAGTCACATTCTATATATTTTTTTCCAGTAAACTTGCTAATAAAAATAAAAGCCATTTGTGGAGGACTAGACACGGTAAGGCACTTGGAATAACAGCAACGTAATTTCAGCTAATTCTTCTTTCTTCCTCCCCTTGTAACAGGACAGGTGGCATCTCCCAAACTTGTACCCAGTGTCTATGTTATCTTATTACTTTCTCTGCCACTTTAAAACTCAGACCACGGTGATGGCCACCTGTTTAACAAGTATCCCCTTTACAAAGATATGAAGAGTGGAAGACTTGATAACTCAGAAGTGTACTCACTGGCCATCAACGCACATTTTCATAATAACAATAAATACATGATGTGTCCAACTGATGGATGGCTTAGTCACTGGCTGCTTCCTATTTTTAGCATCAGTATGACAAATAAATATGGATGTGCTGTGAGTGGGCTTGATATTTGTGCTCCTTGGTTGTTTTTTTTAAAGAAATACTGACTCCTCTCAGAGATATTATCTGATAAAATTAACTTTAAGTGATACCCCCCCAAAAAACAACCAAAGAACCTAGCAACATTTTTTTCTAGCAAAGCTAGAAAATTATCTTCCATGACAGCAATCAGGATGAAGACAACTATCTACATTTCTTGCAATGATGCATGCATGTTTTGGTAACAAACAATGGAAATTATTTGCCTGAATTTTCAGATCCCATGTTTATATTAAAGTTAGAAGCTATATACTGTATATATCACAGTTCAGTGGGTGAAGCAATGGTTGTATATGAACCTGTATTAGAACAAGGATTAGTATTTTGCATGGTAGAACATGAACAATTACAGCACATTAATAGAATGTGTTTTCATTTACATTTGAAGGATTATTATATATACATGTGTACATATATATGTATGAAGACACACAAATTTCTAAATTAAACACACTTTGTCTACCATACTATGGGTAAATTATTGTTTTCCCTCTGAAAACACATCTTATCAAAAGCCCATTATGCTTTGGAAGAACTTGGTCACTGGGAATTCTAATGTGCAGCATTTCAATTGTGAGGTTTAAATAAAGGTTTAAAAGGGGCCCTATATTCAGGAAAGAACTTAATATCCGAATAATTTGAATGAAGTCCTACCTTTAAATTGCATATTTGCATGAAAATAACTCCACAGAGTTCTAGCCACAGAGCAGGATCCTGCTTCCCAAGGCTCTCAAACATAGATTAAAGACTACTGCTACACCCAAAAGCTTAGAAGGAAAAGATCATCCTAAACAGTTTTCTGAAAAACTTTCCAGAGCTACTGCTTGAATCTGCAGTTCTCCCGCTGAATTTTCAGTTACTTGCAATTAGATTAGACATACTTCTGTCATGCATTTGCTTTAAAACACTGAATACGTTAGATTACAAATATGATTTGTTTCAACATAGGTTAAACATTCCATACCTCTTAACATAAAACAAACAGCTACAGTTATAACACCACTCTTATTTTCTGTGCCAGGTTTTAACTACATGGAACTGGAACTCAGAGCATTGCTCAGTCCAGTAAACACTATTGATAGCCATGCATCATGTATATAATTCCTACAATACAATTTGAAACACTGGTATGTATAATTTCAATATTATAATTATTCACTCTGGGCTGTTTAATAAATGTGTCTCAATATTGTTTTAATGATTCACATCAACTCTAACATCTGTAAAACACTTGATCATGGAACACATTACATGAATTCCAGGGATCTTTCCTGCAATATAGTTTTAACAAATACTCCTACTATTCATTATTTATGAATCATGAAAAGGTGTTTGATACCTCACAGACACACAAAATGACAGATTTTCTGTCCTTGTATGCTTCATAATATAGACGAATATAAAAATAAGTGTATTGGTTTGCTTTTTGTCAGTTTATCTTGACATAATAGCAGCTCAAAGATTTGCAGCATCAGAATGACTTGGTGGATCTGAGGAGAATCTTAAAACTCTTTTGATTTGAAATCAGCTGTATTTTGATTCCAAGTACAGAGTCAGCCACTTTAAAAGATGTTTAAAGGCTTAGAACAAACAATTTTAAAAAACGCAGCTAATTGCAGCAGAAAATATGAGATTTGCTTCAGAGAATCATCTTTTATTTTTCCTAAGCCAGTAATTCTAGCATTTCTCAGAGGGAGTTTTTCTTTCTTTAGGTATGCAAATCAATTTTACACATATTACTAATTAGAATTGTAATGAATGTGCTTTTGGAAGAGATGTTGGCCTATTTGCTCGTTAACTGGAGGGTAAAGAAGCAGACTTGTGATTTGCTCTCTTGATTCATCATGTTGCACTCTCAACCACACACCATCCACCCTGTATGGTACTTTCTGTAGGGAGCACAGCAGCAGCGTGAGGTTGGGGGCCAAATGCTATTCTAACACTGGAGAGGGGCTGAACTCTACCCTGCTGTGCTGAATGTTGCAGACAGCCACTGTTGGGGTTTTGGAGTGTAGATACAACAAGTATGACTCAGAAAATCTCTTTTCACAGAACTCAAGTCCTCTTTCAGGATCTGAGATATGGTTGCTTGTATAATTTATCATCTACTGTTTTTCATACTTAGAAATTATGAAACTACCACTCGTTTTGTACCCTTGTCAGAAGACCTCCTTGTGCAGTATATTTTATTTACAAAATATTCCCATAAGCCAGATTCATTATAGGCACTTCAGGTGAATGGTAAGTAGTCCACTACATAATAAAAACAGTAGAAGACAAGCACTAAAAGAAAATACTAAAGGAAAAGAACATGCATGGAGACAGTTGGCCGAAATCAAGAACAGAGCCATGGCTACAGCTTCAAGAAGATTCAGGAGTTTCCTGTGAGAAGTTGTTAATTTAAAGCACTCCAGCATAATCCTACATGTGCCTCAACAAACTAGGATGGTTTTAGGATTACTAGCCATTTGGAAGCAGGAAAAGATATAATCTTGGAGAATGCAGTTCCACAGAACATGTCCCATACTTTAACATATTAAAGGAAGACAAAGATAATAATAAAAATGATCTAGGAGCTATGGTCCTGGTAGAATAATAAATGACTTATTAGATACAACTGACAAGTGCAATCATAAAATAGTCTCATAACAGGTTGCACACAGGCTAAGAATGTGTACCACATGACTTCAACTAAAAGACTAGAAATTAGCATCAAACGACCCTTGCACAAGGAACCTAGCTCTAGTGTATGGCTTCGATTTTAGCTGATTCAGAGTCCACATCTTGCAATTGACATCTAAGCTGATTCCAGTTCAGAGCCAGTAAAAATACCTTCTTGCTTCTGGGGCTGTCTTCGACTCCAGTTCTAAATTCAACCCAATCTTAATCCCTCTTCAGAATCTCCAGCTCGCCCCAACCCTAATTCTCTCCCAAAGTCCACTGCTACAAGATCTTTCACATACAGGCATCTTTACACTACTTCTGAATAACTGAGGATCTGGTTTGCATTGTAAATACCTGGCCCTGCAGTTTAAAAACAATACCCTGATGAGCTGCAAACTGAGACACCCCCACCCACAATCCCCCATCCCCCGCCCAGCAACCTTGTACAAAACTATTCAGGAAGAGAATAAATCTCAAATTCCATTGCATCAGCATTTGCAGTCACTTGATGGGAAAGGTACCCCTAGCTATGAATATTTTAGTGAGAAGGAGCCACATCTTATCACCTCATCAAAATATATGCACATAATTCTCTTCTATTACTATTTTATAAAACAAAACTGTGTAGGTTACCAGATAGGAGTATTAATACTCTACTCTTTTATAAGACTTCTCAAAGCACTCTAACAAGGGAGTTATTGTTGCATTCATACTTCCAATGCAGAGCATAAGGTCATTTGTACATGGCACAGCTAGAAGCAGAGTTGGATCCTCATTCCTGCTTTATTTAGCTACTGTACTCGACTGCCAATGCAAAGCATTCCTATAATGCATACTGTGACACTGGGAATACAGACATAAAGTTCTTATTGTAGCCATATTCCTTAACATTTATAACATGGATGGAATTAGTTGTGAGTCGGATGGAATTTTCTCCATCAATATCACTTCAGGAAACAACCTTTGATGGTTAGTAACAGTACATTATCATACCACTTCCCAAACCATCTATTAAGGAAACACAGAACTTTCTAGCCCCCACACTGACATCACATACTGAGCTACTTTCTTGCCTTCAGGTGTTCATTGAAGGGCTGTTTAGCGTAATGAGAGGCAGCTATGTTTGCCATGAATTTCACAGCAACCTCCAAGAAATTCTGTGGGGAAACTATTGGCTGAAGTTGTGTATAAAGCATAGTTTTGGCTGCACTTGTGTGCATTGTGACTAGCGCACATCAGCATATTCAGGACCCACTCATGCAACTGTCTCAGCAGCAGAAAGAGGCAGGAATAAACAGTTTGGTTGATTCAGAATTGGACAAGTAGTACTGGTCACTTAGCAACCTTCACTTCTTGGAGAGATACAGATGGTTAAACACCTGCAGCAGTCATCAAATGAGGGACTAGATTTTTCTCTCATGCCAGTTTGACAATTCAAAAGCTTCTTCCGTTTTACACAGCTTCTTATGTTACATCCTCACAAGAAGGAGGGGAGTTATCAATCAATTAATGTAAGCAAGGCTGGAGTAACCCATTCAGTCACAAGTGAATGAATTAAACCAAATGTGAATATAGTCTTGGGCACAGAGCTTTTTCCTGAGGAAGGTTTTTGTTTTAACTTCTTTTTATGTAAATATGTTGCCAGGAAATATCAATCTGTATGTGCTTTATGCAATTCAATACAGCAATCACCTTTAAGCAGCCAGAAGGGACATGAAGAAAAAAGGATACTCACTTGATTCTCCCTAGTTATGCTCATTTGGCACATTACATTTTGATTATTAACAATCTAACTGCACAGACATCTGCATTATATTCACTACTTTTACTCCTCCTCTGTTAATTTCATACACAATATAAAAATCAGAGATTAAAGAACTACAGAGTGCTTTACTGCATACTACTGGGTAAGTTATATACTTTCTCATGTTTATCACTTAGCGGTGGCTGGCAGAGACTTCGGTCTAATGGGCAGCTTATTAGCCTAGGTGAGCATGGCTGTATTCCTAGTGCTGCCGCCAACCTGGTGCATAAATTCAGGAATGACATTTTGCTTCCTTCTGCCTCTGGGTGGATCCACAGCTCAGGAACCGTTGTGGCTGATGTATTGAGAACATGGATGTTCTGACAAACACTATTATGGTAACTGTGCTGCTACTCCCATTTTGCAGAGAGGCAACAAAGCTCATGAGCTCACATTCTTCTCTCCAGCAGCACTAGATGTCATTCTCAAAACTGATGGCAAAACCGAACCATTAGACTGTGGGATTTCTTGACTCAGTATATCTGTGAGTCCGAAAGCTCACGAGGAATTACAGAGAGATTAGACATTTGCAAGAATATCAGTAATATCCAAGGTTGTAATTATAAATTCAAACCAAAAACCTCAGCCCTTAAATGCTTTAAAAGGCATATAAACTGCTGTGCTTCAGGGAAAATTTCTAGAGCTTTTCCTGTCTTTGAAGACTGGAGAAAATTTCTCCCTAGAGTTCCTTAGACTATAATTGCCTTTTGTTTGGGTTGCCTCAGAAGCCTGTGGTTTACACCCTATCTGTGACAGCTAAGGACTACATAGACACTGCATTGATCCAATACATTAACTCCCATGTTTCTGTTCTGAAAATACTATCAATTTTATATAAAGCTTTCTGCTTTCATCATATTTACCACATGAATGAGCCAGCATACAAATTTAATCTCTCTTTTTTGAAAGACTGAAGACAGCATTCCAGCCAGATACTGATCTACTCAGGCTCTTTTATCTCTCAGATGCTTACAGGTCAATGCTGACATGTACTTAAGGAGGCTGAGAAAACAATGACAAAATAAACACTGGCTAAAGAAAAAATTGTTTCTGCCATCGACTTAGATAGCTCAGGATTTCTGCACATTACTGAGTCCACTATGACTAAAGTCTGTTATGATCTGCCCAGATATGATGACTTTGGTTGGCTGTTTAGTTTATTGCAATTCTAAATGTCGCTATTGATTCAGACACTCACTGATATTTTTCTGCATGGACAGACATTATTTTAAGCACTGCTTTGTTGTTATGGCTAATGTATTTGTGGGCAAGTTATTGAATAACCTTTTTTTTGGCATTTTAAGGTGTTGCTTTGCATGTGCGCACAAGGATGTGATGCAATACCTGAAGATGCATCACTGAAAGCCTTATGGAAGCTATGTTAGTAAAAAGAAAAAAGTTGCGATGTGCCTTGTGACATGCATTAAAAATAAACTCTGGTTAGGCTTTATTTTTCCTATATAGTAAGATTCAGGTAGAGAATTCTGGGTTTCTTTTAAACAAGTTATCACTCTCCTATAGTATCTTGTTTTACTGCACTATTTTTAAAAAGGAATCATGGGCATTTCACATGGTAACGCTGTGATCAAACACCTTAGGAACCAAGCACTTCACACTTTATTCATCTAAGATGCACATTTACATGACTGGGGGGGCAAGAGTTGAAGCTGATTGAAGAAGCTCCAGGACTTGACACTACTAGCTGTATAAAAAGATGTTTCTTTTTAAAGCTCTTATAAAAATCCTAAACTTTCATAAAGAAGTTATGCTGAACCATTTGTGATGACATACTAAAAAGTGATTTATCATCCTGTATAGCTCTCTATACAGCCAGTACATGAAGGCATCTGTCAGGTTTGCTCTTAGGGCAGAAATAGACTTCATGGTTTAGATGCCAAATTATATTTGACATTTAATTTACCATCTATGAAGCTGTAATATTTCACCTAAGCAGAAAAGGAAGAAAACAGCAGGAAATTCCATTTGCCCAAGAGAAATGCCAACACTCCTTGCTCTCAATAATCAGATATCTAAAGTCACAGATTATCAATCATAACAAAGTACACTGAAACATGATGAATGTAAGGACCAGAGAGGATATTTTGTATATAGAGGTGAAGGAATAATGCATATAACAAGAATGATTGTCAGGATTCTTACCTCTTTTTCCTGATTTGGTCTGGATGACAGGTAGTAGTGACAGCGTATCCAGACAAGTGTTGGTCCCAAGCAACATAAAGTTCAGAGCAAGACTTATTTCCAGCATCAGCAGACTTGGAACCAGTCCTGGACGAGGAGCAGGGGAGCATCCTGTATGAGATTTTTTATACAGTGGGGCAAGGAAAAAGTGGGATCACAAACTGTTCATACACCAATATTTTTCATGGTCACTCTGCCTGAATCTCTTGTGCAACTTTGGAAGGCAAAGCTGGAGGTGTTTCCGAGAACTTCATGTAGTGCGCAAAGGAAACAAAAAACATTCATTGTATTTATCAAATGTATTTCATGTTGCATTGCTTCCCATCTTTGATGCGTTGAGTTACTTTTTCTAAAAATTTTTTTAAGAAGGGAGGTTTGGAACAGATGACCTTTAAAAGGTCCCCTCCAAGTCAAAGTATTCTATGATTCTGGTGGCAGATCCACCTTTTCAATTTTCGTGGAAAATTATGTAGAAATTTTAGCGGTTACCAAACTTCCAAGCATGAACTTAAAATATATCTTTTCCATTTTCCTTTTTTGAGGAAACAGATATTCAAGAACTATAGAACTATTTTTTAATTACTACAAAATACACATAAACATGAAGCTAGCTTTATCAGTGACCTCAGTCACTTATTCATGACATCCCTAGTGACAGTGATGTGCAGCATTTGCACCTTTCTGTCTCCCAAATCTCTTCCCCTTCCAACCACACATTAATGGCTCTGTCCACAGGACCATTTCTCCAGTTCCATTCAGTCAGACAGGTAAGGATTCTCTTAGGGAACCCTATAATTATCTTCAACAAAACATCATAGAAACATATCAGTCAGAAAGGGCAGGGAGATGTTCTCATGTAGACAGGTATTTTATTTCACTAGTGTATATACTATTCACCACTTGTCAGCGAAGAACAGCTGCAAACTTCTCTCAGGAAGCATCAGGAAATAAACATGGACTATATTAATGCCTTGTTCCATATTTGTAGTTGCCAAAGTGATTTGGATATTCTGAGCTATCCAAGTGAAGATTTCATTAAAGGAGGAGATAGAAATATACTTACAGAGCATATTGAAATTAATTAGCCTTCAAGAGCAGAAAACTAGGAGCAACAAGATTCAGAGGCAAGTAAGTTAACAATGGATCTCATTAAAAAGAAGTTGTGTTTAGACTGGAATGTCATGTTACTCTGGAGTAAATCAAAAGCTTTCAAAATGACCGTTTTCTTCAGCTGCAGAAATTAAGGGGAAAGTATTGTCACTTGATCCTCCAGATGTTCATGCAGATTCTGGAGTACTAGAAGACTGCTTGGGGGGAATTATCCTCAATGACTTTCAAGCTTTACCTTATTTACAGGCAGAGCACCTACAGATGTAGTCATCACAAAAGGAAAATGCAGTAATTTCAAAGGCTAGCCACAGCCTGCAGTAAGAGTGCCCTTCTGTTAGAGAAGTTGAGAAACAGCTGTTTTCCAGATAAAAGATGCAGAGTCCACATCAAGTTGCTACTGTAAGCATAGAGACCTTGTTGGCTTTAGCACTCCTCTAACAAGGGGACATCACCTTCCAAGGATAGCTTGTTTGCATATTGTCAGTGGCCAGCAGATTTTTTTTGCCTGTTTAAGGTTTATTAATTTAAGTTTCAGACTGAGTCGTGTTAGATCGG
>JANZLQ010000002.1:32826570-32840619 GCA_026212715.1 Elanus axillaris | reverse complement strand
TTTTGCCCATGACGGTGATCGGTGAATGATCTCTCCTGTCCTTATCTTGACCCACAAGCCCTTTGTTATATTTTTTTTTCTCCTGTCCCCTGTCTAGCGAAGAGGGGGAGGGAGTGATAGAACGACTTGGTGGGCACCTGGCATCCAGCCATGGTCAACCCGTCACACCAAGTCTACCCCATTTTAGTCACATCTACCTCATTTTAGATACATTTTTCAATGTCTGTGTATCTCCATTGATGTTTTTATTACAGTCTAAAGTAGGGAGGGGTTTTAAAGCTTTGTAGGAAGTCAGTAAGATGATCTCTCTACCTCCAATTCACTTACCAATTTGTCTGTTATCAAGTGTTTATCAGGCTGTGATGACTCCAGTAAAGTGGAGGGGACTCTAGAGGAGGCATGTGCCACTTCTGTATCAACACTTGACTTGTTGGGTTTTGTTGCAGTTTTTTTCCTTTTAAAGCAGATCTAACAATTTCCCCCCCCATTGAGGCAGTTACAAAAACATGACTCATTGCCGACTTTTAAATGTTGTTTCATGGAAAAGGTCAAACTCAGGAAATCATGCAAGTTTTTCCCAGAATATTGTACTTTGCATGTGAGAACTGTGAATTGATATCCAGCTAAAAGCCACTACTTATGCTTTGCTTAACTTCTGCCTAAAGCCCAGCTTAAGCATCACTCTGTTTAACATCAGTATCAGGTTTGAAGTAGAGTCCTGACTGCACGACTGGTTTGGTATATGACTCGAAACCATCCATATGTAGAAATGATTTTTACCCTGACTGCCCAGTACCAATGACTGTACCCATACTAAAGAAACCCTGTTTACCCACATGGACCTACAGTTACCCCAAATTAGCCACAGAACATGAGAGTCATGCAACACTCTCACCCACCTGACAAGGTATCCATCACAAGTCTTCAGACTTTCTTTACCAGGTAAATTCACTGGATTGCATCAAAGATCTTCAGCAGTTAAGGACAGGGTTTGATTTTTCTGCAAAGACTTTTTGAGACAGATGCTAGCTTGAACAGCCTACACAATCAAATCTGCTCCCGTTAATTATGAATCTTGCCTCATCTGAATGAATAAGCATCTCTGCATCTGGTACAAGTCACGTTGCTAACATTTTTGTCAGGTGCTTGTCTTCATTTAGCAATTAAACTAGCACAGTATTGCGCGGAGGCTTTTTAATTTGCATCATGGCTAACTGCAAGATGTCTAGAAGTAGTAGCACAGTATAAGATTTCAGGATAGAAAAATAATAAAAAAGAATAAGTTTTTGGTATATAGGTGTCCTGGATTCAGCTGGGATAGAGTTAATTTTCACAGGAACCTGGGAGGGGGCATAGCCGGGACAGCTGACCTGAACTAGCCAAGGAGCTATTCCATACCATGTGACATCATGCCCAGTATATATATAGGGAGCAGGCCGGGGGGTGTCTCTCAGCTTTCGGTGGGGAAGTGGCGGAGCGCCGGCTTCCGGGTGGTGAGCAGTTGCGCTGTGCATCACTCATTTTGTGTATTCTCTTATTTGTACTGTTCTTGTTCTAACTTTCTCTTTTTGTGTTGCCCCAGTAAATTGTCCTTAACTCAACCCTCGGTTCCGAGTTTCTTTCCTTTTCTCTTTCTGGTTCTCCTCCCCATCCCACCGGAGGGGGGCGAGGGGAGTGAGCGAGCAGCTGCGTGGTCCTTTGTTACCAGCTGGGCTGAAACCACGACAATAGGCCTGCAAGGAAAGCTCAGAGCCCAAGCAGGTTCCTGTTCCTAAGGAACTGTAATGAGAGCTGGACGCCTTCTTGCTATTCTATATGTGTCATACTGCTGGCTGAGCAACCAGTGTCATGGTTCAGGCATAGGCTGAGTAAACTCTTTTTTGCAGAAGAAACTTAGTTTCTAAACACATTTCTGCCATACTCCTAGATGGTCTTCCATTTCCTTTCTTTTGGATAAATATACCTTCAAAACACTTTCTCATAAAGAATCTTGTTTTATTTAACCTGATACACTCAAGAGAAATATCTCCTTTTCTCCTCCTTGATTCTGCACTTAGAAACTGTGGTGCAGCTCCAACACACACATATTCTCAGCCTTTGGTAACCTGTTGCTTACTTTTGGCCAAGACACATGGTCTTATGGTACAACCATGACATACATTCAACTGTTATGCACCATCTTAAACAAAATGGTTGAAGTAGTCTTAACAGCTGCACACCATGATATCCATTTTTTATGTGTACAGGTATATTATATTTTAGCTGATAACAGAAGCAGAACACAGGAGGTTCTGAGTGGCAGATTCCCTGTTCTAATCAGTTGTCTGAAGGTCTTTCACAGGATACTCTGGGCAATGTTTTTCTGGGTGATTAAAGTCACTTGAGATTGATAGATAAAGGTGTAAGACCTGGGAGAATCTAAATGTGAACCTGCTGTCAAGACACTTTACAGCATTACCTGAGGCATGCTATACTTATCCAGATATGCACTGCCTGTCATCACATATTGCTTAAATACTTTAATTCTTTATTGGTATCATAGTTCACGGTAACTTTTCCCACAATTCCTACATTTATATCTTTGCTCCAGGATAATTATCCACTGCTCTAGTTCTCTCTGAGCTGCTTCACTGAGTTTCAGTCTGTCTTGATGACAGATAAATTATTTTTCTCCTCTGTGCTATCTTTGATCTGCCCTCAGATGCAGCTGGTAAGAGATCTTAGGTCCTACTAATTTTGAACTAGATTGCCATTTTAGCTTGAAGAGTACTCTATGGTTTCTGCTCCTTCCAAAATCTTTCCTGAGCCAGCTAATAGGAAGCAATCCTGATGCTTGCAGGGCTTCACCCCCAGGGAGGAAGGAAAGGTTCTCCTCTGTGCATGCACCACAGCTCTGCAGCTGACTTCATAGGACAGAAGGAGCCTTATTCTTATTTTAGCTACAACTGTAAATGCTTCTTTTTCCAAGCTTTCTGTAAAAGACTGTTTAGCTGGACTAAGGACCTGCTTATTCCATTCCCTTTAGGAAACTTCTGACAGCAGTAATATGTATCTGTTTCAGACAGGTAACCTTCCCTTATCTCCACAATCTCCCCACTTATTCTTATGTACAGTCAGACTTGGACAGCTTCACTGCCCCAAATGCTGGGGACAGCTACGAAAGAGAAAGGAGGAAGAGAGGAAGGTCTCACAAATTTGCCTTTTAAGTTAAAATAAAATTATGAAGAGTAGCATGGTATGTGAATTTAGGGCTAGATGCTCAAAAGATCTAATTTCTTGTGTAAGAACTTTAATGAAGTGTCCAGATGTTTCTCTGCAGGTCCTGAGACCTCAGTTATGAATACTGAGCGCACCTAAACATGCTTTCTTGAAAGTCATTCCCCTTTGGTTCCCTCAAGTTTCTCACATTAAACTGACATTTTTAAAAAAAAATAAATCTATCTGTGAGATTTGTGCCAGTTTTACGAGAAAAAAAGAAAAGCAGCAGCACCTTTTTGGAAAGACTCCATCCATTGCCAAACATTGTAGGAAGAGAAACACCAGTGGTACAACTGGTGCCTTCAAGCAGCAGTGACAGTAGAGCAGTAGTGACTGGAGATAATATGGAAAAATGTCCACCTTCCCTTTTAAAAGCTGGAGTCACTATTTCAAGTATGGTTGCTGCAGTAGGAGTTGAGTTTTAATGAGCTTGAAGTCTTTTCATACGTTTCTTTTCTTCTCTTTTCAAATGAATTCAGGCTGCATCAGGCTGCAGCACCAAAAAGCTAATTTGTCCAGTTCCCTGTCATGCTCTTCAAGTGGATCAGAATAAGATATTAAATGAGAGCAGTGACCTGGGACATTACAATGAAGATTAATATTTGTGCTACAACACTGAAATGGTTATGTATATATGTATGAAGCATGCATACGAATTACATATATTTCAAGTATCTCAGGAAAAGCAGTGGTAATTGGCCTGCAGTATAAACAGAATGTTCTGTGTTTCAAAAAAAAAATAATTACATCAATACACTACAAATTCCATTCTTCAAAGATATCTGGATTGAATCCATCCAAATCATCAAAATTTACAGGAAGGATCACATCATGTACCACGGAAGAACAGTGTTGCACAAAAGCCAAGCATTTGTTGCACAAACACACTTCTCATTTGTGCCCAGTCACAGGTACTAGTAAGGTCCCAATTAATGAGAGCTGATGCTTTATTGCTACCTAAAAACATATAAAAATCCATTTATGTATCTTAATGTAAGGCTTGAAAGAACTTGTTTCCATGTAGCTAAGTCAGCATTTTGTTTTAACAGTCTGGATTTCTCACTCTGAAGGGAATTCAGCTTTCAGTGCAATGACAGGACAAGGTCTTTGCAACGCTTAACGTTTTACCACTGAGCTTAAATGAGGTTTGTGCTTTGCACCAGCCCTCCGCTGACCTTGCAAGGGCTACATTTCATCTATTCTGAAGGCCTTCAGGGAGGACCAAGACCAAGAGGTAGCAGTAAAGCAATAAATATGAATCCTTCAGGTACAAATTTAAAGACAACTTGGCTCCTCTCTGCTTGGCTTATACAAGTTCGGGCAGAAGTCTATCACACTTTGTCAAAGTGGTTTTGATTAACATACCATGCATAAAAGCTTTGTCCATCATAATCAGGGACTGAACTGGGGGCTCAGAAAACCTGAAGTTCTGTACACTGAAGCTGAAAAGCCATGTGCTGTGGCTGGGGACTTTAACAGACTCAATCTCAGTAAACCTCATTAAATTAAAATCTATACTTTAGATTTTCTAGGGGATTTTTTTTGCCCCCAAATATATGTTTTTGCTCATGTGAAGCAAAACTAAACAAGAAAAAGTTGATATTATCATACCAAGAAAAAGAAAAGGGCATAGAATGACTAAGTAATTAATGCAGGCCTTTTGATTAAAGTCAATTTGCCTTCAATATCATGACTTAAAATGTGCCCTAGGCCTGCATTAATAACCCTGTAGCACAAGGCTTCCTTGGTTGTTTAATTATTTATAATTTTTATTGCTTGTTAAAACCAAGCAACCTTAATGAGATTAATAAAATTATTTTCTTACTTAACTTTTAGTTATTAAAAGTCAGGAATGGAGTTTCACTCCTCTCTGATAAGTGGGAAGTGAACCTTCAGCTCTCCTCCGGTCTGCCTGGCTGGAATTTTTCACTGTATAACAAAGTGCTGCAGGGATGTTTTCAGGGGAAAGTGGGTGTAGTTAACCTCTCGCTGTTTAGGGGATTGGGGTCAATTCCTGTCACTACTACAACAGGGCTTGGGGAGAGGTACTCAACTGCTAATGCTCAACTAAGAATTTCAACAGATCCAAATAATATCATTGCCAATCCCACATCCACCCTTGAAGCAGGCACAAGGCAGGACAGAGAGTAGGACAGTTCCCACCGGGAAGGGGATCCAGCACAAGCACTGCATGCTGGAGGTTCATGGGGACACAACAGGAACATCCTCTGCACACTCCTTCCCTCCCCTAAGCATCCTGCAGCCACACTCCCTCCCACTGTGTGCACAACTAAGAAGGCTAAGCCCAGGATGGGTTTGTAAATTGCAACTGTGTTTTTCAGGTTACAGCTCTGGTAAAACCTGGCCAGAGCAGAGCACTGGCTAAAGCAGCTGGGATGTAAAAGATAATATCATTACATGGTATCCCTTCATTTTAGGAAGTTGACCATCAAAAGCAGAAGTGCCACTTGCAGTTAGGAAAAACTTTCCCACACACCTCGCTATTTATTAGTGGTATGAAATTCCGTCTTCTCATCTCTGCACTGAACAAGACAGGTGAAGCTTTTCCTCTACAAAATTACCCACACCACCACAACAAACATACCTCTAATCAAAAGTGACTTTTATTTACATTCCACCTATACAATCCTTAAAATGTCATACTTCTGAGATGTCAGCAAGGGAACACTTTCACATACTCTTATCTAGAAAATGTAATTTTTTCTTGGAAGTTATTGAATAACTGTTTATTTTGAAATATACTTTGACATACTTCTGCAATTTAACGACATATTGTAAAATAGGATTTTCAAGATCAGAGAAAAGCATATGATGCATTTAGAAAGATCTGTTTATAGCTACTGGGTTGAAATTCAGAAATACCTAAATTAAAAATACACAAAAAGAAAAATTACTTAGTGCAATTTTGAGCATCAGGCTGGGGTTTTTTCTTCCATATCTTCCTAAAGTGTTAAATTTCCTTCATGAAATGACTTTGGTATTTCTGTGAGGGACAGTGCTTCCTGCAAAAAGCATCTACTAAGAGCTTTGTTAATTGCAAGATGACTGCATTTACAAAGAATAAGAATCTACTTCGGCAATAAATAGCTCATGTAATATATGTACGTCAGGTCGAGTGAATTTGGATAGCTAGGAACAACCATTCAGTATACTGACAGACTCAAAGAATTTAGTATTCTGCAATCACCTTTCTTTGAAATATTTGATTAACCTATAAAAATAAATTCAAATCAGACAAATCCTGCAGAACATATTCAGCATAAGGCTAGCATTTGTGCCATTAATAAGACTAATTGCCATCCATTAATTTGTTTCACTAGCAGTGGAGATGAAAAACCTGGAGCAAAGTAAGAGTTTGCCTTTCAAAGTAGTTCATTGGTACATGCTGATACTGTAAATCACCTAGGGTTTCAACAGGACAATTCACTTTAAAAAAATATATGCAAAAGAAATCTTGCATCTCTTTGGCCTTAAACATCCACAACTGGGGAAAGCGCCTTTGCATGCAAAAGCAGAATTTGAAGCCTAATTCAAAAAGGCATTTTGATTTCACTGTTCCAGGTGAAGATACTAAATATAGTCCCCCAGCTGCTTCTGAGAATCTGCAATTGTAGTCCACACTCAAGTGGCAAAGGCTGCTTGAAGCACCAAGACCTGGAAACGCAAGAGAATTTGGTCTGTCTTCCTACACCATTCTCTATCTCATCAGCCACAACTGATGCTCTGGCTCAAACCATCCCTGCCCCTGCTGCCATCCTGTGTATGTTGCACCCTGCCAGACCTCCTGAGACTCACTGGGCTGTACTTTGTCCCGTCTTTTGAACTTGGTTGTTGGGAATGCACTTTTTAAAGCAAATATTATCCTGCTTAATCTTTCCCAATTTCATTACAGCTGACATTGTAACAACAGTATCCAGTGGCAAACAAACTCACATATGCATGGGGTAAGATGCAGCACCTAAAACAGATTTATACCTTCCCCTGATATTATAACACTAACAAGTTTAGCACTCAAGAGTTGCAGGCTTCCTAGTGGCATCTTTATGAGGCCCAACTGATTCTCCACCAAAATTTATACCTGCTCAAGCATGTTCCCTGAACCACCATCATAGACACAATAAATTTAAAGGCTCCTTTATATGACAGTAGACACTTTTCAACACTTCCTTTACATGGCACAAGGGGGAAAGCACTCCTCTTATTTGGTAAAACTCTGCAGGGCATTCTGATTGCTTATTCTTGGTACCCACACATATTTTGCAGTTTGGACAATACAAATATTAAGAAGAAAAACAAGCTCAATTTATCAACTTAATTATCTCTTAGCCAGAAGCACAGCCATGTATTTTGATCACTTCAGCAGTGGCCTGTCTTCCATCCACACTGTCAGCAGTGCTAAGCTGATGGCTTTGAAGTGTCAGCCTGAACACTACAACAGCAGCAGCAATGGGGAGGCCTGCAAAAAGGCTTTGAAAGCTGCCAAATTCACAGGACATCAACAAGACCTCACTTTCTTCTATGCATTCAAAACCCAGCAGTGAAGCTTATATGCAGTACTGTCAATACTGAAAGGTGTTCTATGCTAGAGTCCAAATGGCTCCAACAAATTTACAAGCAAGGGTGAATGCAGTCTACTGCATACATTTTCACCTTGATCTTTAAAGTATGACCTCCATTTGAGCAAATAATCCAAGAGATCGGAAGAACTTCATAAAATCTGACCTGCTAATATATTTTCACCTGAGAACTTCAGAAGAATGTTTCACATTATTGCTAAAGCTGAAGTTGGAGGAAGGTTTTAGCTGTAAACATAGCTGTTCCAAAGATAAATATTTAAACACAGACTTCATGTCAGAGTCTATAAAATGTAATATTCACCACTCGGTTGTAAGCCAATGGGAAATTTTAACTGAGTATAGACTACGTCTTTTCACAGTTATTTAAAGCAAATTAACAATGACAGTAATGTAATTTCCTTGGCATAGCTCTTTTTCATTTCTTTTCAGCTGCCTTCTGCTAGAATCTTTACAGAAGTTTAAATTGTTTTCAAGAAATCCTTTGAAAAAAAAAAGCACTTTGCCATTATATATCTTTCAGGTGTTCACAGAAGTGCAGAAGAAAGAACATTTGCATTCTCACTTAAATGTGCTGTTTATACAGAGTTGTAGATGGGAAATGACAACATACATTTTCCAGGACCATAAATATTTACTTTCTCTAAACTGAAAAGTTTAAGTTTTGGATTGTGATCTGTTTCAGGTAACTTGTGCAAGACAACTCCTACGTAAGATTTTTGTAATGAGGTAAGTTGCTGAAGAACTAGTCTGATACAAAGCCTAATTAATGGGTGCTGCAGGTTCACAGCTGGTGATCTTTGTAGTTTGAAATAGACTACTTAAACCCATTTTTAGGGAATTATTTCAAGCTGCTGTATTGTTATGATATTGACCATATTAAAATCAGCCTCATTATGAGAAGGAGCTACTGATTTCAACAGAACCCTTTCCAGAGTTCCACTCATTTAGTCCAATAGCAATTCTATGCTGTAAGTAACTTCTGAAAATACATGTCATTACCTAAAATAATTGTTTCATATGTGGAAAACTACAAAAAACTTGAGAACTGAGGATTCTCATCCACTGAAGCCAACAAAATTGCTTTCTTTAGATTCAGTTGGGTTGTGAGGGTCTCTCTTGTCTTCTAAAGCCTGATAAAAATACCTCTGAATTCAACTCTTATCTTTGTCTTCACTTTAGTAGTCCTTGGAAGAAATACCTAGAGAATACTTGATTCAATGCTATAAAACATATATGTCATAGCTGAAGCTGAACAACAGTTTTCAGGGTCCACTGTACTTTAATCGAGATCTATGCTGTTAGGAAAAGACCTCAAAAGAATTTGGAGTTTGGGCTCTCTCTCCTCCAGCTTCTGCTTTCTGCCACTGCAAATCCCAGTTAACAGCCAGTCCAATCCCACAATTTCACCCTATGTCACTTGCCTCCTCCATTGAACTGTCTTTTCCAGCAGCATCACCCAATTTACTTTCTGTAGAGCACTGGCTGTTTAAGAATGAGGTGTTCTGGTAGAACTCATCTGGTATTTTTACCTGCTTCTGTCAAGACATTCATGCTACAAACCTCTGGTTCCTTGGGGAGCCTTATGGTCCCACAATGTCTGACTGCATCTTTAATTCCCCAAACTCTGTTCGAAGCAATCCTAATTAACAGAGTTCACATCATGTGTGTTAGAGTAAGATGCAATGAAATTAAATCTCGTGACAGCAAGATGACTGTTAGGGCTCTCTGCCAAAAAACCTAATTACTATAACCAATCATTTGCAGAAATTACAGAAAACCAGCTTACTGGTAGTAACTGTGCTAGTCCATTGGGGGAGGTGGAAGGAAATCAAAGCAAGAGAGTTCAGGTGAAGCCATTAAATAGACAGAATGAGAACAATATGGATAGGTTTTGTAATATTTTTGCCTTAAATAATCAAATCTATTACTACATTGTCTGTGGGCTTCTCTGTTTTACTAACATATCTTCATTTTTCATGCCAGGGTTATACATGACGTGGCAACAAGAAGGATGACATTTTTGATCTCTTACTTTTGAGAAGAGTTTTGGGAAAGCTATCTTGTGAAAATAGAGCAAATTGCTGGCATAGGTACTTACATGAAGGCAGCCTCAGAGTTGCACTGCAAAAATCAAAGGTGTTGAATGGAGCTACTTCTTCACTTCTTACATTATTATTACCTAATATCAGACAAAATTTGCTGCAAGAAGTGTACTCCATTCCAATAATTCAGTTTGGTTTGGTCAGGGGCTTTTCTGTTTTATTTTTAAATTTCTCTTTCAGGCAACATCTGGAAGTGGTAATAAGCAGCTGATGTTTCTTTTCAAAAATCACTTCCAGGGATAATTCCTTTTCTAGGGAGGTCCTGCCAGTGCTTGGACTTAACAGTCAACAGCTCTCCCTTTGCAAGTTTTCTGTTCCAGTTTAAAAGTTTTGTAACTCACTGAAACAATGAAGAGCAGGGATAACAGTTCATCGTATTTCTGGATACATCTGCCTAAAAGTAAGCTGCTCTCACAGGTATTTTTATCCCATATTTTGTTATTGAGATATGGTACCATGATGATACAAATGCAGCTATTTTAAGAACTCTTCTCTCCCCTCTGAATTGTTGTATAAATAATTTCCTGTAAACCCCCTCCTAAAATAACTCAATTAATACTGTAATTACTGCAAAGTACATTGAGCATTCAGTAATTAATAGTTCCAAATGCCCGTATTTTCCTTTATGCAAATAAGCACCTATGTCAACAAAGTGTTAGCAGAGGGTACTCTATTAAAGAAAGACATTAGGGGAGTTTCAGCTTTGGTTTTCCCTTCTTCTCTCGGCAGTCTTCATTAATATAATAAAACTCTCATTATAAATTCATTAGTGTAAATGCAAATAAAGTTTTGCATTGTTAATGTCCCCACCAACTCCTTAATCACTTGAAAAGTCATGCTGCATTAAGTATAACATTGATTACACATGATAGAAAGGAATGACGTAGAAGATGTTACATTACCTGACACTGAACTATTAAGAGAACAGGATGGTCTTTGTGTTCAAAACTATTTTTCTGTATTGTTCATATGCTGGAATCTAAAAAGCCCTAACTGAAAAACTAGGCAAAGCTCTAGACTTCAGTAATCTAAGGAGCCCTGCACCACTCCTGGACCTCTCTACTACCCTTCGCATGTTGCCCCTCATCCAACTCAATTGTCCCTCCTTACCCTAGCCCTGCACTGATTACCCAGTGTCAAATGACAAAACCTCCATTCAGGCTTTTAGATTAAACAATGCAGCATAAAGCTATTGAATACATTTCCATCATAGCATTTTTTTTCCTGCAGCCACTCTGCATTTTCACATTTATCTGGGTGTCATTGGTGTGATATCAACAGTAGTCACCATGAGACATCAAGGCAGGACTGCATTAAACAACCACCAAATTGTAGGAAGCAGGATCTACACAGTACAAATACCTCTGACTTAAGGCAATAGAGAAACAATGTTGCAGACATATTTTCAGCTTTGAGTCCTATACATTGCTACTGAGAAAACACCGGTGATTACACACTGAACTGTTATGCTGTATTACTCGTAGAAGTAATTACTATATACATTGTAAATCTGTGAACATGATATGACTGGAGTGTAAAAGAGTATCTTGATCTGGAATCTCTTTTTCCTTGCTTTATCCCTAAATAACCAAAGTTATTTTTGTGCTTCCTGAAGAAAATCATTAGGACTATTCTAATTAATTAGTCCAAGAAGGAAGGGGGGCTGATTGCATGAATAATCATAAACAGATCAAATACACATTTAAAGTGTGAAGCCAGTTACAAGGGGATAGATGAAAATAGCTCCTCCAGATTTGAATGGAAGAGTGTATTGTAATGAAAAAAAGTTGGTAACTCCTGGGCTTAAAATGTTCTTGGAATAAGGTACTTTTTCATAACACAAAAATCAGAGGGAAAAGAAAATTGTGACATAGAGTTTGAGTAAACCAGCACCAAAAATGGAAACCAGGTTCCTGACTTCTGATATTCACCATCTGTTAAACCCCGCAGCTAAGTGTCTAACTCAAATTAGAAGGGGTCCATCCAGTCATGGGATGGCAACCTACAGCCACTGTTACTTTGTTAGCAATCCCAGTGACAAGTGGGTCCAACCCTGCTGGTGTTTTAGGTGATGAAGAGTTACATGTTACTTGACGGCAGCTCAAAGTTAAACAAGAAAATCAGTTCCCCAAGAAAACTGCTTGTAAATAATTTTAAAAAAGGAAACACTATTAAAGTTGCAAGTCAAGTATTTGAATGCTAGGAAATGCCAAAATTGAGGTTGTGTGTGCACCTTTAATTCAGCCTCTCAGAGACCTTCCATCAACCATGCCCCGTATGCACAATGATACACTCTTTAATTACAGAGAGCAACATCCAAATGAGTTCTGCCAAGAGACATGCCAGTCTTCTGAAGTGAGATCAAGGAAATGATCTCCTTTTCATCTCAATGTATTGTGTGATGTAGTCATTGTTAGCATATTGTAGCTGCTATTTCCAAAGGGGCTTCCCAGATTTACAGCTTAGAGAAGCACTAAAGCACTAATACCTGAGGCTTTCAAGTTAGTTAAGGAACAACAGTGAATGCTCTCAACATCTGGTAAGTGTATTGGAGGTGTGTGTGTGTGTGGGGGGGGAATAGAAAAAAAAAAAGGAAGAAAAAAGAAGAAAAAAACCCCTTCCAACTAAAATGAACAGACTGCACTGAGATAAATTTCTCCTTTCAACTTCAGAATTTCCTGAGACCTTTCCCTTCTGCTCAGATCAGTAACCTCCAAAAGCTTTGGCAAGACAGTAAGTAGTACAACAGCTGCACACAGAAATATATCTACCTTATATACAAAATACTATATTAGAGGTTAACAGAATTGCTCTGGTGGACCAGAGGGATAGCTTAGGAAACAGAGATTTATCTGTGTCTTACTGGACTCCATGCTTGCCTCGCACAGATTATTTAGGGTTTATTTGTATCATGCAAAACAGCACTTAAGAGACATCTGAGCTGGCTGGAAATGAGCTAGTACCAGAAGGGAAGGCAATATAGCAGCATCAGCTTTACCCAAACTCATTAGTTCGGGTGTATTGCCATGCTAATGGAGCTATACTGCATCTGGGACTTATGAAATGAGGAAGGCAGCTCAATCAGAGCCAGCTCAGGTGTCTTTACACCACAGTGGATCATGTAGTTAAACATATGTTAAAAAGTGCAGCTACACTCTCAGTGCATGCTGATTGAGTTACTAAGCTTCTGCTTCATGGGGCAGCCCTTTCCTCTTCCCCTCCTCTGCCTATGTGTTCCTCACCCCTTGCCCTGTCTCAGCAGCAGCACTGCGAGTCAGGCCAGGCTGCTGACAGTGCAGAAAACCAACCTTCCCACCAGAAGCCAGGACTAGCTCTTAGAGCAGCAGAGCTCTCAGAGGAGTTGGAGTTGGCTGTTGACTGCAATTAGGATTTTGCAAGAAAGGGGACAAAGGCATTTCACAATCCCCAAGAGAAACAGCAGGCAGTGGGGACAGGGACTTGGGAGTAATCTACTGAGGGAGGAGAACCACCCTACCCCACCCCCCCAAAAAAACAAAACCACAAAGCAAAAGGAAGAAACACACATGAAAGAAAAGGATGAAAA
Source organism: Elanus axillaris (assembly GCA_026212715.1). Taxonomy (NCBI): domain Eukaryota; kingdom Metazoa; phylum Chordata; class Aves; order Accipitriformes; family Accipitridae; genus Elanus; species Elanus axillaris. The sequence goes on along the minus strand of JANZLQ010000002.1, from coordinate 32,827,096 downwards.
TAATTCAATGGTTTAAATAGCCTTCCTGTACCTCCACCTTGAGCAGCAAAGCAGATTGTTTAGTGTATTATTTGTTCAGTCCACTGTACACGTAGCTTTAGGGATGAACTAGATTTGTTACTGTAGGGGTGGCTGGGAAAGCTCAAAGATAGAAGTGAGAAATGATTAAGCAGAGACATTAAATTGAGCAGAGACATTGCCTACTGGGTAGAGTGATTGCAGGAAGGTTACACCTGTATGTCCTGAGAAAATATTGTTGAAATATTCATACTTAAGCTTCACCCCCAGGTGGTATTTCCTAAGGCCGTGGTTACTGCTTATGCTTTTTTTTTTTTTTTTCCTTCACTTCTGTGATAGGTTGACCATGGCTGGACGCCAGGTGCCCACCAAGTCATTCTATCACTCCCCATCCCCCCTTCGCTGGACAGGGGAGAGGAGAAAAAAAAATGTAACAAAGGGCTTGTGGGTCAAGATAAGGACAGGAGAGATCATTCACTAATCACCGTCACGGGCAAAACAGACTCAG
>JANZLQ010000002.1:32800908-32818053 GCA_026212715.1 Elanus axillaris | reverse complement strand
ACTGAACTCAAAACACAGCACTGTACCAGCTACTAGGAAGACACTTAACTCTATCCCAGCTGAAACCAGGACAATGGAACGGCACAGACCCAAGTTCGACTTTCAGCTTTGTTTATGCTCAGCAGTTGTGCAAGTTTTCAGTCAGCTAGAAAATTAATTCATTTCAGTGCAACCTGTTCTTTGGCTAGTTGTATGACAGTTTAAATTGAGTTTATACTGGTTTAGGCGGCTCCTGTCAATTACCTCCAAAACCCACATGGATGGCCAGGAACAGCTTTACAGAGGAGCACATATGTGTAAGGGGGAGGTAGAAAGGAGGGTTTGATATGTGGGTAACACTTACATGAACATAGCTAGAGGATGTTTTGGGTGATATGTGGGGAAACAGCAGCACCTCTCGTCAGTCTGGAAGCTCCTGTGGGTAGCTCAGAAGTTGACAGCTATAAAGCTTGTATACACCTGCCTTTGCAAGTTTCCTCAGCTGCGGAGTTGAGACTGTCATAGGACCCTAAGGTCAGAACTTAGGATTTAGCACTTAGTGTGCTTTAGACATCACTTCTTCAAGATGAGAAGTATTACGTACTTGGTATATGAGGCACTAACAAAACTTGCAGTCATTAAGAATAACGGCCAAGTATTGTAAGTGGAAGGCTGAAATAAAGGCATTACATTATTACATTATTCACACCATCTTTACAATGCCAGGTATGCCACTAATTATTCCAGCCATGTACAAAAAGTGACTGTTAAAATAGAAAAGTAACTCTTGTACTTAATTGAAAATTTGCATGATGCTTAACTTTTCTGAGTTACTCTCCACCAGAAAATGAAACAGACTAATTGGCTTCACTTTTGTGTACAACCAATCTTGAATCTTTTCTGTTTTCTAATTCATATGCACCTGCTGTACATTGCAGTGTTTGGTTTTTGTATAACACTGATTTCTCTCCTTTGGGAGAGGAAGAACAGCAAGAGTTCTAGTGCACATAATGATGCTAGAAATACCAAGCCATTGGTATTTGATTTTGTAAATGCTAACTTTTTGAACTTAGGGGTTTTAGCCCAAATTGACCAAATAGCTTGCCCTTAAAGAGCAAAAGAATGCAAATTAATTAAATATTGTAAGCTACTGGACACATTAATAAAGTTTTTTTGCTGGAACCAGGCTAGGAAATTAAGAAAGCAGGGATGTCACAAGACTTATTCAAAGAAAGTTTGTTTGAAGTATGTACATCTCATGTAACAAATAGTATTTCCATCAGCAAAATTCTTGTGTGTAATAATTTGAGGGAAGCTCAGATTTATTTTATTTTATTTTAGCACCACATCTTTAAAAACAAGCCATAATGCTGGCAGATATTCCAGACATTCTAGTTCAGCACTTTTAAAGTTTTGAGTTATGCAAAAAGAGGCGATGTCTTTTATTAGAAGAGATATTAAAATACAGCAATTAACAACAAACTGCTTGATTTGCTAGTTTGATGCTTTCATTTGAACATAGACCTTGTTAACTAAAGCACTGTTCTATTGCAATGACATATTTTTAACATAAATACATGGTCATCACTCATCAACAGTTCACACTGTGAACCACAAATTAATTCTAGCAGTGGTACCGATGCTTGAATTCTCATTTTTCACTGTCATCTGTGTGGCTTTAGTGTCAGAAGAGATACATCTAAGCCTTTCCCTCCCCCCTGCTTTCCATTCAAATAGTGTGCTATCATACTGTGACATAATCAACAACCTTGAAAAATACTGAGGCATGGATGTGAATATAAGGTTATGTATCAAAAAGGTATATACCTTCTGATCCAATTTAAAGCTCAGATCAAGCAGTACTATGATATGCTCCACACAGCTTTAGTTGGCAAGGAACTGCATTAAAACCCAAAAAGTTAGCTGATGCAGTGAAGTTTTTATAGTACTATTGGGCTATTAGTAGCCACAGCTAAGCCCCAAAGTTACAGAAGTCTGTGCAATACTTCAGTCTCAGCCACTCTGAGAACTGATGTGATGCATCACCCTGCTCCAGGCTCTCTGAACAGTGGTGAATTTTACCTTGGCCAGGTCCAACATAGGATGCTGCTTTGCCTATAATGGAAGAAGCTACTCTGGCAACTATACAGGTTGACAGAAGAGAACATATGAGCAACATTGACTCACTCTGATGAACAGGGTCTGTCCCAGCTAAGGGTTATTTTGAGTAGGGGAAGAGTTTCCAAAATACACTGTCAATGGAATTGTAGCTAAGAGAAACTGAACCTTCCCTAAGCAATATGATTACATACCACTAGGCTTAATTCAGTTCCCTGGAAGATGTCCCAGTTGAGTTTCTAATTAAGGATATCCCAATTACCTATTGAGGTGTCTACAGCATTCAAGTGACATTAAAATAGAAGAAAGAGACAAGAACTGTGCTTACTAGGCCTTGTCCCCTTTAGAAACATGGTATGGTTCAGCTGTTAATGAAAATTAAAGTAGGTACATGTTTCTTTTCAGATTGATCTGTGTTGGCAATTGCAGAGGGAAGAAGAATAATGATAGCCATGAGGTCAAATCTGCCCTTCACTTCAAGTGTAATTCTATATGAACTAATGAGATCTGGACCTGGTGTAACAGAGCAAAATTACATCTTTAAGAACAAAAAGGCTTGAAAAGACAGGCTGTTTAATTTCAAGAGAGTTGACATTTTCAGTCCATTTTTATCACAGATGCTCCTGTCAAGATTTGCTTGCTTTAAAAACGTGGAGCAATTAAAACCCAACTAATGCTGGGCAAGCTGCCTTACAACACTAAGCTAAAAATCTGGCTTTACTGAATGTAAGTTAACTCAGGTCGCTTCACTTCCCTGGCTTCCAGCCTATGTGCTGATGCCCCAGTTAGGCACAGAAAGCTTCTGTTCACACAGTTCTGAATCTATATTTAACAGTACTTAGTGTGACCTTTTTCTATAGAAAAAGATGTGGGTTGAAGCTTCCAGATATCAAAACACTAATTTTGAAGATTTTTTTTTTTTAGGGCTTACTATGTAGCTGTGCTACTGCCCTGTGGCAGAGCTCTAATCCCTTGTTTCCAGCTTGAAGAAGGAAAGAGAAAAGAATGAAAGAGCACATGGCCTGCAGGCTTTGTGTTTGCCTTTCAGCATACTTTCAGACCAGTAGCAAGTGCTGGTTTTGGACTAGCTGATTTGCTTCTTTACTGCATTTTGGTTTGAGTTTTGTTTTGTTTGGTTTTGTTGGTTTTTTTTTAATATATGAAAAGTAAAAAAAAGTTAAGCAGAATGACACATTGCAGAAATCCTCTCCCTATAGTTTATCTTTCAAGTGCAGATAGACATGTACAAAACAATTTAACAACCAAGGAAACCCACCTACTGCAGCCATAGCTTTACAATGGATTGATGGAATTTTTTGAATTTATGACTACTGAATGTCATTTGCCAGTGAGAACAAAAGCAAGATCCCAAAGCCTACATATTTTCCCTCTGTGTATATGTGAGTATCTGTCCATGAATTAAGGACAAAAAAAAAAAAAAAAGCCAAGTTGAAGCACCTCTACAGAATACAGCAAGAAAGGACATTTGTTCCTTCATGCATAGACTCAAACACTGAAAATATCTTTAAAATGGCAGTGAAGAATATGTCTTTGCCTCTATAGCAATATTTTGTTTAAAGCACCTCTTGCTTTGTAGCCAGCCTGACCACAGAATAAAAGTACAGGGTTAAATTCCAACAATTGGACAGGAACATAAGAACAGCTTATTTTAAATGGAAGGAACAATAGTTTAGTAAATTCATGCATTGCAACTTCTATCTTTGCATAGATTTGAATAAGGGTAAGATGTAGAAGAGAAGGTCAGAGCATTTCTGAATAAAGGAACTGAGCAGAGCTATGGGCTGGTTTGGGGGATTGTTTTTTTTCCCCGCAGGAACCACTGAGAAAGAGGCAGATGGCAGGTCCTTATTTTCCAAGTTAGTCCTGTAGCAAACAGAGGATCTTCTCATCCACATAAGTCTTTGGACATGTCTTTCTTCTGTACTCAGGCTGAGTTTCTCATCTCTAAAGATTTTCCTGGTGCTTTGGAAAGTTTTCCTGTAGAAAAGCCAGAGAGTTTTTCTACAAGACAAGTCATCTAGAAGACAAGTCATCTAGAAGACAAGTCATCTAGAAGACAAGTCATCTATCTCCCATCCTCAGTCCCAACCAAATTCTATCTCCCCACAAACCTCAGCTTTTGTAATCAACTCTAGTCATAAATTTAATTAGCATAGGGTGGCACAGAGCTTTTAACACTTGCACTTTTTTTTTTTTTTTTAATGCACAAGACTATTTTGAAACATGGGCAAAAGAAAAACAAACCTGCAGCCCAAACCCCTTCTGAATGAATGTGTTTGTATGGGACAGGTTTTCATAGCTGGAGAGGATAAAGGCTGCTGCTTTGGAGTACTGAGAGATGGTTTATTGCTGGGGAAGAGATATTTATCAACAACAACTGCAGGCATCCAGGGGAGGTGGGCACTCCTACCCCTTGCGGTCCGGGCCACTCGGCACTCAGATCAGATGCATGCAGTTTAACAACACATTACTCTGCTTATGTTTCATTTTATTCCTTCAGCAGCTTAACGACTGGCGAAATCACAATTCATTTGCTTCTGTTTGTTTCTGGGTGAAGTAGTATATGTTAATCATTGGCAGACTACACACAAAGATTTCCTTCCCTGTCTGTGGTTGCTTTTTCAGGGTTGAGGTGGCTGGTGCTAGAGCAGCAAGATCTCAGTCAGTGACTTCTTGCATAGGTGAAGGGCACAGGACTAAACTGGTGCCTCAAAGTCCTTGGGAAACCATGACAAACACCACCTTGATGGAACAAAAGCAAACAATGAAGTAAAATAGCAAACAGTGATCAGGGCATGGAGCCAGATGACCTTTAAGCTCAAGCTTGTGGCTCTGATGGAGTTTGATTTGGGACTACTGCATTAGCCTGGGTGTGACTTGTGTGTAAGGAAGAAACCCAGTCACCCTAATCTTAAATGTGTTATGAGGCTTCACACTACTATTATGTAAAACTTGCCGAGATCTTTATCTGGAGTATGCTGTGTACAGTGTGTTCCAACTACTAATAGTATCATTAAAAAATAATTACCTGGAATAAAAATGCTTTTTGTTGGCAGAGTGCTTGAGTTGTCTGCAGCATCTTCCAGTGACTTAATCTGAATTTTATGAAACTATCTTTCCAGTAAATCTGTGTGCGTTAATTAGAGATACTGAAACAAGTTTCATTCTTGGGGCAGAATAGCAAAGTATGACCCTTAGTGAATGCTCTGAACTACTTCATTCTGAAGAACCTTGCCTGTGGTTTTTGACACTTGAGGTAAACCTACAAAAAGTAAAATGTGTGAACACTAATGGCTAATTAGGGTCCCTTCATTGCATCTTTGCCAACTCTAATACATATTTGTAGACCTACAATGATGAATAACGAACAGTACATAACAGGGGAGGGGGGGAAAGTGCGCTAACAGAATTTGGAGAACTCCGTGCTAATGACAGCATGAACCCATCATAAAGCAGATGGGAAAGAAGGAGAACCATCTGCAGCTGCACTTGTGTTTTGCACATCATCCAGGAGCAGGTCACAGACTTCCCAGCGTGGCTTCTTACTGGAATTGTTCACCAATTAATGGCTGGCTTTGGTTCTGGTCTTTAGCCAGATATTAAAAGGGGAACTGTTTTAACTAGACTGACAAGTTACTTGGCATCCCTGGCTACATGCTTCCAAGTCCTAGAAGATCAGACTTGGAACAACTTGCTTGTTACTTTGTAGAAAAACCATATGAACATACTTTAAAGTGTTTAAATATTCAGGTATATGAGGATGCACTGTTAATTCCAGTCCAGCTGCAGTGCAGCAACTAGTACAGATGCTTCAGTATGAATCAAAAAACTACAAACTTTACCATTTTTATTTTAAACACTCAAAGCTTAATGTTTCAGACAGTTATTTTTTTAAATTATGCTATGACCTATAGCCTTAGTGTGAACAGAAGTTAGTCCAGGGAAAAAAAGAATTAAAAAAATGAAAGGATGGGTGCTTGAGAAAGCTGTCACTTAGAACAAATCCTGAGCTTCTGTAAGAAATTATTAGCAGGTCAGATATACTAAAAAGGGCAAGAACAATTGTGGTTGACCAATTAATTCATTTGCTAAAATATTAGACAGGGAAAATACAAAACAGAGTGCAGAGAAACAAAGAGATAATTGGTTTTAAAATTTAATTAAAAAATAAAGATATCAGTATTCACCTAGCTCTGGAAAAGACTCCTGTGGAAACTGCTACTTTCGGTGTTAAGGGAAAATTTTCACCTATAGGTCCAAAGTGAACATCATTTTACAGGTCTGCTTATTTAGTTGCTTACTTAGCCTTTAACAGGGGCAAGACAGAGAGGTAGTGAGTAAAAAAAAGGTCATGAGACTCATTCAAAAGAGAATTCATGGTATTAAAATAACTATCGATTCAAAAAGTTACCTAGTCTTTACACAACACAACAAAGCAGCATCCCAATATGGATTATACTGAATAGAGAAGTTGGTAAATTCAGAGCAATGTTAGGAGAAGACATATAGGAGAAGATACCAAGCAGTGAGTAAATTAACTCTAGCACCATCTCTTTCCCAGACTACATCTTTCAGAAACGTTGGGTTCCCACAACGTCAGCGGGGAGGAGAAGGCAGAAGGGGGCACCAAGGGACAGAAGGCTTCTCCTATGTGACAAGAATTACAGCTGCTTTTTGCTCAACTGAGCTCTAAAAATCTTCCATGGCTCAGCTAGCTGTTTCCCAATTGTGTAAAGGTGATTAGATTTGCATGAAAGTGCAGATTGATTCATTCAGCTCAAACCCCCAAATTCTAAATCTGCATTAATGTGCTCTGCAAAACGCATGAGCTGCCAAGAAACATCTGGAAAGTGATCACATCAGTCAGGTTGGTGTATTATCTACCTGCTGGAACAATGGAAAGAATGCAGCTTCTGACCTTCTAGCTGTTACAAGTCCTTCTGCATAAAGGGGGACAAATGATCTAAACCCAGGCATTTAGCTGGCCTTTCTGATATGGTAGTTAGCTGTTGGTTTGAGTGCACAGCAGCACGTTATTATCCTTCTGCATGTGAAGGTTATTTATCATTTGCATTGCTCTAACAATACATCCAGTGCTTTATACACACCTATAACAAAGGATGTTCACTGATTACAAAGAGTACACAAATGATGATTTGTAGGTATACAAACTACCATGATATTTATATGCTAAACTAGCACAATAGTCACAGCTCAAATCTTTTGCCGAATGGTTAAAAAAAATAATTTCATAATTAGTTACTAATGTCTTGCATATTTGGATGCTCTATATCAAAGACAAGACACTGGTTGTGTATAATTTGTGGAACAAATCTTTGCAGCCATTGCTATGCTAGGCTGGTTGATTATTTTTCCTTTCAAAACAAACCAGCCAGCATGATGCATCAGTGACAGAAGAACACAGAAATGCTAATTCATAGAAGCAATAGTCTAAAACCTGTCTGCTAGAAGGGGGTAAGAGGAGCTTTTCAATAGTGCCCATCATCAGCCTCAGATCCTGCTATAGCAAGGCACAAGTAAAAGCAATTGCTGCTTCTGAATAATGGTGGTCATGCTTCAAGTTAAGTACTCTCTTGGAGCAGAGTGTTAATAGGGCAGCCACGATCCTGTCCTTTTGTTTTTATAATTAACACAATACAAACCCTTGGAGTTTACTGAAGTCAAATACATATTTCCCTTATGAAAAACATCCTACATGTGTCTGATTCTTAAAAGATTTTCCATTACGGCAACAAGCACTCTTTAGAAAGTCATTTTTCCTAGAACATAATTCAGAGCAGCTACTGATCTAGCAATGAGTTTGCTGGAGCTTTTATTTAAAAGAAAGTCTCAAGGAAAATCCTTTCTGCTCAAGTGCATTTTGTCAACCACTTCTGTTTTTCCCACTGTTTATTACTGAACTGCCTCAACAAGAGGTTTCAATATTAGCCCTCTGACAACGAGCTGACATTAAGTGGAAAGGCTGACTAGTACAAAAATCCTTAAATGGGAACCAAAGGGGAGAAAATATAGAGAAGATATATATGATGTAAATACTCAGTATTTTACATCAAGTGAATCTAATTCCAAGTATTCAGCATGGACCTTGAAAAAGCATACAGGAAAAGGCCCTTGGAAAGCATATATTAACACTGAGATACAAAGAGCCAGTGGGAAACATGGTCAGAATTAAGACAGAGGAAGCTGGAAATCAAAGAAAGTGATTCTTATCAACCACAAAGACCTTTTGACACACAAAGTTGCAAGCTTTTGTCAAAGGGGAACCTCATGCCTTATTTTTACACAAAAGTACACAACTTGCTTCTCATTAAAAAAGAAGCATTTCTGCAAACACTGCTGAAAGTAATTACTGTACTTGCGTCTGCAGATAGCAGATCCAGCTTAGTAACATTAATTAAGCAAAACTGTAAGGATTTTAGCAACCAGTTCTGAGGCAGCGAGATGCTGAGAGAACAGGGGAGATGTGAGTTTCACCATGTTTTCCAGCAGCCTAATGAGGAGTCAGAGACAGCGGGTCTCGCAGGACGGAGCAGAGACAGCACCCTCACTGTGCTGCCAGCTGGCCTTGCTTAGGGAGTAGCTTTAACCACATAGCCATTGCATTTCAAGGTGGCATCATTTCCGTTCCTAAAAGCTTTTCTTGAATGGGAAAGAACTGAAACACATGCTTAAGTGCTCCATTATATTCAGGCCCACAAGGAGTAGAGAGCACATCTCCCTTTTCCACCCCTCTTTCCTCTTCCAACATGACCTCTCCAGCTGCAGTTACACTGTCTCCTCTCCTGGTGCCCCTAGCAAAAAATATTGGATTTATATGAGCAAACAGGAAATTAAGCCATGCTTGCCTGTGCCCCCCTCCCTGCTTGACACCATATACAACATATGCACTCATAACTATTATACCGTGAGCAGACCTCAAGTGTTGCCCTGCAATCAGCTCACCAAGGAGAGAGCACAGTGCAGCAGCTTTTAACTTAAACCAGCTTGTCAAGGTTGTAATCTAAGTAACATTTAGAAATGGTTACAACAGTCTTTTTGATTTGGATACATGCTTCCACATAGTTAGATAATGAACAACAAAAAAAAGTGGCTAGTTTAACCAAATACCAGGATATTAAGCAATGTCCTTTGAATATTTTAGGGCTTTTTCATTTTATAATTTCTCTGCAGCAAGAGGATTTCTGCAGCTGTTTGCCTTGAAATCTAAAACTGTCTCAAGCTTTGCTCCACAGAGGCTCTGCTATTTCTGTTCAGTTACCACACTGTGAAAATTAAAAGATCTTTTTCTCATGTCATACTTATTGACTGTCTCTGAACTTAAGGACTGGAAGAAACTATGTAGGAATGAAAAAAAAACCAAATAGTTTGTAACTTCAAATGACCTTGTGGGAGATTTCTATATGAAATGCATAATAATCTGCTTTTACACACCTGGCTTATACATCAGCTGATTGGCTTTAAGCTTTAATTCCCAAAGCCCTCAAGATAACAGCTCTTTGTATTTATGGCTAGGTCTTCACATTTATCTTTCAATATTCTTCTCTATCCAAAACCCTCAAACTCCAAAATTTGAATTGATTTGGGCGTCAGCCAGTTACTACTTGCTTTGGAAACATTTGATAGTTTTGCTTTTCTAAATTGTCTTTATGAAACATGCTGGAGGAACTGCCAGGAAACCTCTTTTTCCTAATCTTGATGATTGTATCCATTCGTTTTCCAATTTAACCACTGAACTTTTACAGTATAGGCATGAAGTCAGTTTAGATGACTCCTGATCAGGAAGCCTCTGAGCAGCCTAGGACAAACTTCAGGAACAGGAAAGTTTTGGGGAAATTTGGGAGGAAGAATTTAAAAGAAAACCCAGTTCTCCACTGAAATTTCATAGAAATTTAACACTGAAGTTGTGATTTGTGCTTTGAGGAAGGGAACAAGAAGAAGGAAAAAGTACTATAATTGCTGGGTAACATCTGCCTCATTTGGAGATACCTTTAGAATCTGAGCACTAACATCAGCTATAGCAGTTGCCACTTCCCAATGCAGACAGATCCTCAGACTGACTGGAGGCTTCACATGGACCACCAAGCAGCCTTGACATGATTTGAGACTTCAGATGCTCCCGGAGGAGATGTCTGCATCAACACTTGTACACTTGAAAGGTTCCACAACCCACTTGCAATCCTTGGCAGAGGCTCTGCGCTCTTCCATGCTGCTAAGTGTAATTAGAATTTAGCAAAGAGTTTATAATTAATTTAATTGCTGCTGCTTTTCTCTTCAGGAAAACTCTAAAGCCAGATCATTAACCCCTCAGCTTTCTTCACAGTCTGGGATTATTCAGTGGCATTTCCCACAAGTGTAAAATTTTATTTTATTTTGCTATTTAAATACTGAAATCTGAAGTACTACTTCTCAATGTACTGGTGCATATGTGCCTTGATCAGGGGTCTGTTCAGCAGCGAGAGTATCTAAAGTTCTTGAACTGGCTGTTAAAAGACAGAAGAAAAAAAAAACACAAACCCCAACACCTTTGCAGAAGCCCTGTCCTCAGCAGCTGCTGTCCCCCTGTTGGGGTAACCAGTTGTACCTACCTCTTCACTGTCTATTCTCCTCCAGAAATTCCTGCTTTTGGCCCTATGTTGCCTGGGTCTCACCTTCAAACTCATTGTTATAGTGGCCAGATGCACATTTCTTGTCTAACACTACTTCCCCACCCGTGTATTTTTGCAGAAATGCAAGTACCAATAGGAAATAACAAGTTAGACAACATTAGAAGGGTAACCCCTAAGCTGAAACTTAATTTCCCCCCTCATTACTCAAGCATCAAAGATTGAATCTTGGAAAATTTCACTAAAAGAGGACAATGAATGGGTGCAAACATAACTGAAGGGAATTCATTTAAGACTCTGGATGAATATTCATGGAGAATATTTTTGTATTGTTTGCCTAGCTCTAATTGTGTTCATTAAAGAAAAACATCATTAACGAAGGACAGAGCATATTGTTATGCACAGCAGTGAACAAAATACAATCCTAGAAATAGCACTTACTGGGTTTTTTTTGAGCAGTGTGTGCAGGTTTGTCAGTTACTGGTAACAAAGGAAACATTTCAGAGTTACAATGAGCTCAAATGTTCGCATTAACAATTCAAATTCATAAAAGGGATAGGCACAGTTTGCGCTTCTTGCGAAACAAACAGTAACACCAAAAATATTGGCATTGAATATTGAGGGAAAGGGTTAGATTCTTGGAGGAGCTAATGGATAAATAATAGAACTACTGCCATGCATTAGGGTATAACGTGCACCATTGCCTGATGATGGATGGCTTCTCAGTGTTTGTCAGTGTTTCCATCTAATTGCTGATGCACAAAGGTATAATATCTTGTATTACTGCCAGCTAACAGAAGAGGGCTCTGTTTTACAGCAAAAACATCAGTTCTGCAAACAGCTAGCACACATCAACAGCCATGCTTCACATTGCAGTAGGCTTGAAACTGGGCATTTACTCAGGTATAGGGCAAAATCGAGTTTCCCTTCCTCTCAGAAACACTCTACCTTTCTCTGTCATTAGCAGTATATGGGTATTCCACCTCTGTGGCACATTTTGGGCACAGTGCTCAGCAGTTCCACACCAAGATGCTGAGTTCTTCCCATGTGCTGTTTATGACCCCAAGGGACCTCCTTCCATCCTGCTGAGAGGAACCAGGTGTCAAAAAGTCTGGAGCCATGCCTGACATTAGACCATTGTACTGCTTGGCATTGCAATATTCAGGTTCATTTGTGGATTGAGCATTTTAGGGAAGTTCAAAGGACATTGCAGTCCCCTTGTCAATAAAAAGAGCTGATATTGCTCCTCTTTTCCACAGGCTTGGGAAGACTGAACACAACAGGAGACACTTCTATAGTGTGAGGGTCCACACAAGTACAATAGTGACAGATCATCTTTGATAAACATTTACTGTGAAGTCTGGAAATTCACCCAGGGATTTTTATGTCAAGCACAGTAAGTTTTGACTGAATGTGTCTGCCTCAGAAAAGCCCTCAGTCTTGCTAGCAAAGGTTTAAGTGACAAGCAGCTCACTGTATCCTGCACATATCAGAGGAAAGGATAAGGGTTGTGAATCCAAAGCTGCAAGTCACTTATACAAAATAATTTTGGCACTTCCTTTGCTTTACCAACAGCGTTTCAGGGAGAACCATCCACTATCATTAGCAGGTTTCAAATAAATTGGATAAACGCATTGCATTTTTTTCCTTCTCTCATGTTTCCCCTAGATTTATGTTCCAGTTTTCATCAACATTCAGCTCACTGCAAAAGAAGATTCAAATAGCAGATTAACTTTTTGTTTTGAGTGGATATTTGCTCACTGTCTATGTGTATCAGTTATATTAATGTATATTTTTGTACTTTTATACCGTTTCTCTGTGTAATAGGTCTTTCTGAAGAAGGATTGTATGTTTTTTTTCCCTAAATGGCTTATTATCTAGGGTAAACACTACCTTTCCCTCTCTTCTTTCACAATTTTCCCCACCGAGATTCTAGATTTTTCTCTTTAAAGTACATTTGCCATATTCTTCAGGATCCGGCCACATTACTTATACTTGCTCACAATATTTCAGCTTCTGCAGGTTATACAGTAATTTGATAGTCATAATACCATTTTCGCTCCTCCTCCTTACAATCACCATTGCAAACAGAACACCTATATAGCCACTCAGTGACAAAAAGTTTTATATAAAAACTGCTCAAAAGATTCTCCTCCCTTATTTATTTATTTTTAGAAAAGCCACATAATGTCATTATTCAAATTCCATTCCAAATGGCTCTATTGCTGCTCCCTTAATTTCTCTATTTATTTTGCTGGCATACACTGAAGGTTCAGTCTGGAAGAATCAGTATTTCTAAGACATCAGGATTCAGCGGGCAGCATCCTGACCACAGCACACACTCAGAGCAGCTCCACTGAGCAAGCTAACATGGCGTGGGTGTGCATCAGTCAGGCACATGCCATGTTGGCCACGGTCCCTCTGGGTATATCCAACTCCACCACTGAGACAAGGCCAGCTTTTGTTCTGGCCCACTTCAGAGGTGACAGCAAGAAGGATGAAGCTTCAACATTTTTTAATAATACTTTCTTTTATGTACTCTAGCAGACAAGAGCTTGCTTTCTCCTTTTTTTTTTTAAACTGTATATGAGAATGACAGTGTTCAATAGTTACTGTTAGTGACAAATGGCAAAGTTCCCATTTCATTTTGTTTTGACGTGTGTGTTAAGTCATGACAGGTATCCATCCTTGCCAACTAGCTCTAGCATGAAAATAAGGAGGCCCAGGAGACTAATGCTATTTCAAGTAGTAAATAATATCAATGGAGTTTGAAAGAAAAAGATAAACCTATATTTTCCGTTAAAGAATACCCAAGTGGAAGAAAGCATTCTGTCATATACAACAGACTGAATTACAGGTTGTCTAATTGGAAAAGCCAATCAGCTACTCTCAACTAATAACGAGCAAAAAACCAGAGTGCAGTAGATAGAATGGAATTTATGAACTTGATATTATCATTATATTGGTTTCCAGAAATCAAGTCTGCCCACTTTTTACCCAACATTCAGTCTGAGAAGATCCTGACCTGTATTACCACGTCGCTCCACAGGCCCTCAGCTCTGTTGTTCTCTGCACACCTGCCATCACTGACTGAGTTCACGAGGAAAAGAAACTGCAACATGCTCTTGTCTGTTGGTGACATTTGCTTTACATCCATCGTGTTCAAACAACATGGAGGAATAAAACCACCAGCATTACAGGAGAACAAAATGTGGAAGAAAACCCTGCTGTTAACCTGCCAGCCCAGACAAGTTGGAGCCAGTATTAGAAAGTTAGAGAAAGCTCGAGAAGAACTCTTTTGAAAAGTTTATGACAGAGTTTGGAGAGATTACCTACTCCAGGATGCTTCTGGGAACTCTCGTAATGGCTAGATCTCAGCTCTCTCTTGTCTCCACTAAATGTGAGGAAATCAATGGGAATGTCTACAAAATAAGCTTAGGAGAGGGATTTGGCCCTCTGATGTCAATTCTGGAATGTTTCACTTATGTGAGAATTAGAGGGTTTGGGCGGTCAGTGCACATGGCTCCCATTAATCACCGTGGGCGCCATGTATATGGAAAGGGCAAATAAACATACCAATAACATTCACTCAGCCTCTGGGGAACAGAGTGGTATTTCAGCACTCCAATATAATGAAGAGAACAGTACCCAAACTGCATAGTACATAAATATATTTATTGCAGATAAGGAGTTTCTGATTATTTTTGCTAGGGCTATATGTAACACCACTTTAAGTTGGATTAGATGTCTCTTCCTGATGAAATATCACCAGACAAAAATCAATATAGCTGATAAAGAGCCCAACAGATTTATCACCTACATATTACACCTGATATTTTCACATGTCCCACTCTAAAGTGCAAGCTTTTGTCTATTGGCATTTTCCAAATGCGAGAAGTTAAAAAGATTCAAAAGCCAGCATTGCAGGAAAAAGAAAGCTTAATGGTTAAATCAAATTAGACTTACATTACCTGATATAACAGGAACACATTCCAACATTACTTTTTGACAATACTGTCTTGGTTTCAGCTAGGATAGAGTACATTTTCTTTCTGGTAGTTGGTATAGTGCTATGTTTTGGATTTAGTATGAGAATAATGTTGATAAAAACAACTGAAAAAAAAAATCAGTGTGTTAAGTAGAGCTTATAACAAGTCAAGGATTTTTCAGCTTCTCATGCCCAGCCAGCAAGAAAGCTGGAGGGGCACAAGAAGCTGGGAGGGGACACCAGTCAGGACAGTTGACCCAAACTGGCCAAAGGGATATTCCATACCATGTGACATCATGTCTAGCATATAAATTTGGGGGAGTTGGCTGAAGTTGGGGGGGGGGGATTGCTGCTTCAGGACTAACTGGGTATCAGTCAGCAGGTGGTGAGCAATAGCATTGTGCACTTGGTTTGCATATTCCAATTATATTAATATTTCTTCCTTTCTGCCCTGTTAAACTGTCTTTATCTCAACCTGCAAATTTTACCATTTTTCTGATTCTTTCCCCCATCCGACTGGGTGGGAGTGAACGAGTGGCTGTGGTGCTTAGTTGCTGGCTGGTGTTAGACCACAACACATACTAATCTATGAATTGAACATTCAATTGCAACAATTTTAAATGGCTGGTTTAGTTGTCTGCATGGATTTAAAAATAATCAGCTAGTGTTGGGTGGGTTTCTGGATGGATAATGTGAACTTCTAACTTCAAGACAACTTATAAAATCAGATCAGAGAAAAAAAACGGAGTAAAAAATAACCCTACCTGCCTCGGAGTACTGCAAGGATAGTAGATACAGTAAAAAGAAGTGACGCTCACACTGGCCAACTAGTACCAACAGCAAATAAGCATTGTGGTAAATATTGCATTTGTGCATGAACTCATTTGCTCAGCAAATCTTGAACTTGAATGACAAATAAGATCACCACTGGTTTATGAACAGATGGATCTAAAAGCAAATTTCCCTCCTAGTCCCCGAGGTATGAAAATAGCCATTATATGACAAGACTCACCAAAACTCTGGATGATTATTGCATGCAATGGAAAAGCTTGCTATGGGAAGAAGAACTGAGGGGAAAAAACACAGGATTGTAGCCTACAAACATTTGCCTCAGCAGTACAAAGATGCAATGAGGATAAACCCAGTGCAAGGACCTTAATGGATCAATTCTTTCAGACAGCAAATCTTCCTGGCACACGCCAGAGCGCCAGACTAAGGGAGAGATTGCTACCTACTACTTATCCTCCCTCCTCTGGCTCTGCACTGCCTGGGGCTGAAATGTCTGAAGGTGGTGAAAGACTACAGTTGTTCTTTCACAGTTATCTCCTTTCAGCTATGCGGGTTTACATTAAACTGCCTGTGCATTTGTGTTATAAATCTGCTCTATGACCCAATGCCTAAGCTATTCACAGAGATGTACTCCAGAGCAGCATGTTGCTATAGGTGATCCAACATTCAGTCTTGTGCTGATAGCGAGGAATGCCCATCCTCCATTCAAAGACTACCAATAATCAACAATAAACAAACTCATAGCTTCTGGGGGGGGTACATCAATACAAGTACATCATGGGACCAACCTGCAGAGAAGGCCTGGGCAGCTATCTGATGCATTTCTGCTTCTATCAAAAGCAGCAACCAAACCCTATGGAGGCAGTGTGACTCAATGGATATAGTGTCGTCTCTGCTACTCACCTGTTACTGCACCTTCTCAACACTGTTTTTAGTATTTGTTCACTCTCCTCATGAAATTGTCTTTTTTGTTTGTTTAAAACAAAAATTTTCCAAAGTCCAGAACTGCTTGGTAAGGTGCACTTGTGCAGTTTAAAACATCAGGGACCATTCTCTTGGCTAAAGGCATTTAAGAAGCATCATAATAAACTTACAACAAAGCTAGATGAAAACTCCCAAGCCAACAGTTTTTCTCCTTCCCTTTCCTATGGCTACATGTGCTGATTTGTTCCAGGACTTCTCTGACAGGAATTGCATGTCTGTGTGATCTCTCACCATTCAGCACTGCAATGATTTATGGATGTTTAATCTCTAACACATTAAAGTCAAACTCCTGTCACCAACATTCAAACTTCCACCTTTTTCTTTGTGTCTACTTCTCTTAATGGATTTTTCTGATTGTCTTGTTAAAGAACTAGAAGAAAATAAAAAGCTTACTCAAAGCACCTATGACACTTAACTGGTCTCTGGGAGACAAGGCAGCTCCTACCAATTCATCACGCTTTTAAGAAATGTTCTTCCAAGGCTCAAGATGTTATAAATTGAGCCTTTCAACCATAATGATCAATTGAAGTTTTATTCATTATAGTAAGCAAGATATGAGCAAAACCAGCGCTGGGCGACAGGGGAGTCTCCGCTCCGCCAACTGCCGCACCTCACATTCAAAACACCCGCCCTTTTATCAGT
>JANZLQ010000002.1:32770306-32789849 GCA_026212715.1 Elanus axillaris | reverse complement strand
TGTAATCATATGAGAATGTCAAGGCCACAACATCCTGTAAAGTAAGACATAGACATCTGGAATATCTCTGGCCGCTATACCCTGCTGAACAGATAACTGTGGCAACTCCCTGCCAAGCAATAAATTGCAGCAATCAAAAAAACCCAGATAAGGACATGTGTAGTGTTTATTCTACAAGGTTGTAACTCACAAAGCAGAAGAAGACTACGATCTTCATCCCTCCAACCACTAAGAGGGTCCGAGACAAAAACCCCAGCAACAGTACGCGCAACTGCAGAACATACCCAGATATGCTGCGTACGCCCGAGACAACCAGGCTATAAAAAAAGGGACTGTAGCAGGGGTAAAGCGCGCACGCTGTTGGGAGAACAAAGACTCCCCGACCGCCCAGCATGCTGCTTTGCTTGCTTAACCGCTTGCTTAATTAATAAAATTCGGAAGTTACCCATATTGGCTTTGGGTTTTGATTATCTCAACTATAACAGTGATTATGTGCAGATTTAAAAATAAAATAAAAAAAAAACCATCAAACAAGAACAAAAAAGAACTTCCATAACTCTCATAGACATAAGCAGCAGTTAAGTCTATTTAGCTTCATGGATGAATGACTAAATTGGATTGGGAAATGGCAGTTCAAAACCAAATTGAGGACGGTTCCCAGGCTACTCTTCAAAACTTGTCCCCCTTTTTAATCATCATGACCATCAGAGTCTTATTTGTCCTTGCCATTTTCTTCACCAACCTGGAAAGTTTTGCCTATCGACAGAGCCACATTCTGCTTTTCTCCAGCTAAAATACTGGCATTTCTGAACAGAACAGCCTCATCCCAGGGAGCTGAACAAGAGAGAGACAAGACAGCACAGACTAAAAAGATGATTTTTGCTCCACTTCCAGTCCTAGGGCATCATTCTGCTCACTGCTGGAAAGAATGGGTACCAGTGGAGAAAAAAGGATTAAGAAATCAAACAGAATATTTAATACAGGACCAATTTTCAAGCAACTAATTTATTCCAGCATTCCAGACTGCAAAATGGAAATAAGATAATGAAGGAAGGAAATACATGAAGAGATGAGACAGCAAAACTAGTCTGCGAAAAGGTGCCTAGCCAATGAGATGTGTTATTATGTTAGTGTCATCATCAAAAGACAAAAAAAGTTGCATTAGGCTCATTATCATTGTTGGCTTTCATACATAGTAGGATTTAACAAGTATGTAAATGTATCACTGATTAAAATTTTTATTTTAACCTGCTGTTACTACTGTCAACATTTCAGCTCATTTGTGCTCCTGTTTGACAGCAGTACCTAGAGCTGGTCAAATACTGCAAAATGGTGTTTACAAAACGGTTGTATGAATTCTGAGCAGCTGCTTGGTTCAACAATGTTTGTGCCCCTTGTTGTTCATGAATATTCAAGGAAACATGGTTTTGTTTGCATAAATGGTTGGGGAGTGGCTGTTCCTGTATGAATATATTCTCATGCAAACAAAGATATTCCTGTGGGATCAAGACTGTTTGCTAATTTAGTACTAATTCCTTGTTATTCCCTGTTAAAAATGTTTGGGGGAGTTAGTCAGAAATCAGAAACAATATCACCTGACTTAATTAACCAGTTGGATGCTACCACACATAAGTAGTCAGCAGCAAATAGCAAAAGGAGCACAAAACTCAGGTATGGCAAGTATGGATTTGAGCAAAAAGATACATGGAAAAAAAATGCAAAGCTTTTTGTGAACAGAATAAGAGAGTTAAACAGTGACTACTAGTCACTCTAAGTGAATAACCAGCCTGGTGCTCATAATGCATCTCAATTTGAAATCAGGTAACTGTTCTTGGCATATTCAGGAAAGATGGGAAAAAAACCCACAAAACCCAAGCTAGGCTAGCAGATTGTTCACTGTAAGACTGTCTGCACTGTCACTATGTCTTAAACTAATCTTTTTCTGGGTTACATACGACACAAGAATCTTTTTTTCCTTAATGTTTCTTCCAGCAGAAAAAAAGCAGATAAATGATGTATCAATGAATCTTGCTTAAAAGATGCATCAGCTGCAAAAAATTTGGGCATGACTGCCAAATGTAGAGCAGACAGTAAGTAGTGTGGGCTACTGGATCTTTGCAACGAGGTTCGGATATACTGCTTTGCCTGTTCCGTATTCACCAAGTCACAAACAGCTTTTGACTGTTCTGAGAGTTAACCCACTCGCTCAGCAAAGATGAACATATTTTGGGGAGATTCCTGCTGATCTTCAGACAAGATTCCTTAGAAGTTTGAAAACGGAGTTTATAAAGTGCCTAAATTTGTATGATTCATCACAAGTTTTTACTATGCAGGAATCTGAACTTGAGAAAGAGAGAGACAAAACACACACTGAGTCTATTAATTATGTAGATGCATTTCTCATTTGCAAATAGGAAAGTAGCATATTTCTATAAATACAAAGAAAGTGGCACAGCATTATAATGCCAAGTCAAACATCAATCAGCATTAACAAATTCATAGCTGGTCCTGGCTTGAGGGAAGGGATGGCAAAGATTGCCTCCTCTAGATACCTTCCCTTTTATTTCCTATGACTTCAGGAAGCCCTCTTTAAAAAAAAAAAAAAAAAAGAAGGGCATGTTAATCTGTTGCTAAGCAGCAAATAAGTGGACATAGTCATGTCCACATTTCACTTGCTTTTTCCACAGTACACAAAGTTTCTGGAGGTCTAGGGTAATTACAGAGAAAGAAGCAAAACTCTGCATTACATCATTTTTAGAACTGTACCAGTTTATTGTAACATAAAGGTCATTATGGCAGTGTTGCTCAACTTGCAATGATTTTGAAAAATATTGTTTATAAGATACTAATCAAGTTGTTAGGGAGGCAGAATTAACTATATAAAACATATCTGCAACGGTACATTCATGTGAAGCCTTTTTAGCCACACAAAGCCTTTTTCTAAGTTTCTTCCTTCATGCTAGCATTTGTACATTGTGATACCCTCCTGGCCAAAGGGAAACTTTGAAGAGTCTTTCACAGCCCTGCAGAAAGCCCTTCTGCTAGCACGTATCTGAATTTTAGTACACACATCTAAAGATTTTCTGAAATAATTTAACGAATATTCTAGTTTCTGCAATTACATATTGTGATTCATACCTAGAGACTCCAGAGTGCATACACATTGAGCAGAAATGAATATTTATTGTTAAAAGCATAATTATTCTGAAACATGGGGGGGGGGGAGAAATATGGAGATATTATTTGATTATTGACCTAACAAGATTTAACTCAAAACCTAACTGCTTCACAGATTTCAGGGCATGGACTTAGTAGTGAGAAAGATGGGATTTAACATCTCGTATTCTAAACCAGACAATTTAGCTTAAGTGTGGTTCAAAATGTCCCAGCCTTTAAAGTGTGGATAGCATTTCAGCCTCAAAACTGGTAAGTATTCTTCCTCAGGGTAGACACTTTTATTAGTTTATTCCTTCCCAGGGGCTCCTCTTGGAGAATTTTACCCATATACAACAGACATTTCTGTTTGGCTCCAGGAAAAATTGGACAATGTTTTCCAACCTTTTAACCAGCTCTCGTTGGAGGGACTCAGCCCTGCAACTTCCATGCATTCAAGGGGGGGGGGGGGGTAGTGTTTGGGGCTTGCTAAACTTGTGCTACTGCAGCAGGTAGCACAGCAGCAGAGCCACAACACTTTGCCTTTCTCCTTCCTCTCTGCCTAGTGCCGGGACTGCTGAAAGCAGAGCCATCCTTGCCACAAAGCCCTGAGCAATCCCAATTCTACTCTGATGACGAAAAGCCCTAGTGGCTTTAGGTCAGCTGGCATACAACAAGGGTCCTGGGGCTCCATGATCCCCCTCCCAGCTCAGAAGTACTCTTAACATGTTTTCTGTTGTGGGAAGCACTGGCAAAGGCTCACGAGACTATCTTGAGGAGTTGAGGAGATGCTTCATCTGTGTCAACATCCTCTTTTCAAATCCTGCTTTGAATTTTTGTTACCAACCTGCACAAAACAAGCCTAATGGAGAGGGACAGCAAGATGTCCTGCTGCAAAACTGTGAAAACACAAAGTACATGCACAGCTATAGCTTCAGAACAAACAGGCTGCTCTGCGAGCAGAGAATTAAGGAAGGCTAGAGTGCATCTTGTGGATGGTTGTTCTGAGGTCTGATAAGGTGCCAGCTCCAATTGCAGGTTCTCCCTACATTTGAAACCTTCCTAACACCTCTGTCTGTGCTGATTATTTTATACTAGAAAGGGGTCTGAGCTCTCCGTATAGCCTCTTCCTCAGAAGAGTGCTTGCAGCAATTTCTACCTAGCCACCTACTCCTACAAAATCCACAACAGTTAATTGCCTCTGCGACAGCCCTGCCCTTCTGCCAGTTGGGCTGAACTCAGTGGACTCACATCACTGAGGAGAGGAGCAAGGGATAAAGGAAGAGGTGAATATACATTCAGTACTGGTTCTTTAGGAAAGGCTAAAAATAGAAACCTTGCCATAAAAGGAAAAATAGATTCTCTACTGTTGTAGTAAATAAAGTCTCACAGGATGAAGAATAGCAGTATCAATTCCTATTATAACAAATTCAGCTGCAGGAGATTTAATTTTTATCCAAAGACACATCAGAGAAAATTAAGTGTCATTGATCTTGATCATCTACCTCCCTTTCTTCTCCCCCTTCCTCCTAGTTTTAGATTTCAAGCACTTACCAAGAAAATTAAACACAGTCATTAAGGAAGCACTAGAAATCACTTGCCTCTCAGCATCTTCTTATTTCCTGAAAGGAAGCACATCAAAGAAGGTATTGAAAAGCAACAAAACATCCACCTCCCAAGCCCCGAAGATTTCATTGTTTTGGGAAACTTGTAGCTGACTGTGTCCCTCTGTGCCCTCTTTAAATCAATTACTCACAAGTGTGCTGACCTTAATATATTCCCCAGGGTTTCCTATGTGACATTGTTTAATTTGATATTGTTACTCACAGCAGATAAGAGGTTTGAGGATTTCTTTTTAATCTTTCTCACTCAAGAGACTCAATCCTAAGAAAAACAATGGTTTGTTTCTGAACCGTTTTTTATAAGTTGATCGAAAGAAGATTTTTTTAGTTATTTTAAAGTTAAAAAGTAACAGAAAACAGAAAGGATGTCCCCCTTCTCCAAGCAAAAATCAAAGACTGATTTAAGCACTAATATACATTTATAGAAGTCAAACATATAGCAGAACTATTTTCAGCTCTGTCTTGAGTTGCACAAGAGTGCAGTTTTAATAGTTTCTTTCTAAAACTACTTTATAAAAAAAGAAAGTTTGTAATGGAATATTTGCTCATTTAGATAACTGCTGTGTATACATTTCTTATTTTTTTTTCTGTCCCCACAAAAGAACTCAGTTATAGCACTGAACATTTGAGCAAGATCTCAAATTAACTGGAATACATATCCTTAGAGAAATCAGCTGTGCATTATAAAGTTCATGACAATACTAAAAAAAACATTGTCTAGCTGACTATACTTTCGCATTTTGAGTTCTTTTTTTCCCCTACTTGTTCCTATGAACATGTCAAGAACTGTACTTTTATCAAAAAAAGGGGAAAATGGGCCAGGTTGCTGAGAAACACCTTACACAGCAAGTTGGTAATAAAAATGGAACAGGAGAAGTCTGAGGATCAGATTTTCTCTTGGAAATTGAGCTGGATTATATTAGACCCAGATGATTGCATATGAACCTGAGAAACTTTTTTCTGTAATGCCATCAAATCAGGTTATTCCAGCTTCTGGCAACAGCAACTGAAAAAAAAACCCCAAACCCCCAAAAGGCGTCTTATGTACAATTAAAGTGAAGAAGAGGAAAATGCAGAGCTTCTGTTCTGCCTTTTACAGATGGATGGGTTTTTTTGAGGGCAGTACACTGGGACATCTTGCAATGCAAAGCAGCAGAATGTTTTTAAACTCTAAACCAGAAGAATTCTGATTGCACATTTGCCTTAGAAAGCTTTAGGGATTTTTATGAGCAGCCTAAAATTATTTTATTCTTATTTAGTCTGAATATATTATTTTGACTAATTTCTACTGCAAGGCTAAAATGTTTCTTTAATGCATGTGGATTTTGCAGCTAGATACTAGGAAAAGTATCATTTTAATTCATTGTGAAAAATTAACATAAAATTGCATTTTAGATTAAAAATTACTTTTTTCCTACTAAATTATATTGCAAGAATATGGCTGAAACCCTTTGCATATTCAGTAGATGGCTATATAAGGTCGCAGCTACTCACTGAAACAACAAAAATACCAGATGAAAATCCACAGAACATAGTAAAAACCTAAAAACTAGTACCATTAGTGTGGCAATCACTAGATAGTAACTGAATGGATGATTGAGGAAATTGAGGAAATAGAGGAAAACCAACATTATTTTTTTGCCCAAGCAGCAATACTGAGAATGTTTAAAGGTTGCAAAAAGCATTAGGTAGAAATCCGTAATGCTAAGCAAATATCAAGAGCTGTTCCAATCAAACAAAGGAGAGGAAATTTTAGTAATTTTTTGTCCAAATTACAAACACCTTATCTGCAAAGAAAAATTAAGGCTCAATATTTATTACAGCTAAAAATATAGAAGAACCCTATAGCATAACATCACATAAATCCAGGAAAAATGGCTAGGTACAATTAAAGGTCAAATATCACCAGTCTGTCCTTGTGGAGACTCAGCAAGAATGAAGGATATTAACCAGGAAAATTCTCTGCAACGTTACAGGGTCACCAAATTCAGAATTAATTAATCACAATATTAAAAAAATAATTCTGCTTCCTAATTAACCATGTTACAAGGCAGCATCTTCAGTCTTTTATCTCAGGGATGTATTCTGATGCAGATGTAGACTCCCAAAGATCTTTTTGATACTGAGATTACATTGACTCCAGTGGGAGTTTGCATCTTAAATTCAGCTGTATCCAGGCTTGAGTCACTAAGGACTTTTCATCCTTTAGGCAGATGCATGTGCTGACTTGTCTGATTGTTATACAAGCAAGTGAAGTTAAAAATATTGTTTTGCATGCAGGAATCATACAGAGAAACCTGGAGAGAAATTCTGTAAAAAATCTATCAAAACTGTTGAAAAATCACTATCTGAAGTGGGGCAGGGCTGCTTGCCTTTCTTCTTTTTGAGGGCAAATTGGTAGAGAAATAAACAAATATTATCTGTTTAATCTTCAGGTTGGTTTCCCTCCTCCCCCAGCAGTGCAGTGTCTTACTGACTAAAAAAAAACAACCCCAAAACCCAAAGGGAAATGAGTCATCAACACAGCCCTAGCTTGAAGTTAGGTTTGATGGCCCTTAGAGGAATAACAGTCTATATTTTGTCCCCCAAAGAACCCAAGGACAAGTATTCTAAAATTTTTGCAGCAAAGTCTGTCATTGGGAGGCATGTCCCCCCAGTCTGTTCATTCTTGGCCTCGGTCCCTTGGCCCTGGCACAGGCTGAGCACAGGGCACAGGCAGGACCCTGATCATGAAGCTTCCTTGGAGAAACCTCCTGAGCCCTGATAGTCCCGCAAACCCCACTGTCAGCCCTAATCCAAGCCCTTGCTCAGGCTAGGATTGATGGCTAGACATGTTTCAGAGACAGGAGACTTTTTAGGTCCACTCAGTTACTTTAGGGTTATCTGACTAAGGTACCAGTGTGAAGAAGGATTTGACCTACAAGTTGTTCCATTTGTCTTGGCCAAGGAGCAGCCTGCACAAGCCTCCCCAAACCTTTCTACTGATTCTCTTTGGCACTGTAATGGCATGAGAACAGCTTTTGTGACATCCAGTGAGAGCACCTGTGTGAGTCCTCATACCAGCTCCCCCAGTTTACATCCATGGTGCTCTCAGTCATGGCATTAGGAGTATGGGCCAGTCAGGCCACATGTGGCACTGAGAAGACACGGCCACCACAGCACTTTTCATACAGTTTGTGGATGTGCAAACACACAGTCCTTGCTGCAAAACCCTCTCCAGAAACAGCAAAAATAGCGCAGGAACAAAGCCATGTCCCAGTCCTTGCTTTACATACAACTCTGTACATGCAAGTGCTGTGCAGAAAACAAGCAGCAAAGCATGCTGTCCTGTAACATAACTGTGAAACTGCGCTGCTCTTAAATGGTGGTTTGCACCAACTTCTTAAAATTAGCACCAGTTTCCTTCACTGGATAACAGAGAATGGTCGTGGGAGTGGTGTGTTATGGATGCACAAATAACCAAACCCAACGGAAGTTAAAGCTCCCATTTATTCTCCAGTAAGAGTTAGCTGAAGTCCAGCTAACATTTTATAAACCCACAGGTGCAATGGTGTAAGAAGAATTAGTACTGCACAGGCGACTTAAGAATCCTTGAGGATTAAAGTGATGACTCAAAATGTGCCTATTACCTACAAGCCGAGGGCTCTCTCCCTCCGGAGTGACCTCGGGCGGTGCTCAACCCCTGGGGGAGTCCCCAAACCCAGCGGACGGATCCCAACGCGTCCTTCCTCCAGCGGGACCCGTTTGTATCCCTGTCCAATCTGACTGGGGTCATTAATCCCTATCTGCCAAGACAGTCACCTCAGTGTACCTGGCACGTCTCGATTGGCCAGTTCACATTTTAACCTGCAGCCTCCAGGGTTTAGGCATTTTTTTTCCTCCTTCCCCTTCTCCCTCCCTGGAGTTTTCATTTCCTGCCAGCAGGATTTGGGAGGTGGGTGTGTGTGACACCACAGTACTGCCACACGGTACAGTTTTGTTATAATACCTGGATTTTAGTAGCACATGTATTCTGAATTATTCCTCTGGAATAAAAGGGACTTCAAACATCTAACTGTTCAGCTTTATTAACTAACAGATAATTATGTATTAAAAAGCACGGAAATTTCATTGCAATGTTAACAGAAACTACAATGTAATTACAGTCTTTGTAGTGTAAAGTATGACTCTAACACAGTAATGAATTAAAGATGAGAAATAAGCATATAGACTAGTTTGTATTTAGAGTAGACATCTCCATGATATTCCCCTGGTGGAGCCACTTTCAGGAATATGGCCTAACTTTCCTTCACACCAATTGGGCTCAGAGTGCCGGACCTGGGAACCACCAAGCTGTAAGGAAGTAACAGAACAAGACTGGTGTTTTGGGCAGCCAAACACAACACGTCTGTCCTATTGCCAGGTTTCCTGAGCAGACCTAACAGGTATACTTGCTCCCTGCTATGCATTTCCCCTTTGGAAAGAGCTTCCTGAATAATTTGAGGCTGGCAGTTTTCCCCACCACAGTGTAAGCATGAATGGAAACTGCTGGTGTAATAACACTGCTTGTTAGGTAAACGTGTCAAATTTCATTCTTTAAGTGGAAGAGAGATTATAAAAAAAAAGTTGGTTTTTTTTCCTCCGTTTGGTACAAATATTCCAGTGTATCTCAACTAACTCTTCAGCTACAAATTCAAAAAATTTATTTTGCCAAGAATTTTAACTGGTTGTGCAAATCTTTGCCACCTGTTTGCACTAGCTGCAGAGACAAAACCAGCATAATTTGCTATTGTAGCATAATAACACTAGATTGATGATTTATGGGGCCTTGAATGTTCTTTACTCAAAGCTGTGTGCTTTTGTTGGCCTTTGCACCTATTCCAAATACAAACTCAAACACAAAGCTGCTCCCCGCCCTCCACTGCAGTCTCTTCATGTCAAACACAAATCCTTTAATAACACGTACTGTATCACTGTGCACGTAACCCCCAGGTTACAGTGTAAAAATCCAGGGAAAGGATGCTATTAAACTCTGCTATTTTGGAACATGTATAAATAATTCACACCTTTTCTATAAATATTTATCCTAGTAACCTCAATTGTCATTCAAATATAGGTTAGTCTTCAGCCATGTCCATTTTCCATATACCAACCAAATCACCTGAATTTTTCAACTGCCTTTTCAACTTACTTATATTTTTCTTAAAATTCAGATGTACAACATTTTCTTATAGTAGTTAAACAATTTTCCTGATTTTCCTTCACCCTTTTCCTTTTAACCAGTGCTTATCCACTGGCTTCAATGGAACCACTGTGGGCTTACATGAAAATGAAAGCCATCAGGGATTGCCTTTTTCTATTAGTGTCCCATGGTTTTAAATAAAAAATATCAGGATATTATAATCATACCTGTATGGTACAAACACATCTGAACTGTAACCCAGGGGATGGAAAATAAACATGAACTTTCTACACCTCCCCTAAATGCTAAACTGATACAAATTTCTTTTTTTCCACTTGCAGTCTCCTCCATTATCTCTTGAAAAAGAAAACACCCACAACAAAATCATCCTGAAATTTGGCAGCTTTGCAAGTGTCCTGGGTTCAGCTGGGATAGAGTTAATTTTCACAGGAACCTGGGAGGGGGCATAGCCGGGACAGCTGACCTGAACTAGCCAAGGAGCTATTCCATACCATGTGCCATTATGCCCAGTATATATATAGGGAGCAGGCTGGAGGTGTCTCTCGGCTTTCGGTGGGGAAGTGGTAGAGCGCTGGGTTCTGGGTGGTGAGTGGTTGCACTGTGCATCACTCGTTTTGTGTATTCTCTTATTTGTACCGTTCTTGTTCTAACTTTCTCTTTTTGTGTTGCCCCAGGAAATTGTCCTTAACTCAACCCTCGAGGTTCCATTTTTTTCCCTTTTCTCTTTCTGGTTCTCCTCCCCATCCCACTGGGAGGGGGCAGGGGGAGTGAGTGAGCGGCTGCGTGGTCCTTTGTTACCGGCTGGGCTGAAACCACGACAATAAGCCAAAATTAGACATCTGTCTCCTACCATCACCTCAGGAAGAAGAAAGGGGAAACAGGGAAGGGAAACAATAAAAGTTATGACTGCTCATAAGCAAGAAGAGAGCAGTCAATCAGTTACAAAATGACTCCCTTTAGGCTGCAGCAGTTTGGTTTTGCCAAAAAGTCATCACCAAAAAAAGCATCCTGGGATAAGAAAACTCCTCTAAGTGGCCAGCTTTTTGCTGAGGAGAAATATTATGAACCATAAAAATTATGTGCTGCTTCTGTTTCATGAACATTACATAATTGCTAGGCTAAATAGCCAGAATAAACATTGAACGGGCATTTTTACTAGGCTTCAGTAAATCCATAAAAAGAAAAAAGCCATAAAGAAAATAACTCCATGAAATTTACAGGAGAGACCCATTTCAGACCATATGTTGGAAAGGATCTTCATCCAAATGTATGAGTCAATGTGTTAACTAAGTGTTGCATGCAGAGTTTGTGAGTTTGAGGACTGTTTGAGGTTTGGGTTTCTCAAAGCTTTCATGCTGGCCTGCTTTTATCCTCCAAAACATGACAGATCTACCTGACTTTCTGCATCATGAATTTTTCCCCACTCTGCAGTGTGAATCTGAGCAGAAAACAAAAAAATAAAATACTTAACTTGCTCATGGTATGGACATTTCAGCACACATGTAATACTTTTTAAGGGCCAGAGCCTTAATTGTTTGATTTTGCAATCATATAAAGATATAGCATAATTATAGCCAGGACTGACTGTAATCTGAGTTTATCAAGGTAGTCTGTAATCCAGATCCCTAGCTTTATTTCTCTATTGTCTTCTAACTAGACACTTGCTCTTTATTCATTTTTATGGTGTGATTTATAAACCTTATGAAATTATTATTTCAAACCTGCCTGTAGGCAACAGCTGTATGACTGCATAATTACCACTAAAAGATGGCAATGCTAGAAGATCCTCTCATAGAAAAAAACCCCCCTCATCTGGCATAATCACTCATTTATTTGTTTAATAGATTAAATTAGTGAGAGAACACAACACGGACAATAATGAGGGTGTTACAGATGAGCTTTGCTGCAGCACTCTGCCAAGCACTAACCCTGGCTCAGCATCCCCTGACTTGAACAGGAACCGCCAAATACAGCTGACCCAAAAATGACTGTTTTACAAAAACTTTCCAAAGCTTTAAAATTTGTTTTTCTCCAATACTGAATAGTGGAACTTTTTAAATACTTTTGTGAAACAAACTATTGAGGAATGTTCATTAGATATGGAAAAAGAAAAACCATCAGGGGATTGATTTGGGAAATGTTTCTTTAAGCAATCACAAGATCTAGCATAGACCTCAAAACCTCATCATTAAATTGGGAGCCAGAGCATAAAGGATGGGCACACCTGGGTTATTGGGGGGCCATATGTAGGAGTCACTGCCTTGTCACACAAATGGATGCGCGTCTCTCCTGCCACCAAAATGCTGGTGTCCTTGTGGCAGCTGCGAGTCAAATTACTGGTGCTCAGATGGCCAGAGAAGGCTGAGGGCCAAATATACCACCTGGCCAAAGCTGATCAGAAGGCAGCAAGCTCTGTAACTTCTTTAAATGCAACAAACATTTTTAAAGAGAGGACTACTTCACACTGAAAACAGTCTCACAACCCTGCTGCCAGCTCTGCAGGAACTGGGTGCCCTTGCAGCCAGGGCCCGTCCCACTGCCCCTACCAGGAATATAAATTTACCTCCCTTTTCCTACCTTTCCCAGCATCCTACAGGATATTTCAGAGAATGTAATTTCCAGCTGCGCTCCACTCTTTGAGGTTGGTTGCTATTGTTGCTGGAAAAGGGAGTTCTAGATTTTCTATTCACACAAAAAGGCATGATTTTAACAAATAATAAAACAAAAATATTGCATGCACATGTTCTATAGCTTGTGTGAATAAATGCTAAGGATGACAAACATAAGCAAAGTACTTGACTTGTCTAATTTGGGCATTAAGCCTTTTATCTCAAAACTGAATATCAAGAGTAAGAAAAAACATACAATCTGGTTTTCTAAGAGGAAGTAATGTCACTGGCAAGGAATTCCAGCTTTGTCTGCATCTCTGTTTCAGCTCCTTGAAACCCTAACATTCAATCTGAATTAAGGGAATTTTATTTGCAAAACTACAAAGGTTACTTGAAACAGCCTCAAACGTTCTTCATCTATATTTAAACGCAGAAAGTATAGCAAAACCTTCCCTACAGTTGAACAAAAGCTTCCCAAAGCCTTTGCACATTAGGTGACCTTGATAGCTAACCAATATGGGCTTTTCCAAATTATTTTGGCTGTTGCAAATATTCATAGCATCAATGACAAAACAACCCCAAAGTGTTACACAGAAGCCAAGCTTTTACTGACAGGGTAGAGACCAGGGTCTGGCAAATTTTATGAAAAAAAGATGGCAGAACCATGTTTCCTTCCTGCCTGTGTAGTTCCAAGTCCTGGCACCCTGCTTGCTCTGTGGGTGAGCGTCAGCTGGCACTGTGATACAGCCTGTTAATTACTTCTTGGATTAACAAGCCAGACACCGAGCTGAAAGAGGCAGCGTCAGCTCCCAGCACCTGATTTAGAAATACAAGTGTCTACCCAACTGAAACTTAGTCAAACGGATATAAAAAAATTATTCAGGACTGACTTTGCATGGAGCTTAGGAGGCTACTGGGGTATCAGATGCAAGAGGGACGACACAAAGGGTGACCAGAGCCGTTCAAACCCTCAGCAAAGTCTTCCTGGCAGTGGCCCGGTGACCTACGACCAAGGGTTAGAGCCATGTGGACCGGCGGGGGGGGGGGGCGGCCCCCGCCGTCTTTATTTTTCCTGCTGCATCGCCTCCAGGTTCAGGTGGCCTCCTCCCACCCCTTGCGCTGGGGTGGCCCTGCCGGGCCGCCATCTGCCCCCCAAAGCTTCTCTGTCACATCCCCCCCAGCTGGACTGGGGAGAGACAAAGGGCTCCTGGGGCGAGAGAAGGACAGGGAGCGGTCGCTCAGTGCAAAACAGACTCAACTGGGGAAAATTACCTGATCTCATTTCCCATTGAGACCAAAGGCTGAAAGGACAATTTATGCCAACTTCAGGAAAGGAAAACATAGATAAATATTCAGAGTAGCCTAATTGCCTGTACACCAACACCTATGGGAAATCTGTTCTGTCTGGTTTGGTAGCTACTGTGTAACAGACAGTTGAGGATGAGAGACAATTAGGTTTAGATATGTTGCAGGGTTAAGGACAGCAGTAAGGAAGAGAAAATAGGGGGTTTTGTGGAGATTATGAAAGTTGAAGTGGAACTATTTTTTCTGAGCTGAAATTAAGGTAGGGAGCTTCGTTAAACTGGAGACATCCTACCTAGAGTTAGAATATTAGCAACAGATACACAACAATAAATGCATGACTAGTATGAGATTCACCAATCTGTAAAGGCAATCATAAAATTCATACTGCATATAGCATGCATCCTATCTCACATACAGCCAGCGTCTCTTGACTTGTTGGAAAGCAATTCACATAAAAAAATGTAAGGGATAACCAATATTCCTCTTTCACTTTCTCCCATAGGCAACCTAAGGACATACTCAGGAATATTCACTTACTTATCTTTCTGTTGATACTCTCCAGAGAAGGACTCTGGAAGAGAATTAGCCTTGCAGGGAATTCCTTCTTGCTTTATGGCCTGAAACAATCATAGTCTGTTTATGTGCAATAGTTGGAAGAACAGGTGCAACAGGTTTCATGCATGTACTGTATATGCATCTAATGTGTAACAGCTTACTCCTAGTGCTATGACAAAGCACAGAAAAGGATGATAGGTATAGATCAGCTACTCAAGCTTCCACAGCTTCAAACCACCTTTTAAAACTCTGCTCAGAATTGATTAATTAGCGACAAATACGCATCACATGGCCCACACATCTTACATTTCCAAGATGCTACCTCACCCAGACCCACAACTCAGCTCTTTCTTCCATTCCAGGCACTTTTGTTACTGCTTACAAAGATTGGTTCTTGCAATCATGACTTCCACAGTGCTTAAATTTGACTCATGCCAGCTGGGGTTGTACCAGTGGGACAGGTGTTCTCTTATTTCGTCCTAACAAAATGTGTTTGATGGTAACTCATCCTAATTAAGGTAAAATCTTATGCCTGGAGGCTGCTGTTGGATGTCATTACTGAAGCACATCTAGAAATCACAGTAAGTCATGTCAGAGGAAGTACTCCTTCCTAAATGGGTGGAAAGTTTGTGTTCAATAATATTAAGACTGTTTGCTCTTTAAACTCACATTTCAGAATTGAGGAATACTTTCTCATAGAAAAGATATTGCGTATCTTTTCTTTCTTGTTTTTAAGATTTTGTTTCAGCAGGCTTGATGGCAAAAAAAAAAAAAAAAAAAAAAAGCCGAAAAAGCAAAAAAACCCGTGGTGGAAACACTACTACAAGAAAACAATAAACATGAATAAAACCCTTCAAAGAAGAATGTGATGTTTATCTAACCTGAATACAGTTCACATTTTAACCTGCAGCCTCCAGGGTTCAGGCTTTTTTTTCCTCCTTCCCCTTCTCCCTGCCTGGAGGAGCTTTGTTTCCTACCAGCAGGATTGGGGGGTGGTGGGTGGGACGGGACGTACTGCCACACCAGCAGCTAAAAGAAAATATAGGAAGAAAAAGGGAAAATCCAGAAGGAGAAAATAAGAAATATATTTTGGGCACTTAGTCCCTGATGTCAGATGTATGACATGGTTGTGTTTTATTCCAAGCAAAATTTCCTGTCAGTGACGTTATTAGAGTGACAAAAAGTGCTGTGAAAAGCAGAGCAAACTCAATTCCTTCCGGCCATCATATCCTCACTGCTACACAGCTGGGTGAGCTAAATGCTTTGTTCTCCGCTGAGGCAGAAAACAAAGGGAAGTTTCCTGGATCCCCAGCAAAGCCCGGGCCCCTGGCCAGCAAAGCCCCGTGAATCAGTCAGGTTTGGACCTGCCTACACCACGTAGCAATGGTACCCTCTGTCTTCCTAACAGAAACACACAAAATCAGGAACCAGTCCTGGGATCTGTGAACATAAATCACTGCAGGTATTTTCCATGAGAGTATCTGTGGAAGCAAAGGCACGCACGTCTTTATCTGCTTTCCTAAATGAAGTTCCTGAAGTACAAAACAGGGTCTGGGGCAGTGGTCTTGGGTGTTGTGATCCAAGAGATGACTGCTATCACACAAACCGTGGGGCCGCTTTCCTGCTTTGGTGGTCTGATCTGGAGGGACCGAGTCCTTGAAAAAGTGCCAGGCTGAGGCAAGTCTCACATATCCTTATTGACTTGAACAGGTTGCTCTTTTTATATAACATACATAATGCCACAGTTGTGCTGTATTTTGCTATTTTTGTTCATTTTCAGTTCTTTTTTAACTTTTAACTTTAAAAAAATTACATAGGTGCAGTGTCCGTCTGCATGGTGACATACTACTCTGTCCATATAGCACTGTGAGAGATAAAAGGATTTTTTTGTTGTTGTTTCTAGTTTGCCTTAATCCTATTTATGGGCAATCGTCAGCAGATAAATGGCCTGTTAAATATATCTTCATCTAGGCAAAAGTTGAACTTATGAACATGATAAAATGAAAGCAATTTCTAAGTATTTTATGCTGGGGATTTATGTTATTTCAGTCTAAATCATATCAACTATAAGTGACAGTTTACCCAGGACATTATTTTGTGTTTCTAATTTTACCCTAATTATTTTGGTTCAGTAGATTTATACCAATAGCTGTTACAGATCGTCATGCCTTTGTCTACCCTCTTCGTTGTGATCCCAGCCTTCTAGGAAACAGACATGCACTATAAGTAATCTCTTCTTCTGCCATACTGCTTAAAAGCATATTGTGCATTCATACATTGTGGTATTTTTTTTTAAGCAAATTAGTAGAATCTTCACAGCATTTGATACATGTCTACAGCTTATAGGATTTTTCTTTTTTAACATCAGAGGAAGTTCATGTTTACGTTCCAGAATGGCTTGAACGTCTCAATGTTTTCAGAATCTCTGCTGTCCAGAAATATTCTGCATCCCCAAGGCACCACGGGTAGATCAAAGGATTACAGCCCACTCTGACCTCCACGGGAGCACACGTGGGCCAGATGTTGCTCCAGTCACAGACAGACCCCTTCTACATCAGGCTGGGTTTGTATAATGGGTTTACAGTTTGCCCTTTGGCTCTGGTCGCAGGGTCAATATAGACATGTTTGCATGGGCAGTGTCTGTGGTAGGAAGGACAAGTTTCAGATTACAATCTTTTTGTTGTTTAGCTATTTTAGAGAAAAAATAGTTTTCAAGCATTTTGTGCTCTTTCCTTGTGATACTGCATTAACACTGAGCACCCTTTTCGCAGAAAGACAGGGTGTGTACCAGCGTTCAATTAACTCAGTGCTTGATTGAGGGAGGAGTACAAACTTTGACAACAGTGACCAAAGAAAATAAATTAAGTAGCAGCAATGTACATAGCAAATGATTAGAGAGACAGAAAACCTTTCCTTCCTCTCTGAGACAAATGTAAATAAAGTGTTTGTGGAAAACATGGCAACTAGACAAATTGCCCATTTTCAAGGCACCTAGCAGGCTTGGCCCATGGTCCAGTATAACAAACCCCGAAGGCAGCAGACAAATAGTTTTCCCAGCAATCCTGACACACAGTCTATCCATCATCCATAATGCCTTGTTTCCCAGGGAAGACTCCTGATGAAGAAACCTACCTTTAAGTAAAGAGAAAAGGCAGAGTTAATCGCTGCTGCTGTAAAAAACACCGTACAGATTACAGCGTCATGTTGCTGCAGCTGTGGGGCTTGGATGACAGGATAATACCTTATCTACATGAATTAGAGCTATGGAGTCAGGTTCTGCATCAACGTACAATTTCTATACCACTCTTACCAGTCAAGTACTACTCTACATGGGATTTTGGTCATGGTTTCACTGGAGACAACAGCAAGACTCTCAATGGTATCAGAAACCCTGTGATTTTTAAAAAAATCATTCAGAAATGCTGTTTGCAGCCTGTCAGTAAATATTTATTTCAGTAAATAGAGTATTCGCTGTGTGGAAATGGATCAAAGTTTTTTCTTTGAATCTAGAATGAGGATTTTTTGAGGTGGTTGTTGTTTTGGTTTGTTTGTTTGTTTTTACTTCTTTCCTCCCCTCCCTCCTGATCAACTGTCCTCTGAACTTAGTGGGTATCTTTCAAGAGAGAATGGATTTTGCATGTGGTACTTCATGGCAGATTGGTACAAAGAACTACCAGAAAGGAGCACTCCATACTTAGAGGTCTCAGAATATCTTCCCATCCCTTTAGATGGCTCAACAGCTCTGCAAGAATAGCAAATCCCTTTAAAATAGGAAATCAGAAGGAAATAAAGCTGTGTCAGGCAACATTAACACTGCCATGTGCAATTTGACCTTAGACAGCTCGTCAGATCTCTTGTTCACCTCATTCATCATTATTCTAAGCTGTCATCATGAACACACTTACTCATTAATTATACATTAACCTCATTCATGACTTTTAATCTATAATGGGTCAGGACGTTTAAAAATAATTAAATAAGAAAGCGCAATGGTAATAAGGATAATACATGTACTGGAGTTTAGGACATCTGACTGCAAATCAAAAATAGGTGATGCTGAACATTAAATGGGAAATAAAACAAAAACAAGAAAGGAGAGGTCTCCAAATCTCCATCCCTGCATTTAGAACAGTATTAGTTTTAAAAGATTCCCAAAATATGCAGCTTGAAGGCTTCTGACTTTTTTTTTAAGTTACAAAATGAGCATCAGTTTTCAAAGCAAGGAAATATAATCTGCTGTAAGTAGATTAGTGGATCAAACTGTTAGGCATTAGCTCAGATAAAATAGGGGTGGGTTCTTGACGATGTTCAGACTCTCTTCTGCTGGTCAAACTGCCAATGCTCCCATTTGGTGGGTGCATTTCCTGGGTGGAGTGTACTGACTGCAGGAGATGACATTTTTCAGAGCATGCTGTGTTCCTACAGGTTGGTATATCTATATCTGGGAAGCTGAACCACTTTCTCAGCAGGTCTTCTAACCTACACAGTGGCTTGATTTCCAAGCAAGCCGGGATGAGAGCAATCCTCTGAATCTGTCAGTCAGTTCTCTGTGCTGAATATTGGATTCAACAGAGGATTTACCTCCATGTTTCCAGCACTGATAATGTTTTAATTCTGAAATTATCACACATTTTTTCTTCCTAAAATTAGATGAGTTTTCACATCACACAGCACTAGGGCACCTTGCTTTCCAATATCACAAAGAACTTTTCATATTGTGGTAGTCATCTGCAGGAAGCTGAAAGTGCCAAGGTTTCCAAAACAGGCTTGAAGCAGAAATAAAATTTTATACCCAAGGAAGAATTACTACATGCCACATAACATTTCAAGCTAAAAAAACGTTTCATCCAAGATTTAGGGAACAAGGATTAGTTTTTTAAACCTAGCTAAGTCAATGAATCTTATATCCCATATACTGCTATACATTATGTTCTGAGATACATTTCACTACTCAAGGCTGTTCTAGTGAGGTTGCTTCAAAGAAAAAACCCTCAACTGAGAGGACATTTCACTGACCTAATTTAAAAGAACTTGTGAAACCCTGTCGTGGTTTAGGGCCAGCGAGCAACTAACACCACGCAGCCGCTCACCCCTTCCCCCACCCCAAGTGGGATGGG
>JANZLQ010000002.1:32747409-32770206 GCA_026212715.1 Elanus axillaris | reverse complement strand
CATACTGAACTCAAAACACAGCACTGTACCAGCTACTAGGAAGACACTGAACTCTATCCCAGCTGAAACCAGGACAAACCCACCAGCACAAGGATGGCCAGACAGGTAGTCAAAGAATATTACGCTGCCTGTGAAGTACATAATGAATTTTACAATGGGAAATTATGGAGTTCAATAATAATAAATTATGGAGCCTCACCTATATATAGAAGCATTTACCATAAAGAGAAAAAACAGAATAATTTGTCCCAGCTGTAAATGGATG
This sequence comes from Elanus axillaris, assembly GCA_026212715.1. Lineage (NCBI taxonomy): Eukaryota > Metazoa > Chordata > Aves > Accipitriformes > Accipitridae > Elanus > Elanus axillaris. The sequence continues at coordinate 32,769,941 of JANZLQ010000002.1, read as the reverse complement.
CTGTCTGAAGTATCCAGACTATGCTGTATTATTCCCAGAGAAGCTAAAAAACCATCATAAATAATTTTTGACCACATCCAGGATTTTCAATGGACTCCAAGAAAGTTAGGGCTAGTACCTAATAAACTTCAATAGAGGCTGGGTACCTAACTACCTTGGAACACTTGGAAAATCCCTGTCTCTCTTTGGACAGCTGGATTCTGCTCAGCTCTAGCAAAATGCATGTATTTCATAGCTCTGAGATACTTGGTACAATTTTAACCTTAAAAATGTCCAGATGCAAGGGTAGACGCTTAATCTGATTGCCTACTGAGTTTAGTAGGACTCTGCCTTTGGCATTAAATAACACTACCTTTGTGTAACCTGCTAGTTACAGGTCCCTGTTGTGTGGCATCCACAGAGGTGCGGGATGGTAAAACCAACCTACACAGCCCTGCTCTTCTCCCTCCACCACAGCAGCTCATGCTTTTAACGCCAGACATCTCCTGGGCAGGTTAGCCAAGGTAGTCATCATCTCATATGTACATTTATAAACTACCTTTTATCTGATGATCTCAAAGGACTTCACATCCATTAATTAAACTCTAAGGGCTTGGTAATAGGTTGAGATGAGTATTTTCTGCTGTCCCTAAGGTAAAACAGCAGCTTCACTTAAACATGAGCAGCAATTGGGTTTAAACCTAGAGAATCTGTTTTTATGAGCAATCCCAGATCTTTATGTAGTAAAAAGTATGATTACATGCAATGGACTCGGTTTGTGCTAAAATAGGAATTTAATTTTAATTTAAAATACCTTTAATATATTTCTTTCTTAAACTGAAGTGAGCATATTGGGTTATTTATTCCTAAATGGAATTCCAGCAATTGGGGTTACTGAGGATTTAGTCCCTGAAATGTATTTTTTTCCTTAAATCGGTTTCAGAAAATCCTGTTCCACACATGATCAGTATCATAATTAAAGGACTTTTCTGTGTATGTAATGCTTCCAAGTTGACACATCTAACCATGTATTTGGGCAAAGTAGAATTAATCCAGTATCAGTAAAGCAACAGGAGTTGTTTTGTTTTTTTTTTAAAGGGATGTTAGTTCACACCTTATAAACCAGCTCTAATTTCCATTGTTGGGGAGTATTGTCTTTTTCTCAGAATTCTGACTTGAGGTGTGGGACCAATGAATAGAAACTCATAAAGGCAGAATTTCTCCTCTGTGGGAGGCACAAGTATTTTTAGACAAGAAAGAAGGTGCATCTATCAAGAGGCGGTGTATTTTCAAACTTTCTGTCAGCATGAAAAATAACAGAAATCATATCTTAAAAATAAAGAGCAGTATTTGAAAGCATAATTAAAGGGATAACATGTTCCAAACCCCAAAATGTCATTCCTACTCTGTGCCTCAGTGTCTCCTTCTCTAAAATGCATATCATGACAGCAGCCTGTTTGGTGAAACACTTCTGTACCACCTGGTAAAAAGCATCATCCAGAAGCTTACTCACTGTTATTGAAAGTGAATATGAATAATTATTTCAGATGAAGTAACAGACTATATAATCACTACATCCTTCCAGTCTGAATCCTGCAACGCCAAAAAGATATTCCCTTCCCATCCCAAGACCACACTTCAACCAGCTGTGACCTGTTATGACTGAACAGTGTAGCAGTGAGAGTCATTTCAGCCAGTCTATGTGTATTTCTTCTGTTTGAATGCATAGCATTTTTTAAAATTATTTTTGACTTTTCATCCAGCATGCTATAAGCTTCTTATGATGAAAGGAAAATAAATAATTCAACTGCCACTTATTCCAGGAGGAGACTGGCTGTGCTAATCTATCCTTAGAGGATAAACAAGCTATGTGTTCAGATCAGTTTATTAGAGTATGACAAATAAACATGTGCCCAATATTGCAATGACAGTAAGGATGGGGAATAGCAGAACTGTATTTTGGGCTGGAATCTGAGACTGGGACCATTTCCATTTCCCTCCCAGGGGCTTGAAAGTTTGGCTATGCTTTTGCCCATAGCTGCAAGCCAGAGACTGGTAACAAATGTCAGTGCCATAAGGAGTGAGGAAGAAAGGATGGAGCCAGAGAGTGTGTCAGAGCATGGATTAATTCCCCATTGCGAGAGTACTCTGGGCTGCTTTGCACAGTGCGTTTGGAGAAAGCTCTCAAATGAGTTAAAATCTGGTCGAGAAATAAGGTTCCTCAGCCACCCAGGAGCGAGACTGTCTGTTTAGGGTAGCCTGTTGGAAATACTAATGTGTTAGGACACCATGCTGGGAAACCATCTGCACCTGTTTTAGAGAAACCTTTAAAAACACGTTACTTGCTGCCTCCAGGAATGTTTCTGTTTTACTTGGAACAAGTGCGGGATGAAACATTTGAAGCAGTTTTGGACTGAAATCTAATTTTCCCCTTTCCCAGGGATGTGGAAATCTCCTGTGCTTTCTGTCTGGCTTAATGAATCCTGAATTTTAGCTCTTCCAAATGGATGATCAGGGCCTCACCCTGGTGCAGCCCACAGGTTGATGGATCAGGTGACAGACAAGAAATGAGCTTGCACCCCTTGAATCCTAGGTGAGAGGTCTTACATCTAGGCCCTGGTACACTGACTACAGTGGAGCAACACAGGAGAATAATTTCCCTGACAAAGTCTCCCGAAAGCTTCACTGCATCAGTGTTTGGCCACCATCTTGAGAGCCCTGCAGAGCTGTGGAGCGTCAGCCTTGCAATGGGGTTGGGTCTGGCACTGAAGGCTGCTGCTCACTTCCAACACCACTGAAGCAACAGGGGCTGTTGTCCTCATTTGAAAATGTTTCAGTAAAACATAAAAACTTTGGATTCTTTCCCCTGAAACAGTAAAATATGCAATTGAATTGGAGTTGACTTCATCCACAGGAGATACCTGACAATCTTTCTTGATAAGAGAGAGCTGCATGTGTCACCAGAGAGAAAGAGTGTCTGAAGAGGAGGAAACCATCCATCTTAACACCTTGACCTTTCGGATAGCCAGCTAGTAGTATGGGCAGAGCTCCACTGATCACTTCAAAGTTTATTGCTGTTAGTCCTCTTCGACTGACAGATCACCTAATGGATAATAAATTACTGCCCTCCACTCGGACTGGGGGCTGCCTGCATGTTGCTAACGCTGATTTTTCGGAACCTACTATCACTCATTCTCTGCTTTTGCAATTTAATGCAAGTTTATGCGAGTTCAGAGACAACAAATAAATACAGAGGACTGGGATTTCAAGGGTACGTGTGGGGAATTAACAGCACAGTGCCCTCTGAATTTTGGTGTGACACAGGCTCCCATATCCCTCTGGTCTTCTTAAAAATCTTGCAGCTTTACTTTTGTGCCTGCTGCAAACCTGGTGGTCACTCTCCCAGGCATCTGAGGGTGGGAGAGCAAAGTCCCTTTCCTTGGCCCCTCTGCAGCTCGGGGGGCACACTGTGGAGGGAGGTCTCAGTGGGATGCTTGCCCGCCTGAACCAGAGGAGAAAACGTGCTCTGGAGTGAGATGAATCTGAAGAAACTCCACCCAAAACCAGCGGTGCCTCAGCCAGGATGGCGCCCAACTCTCAGCTTTTACTTAATTCCAGTCACAGTGACTTGCTTTGGCACACAAGCAAGTGCAAAGCAGAGACTGAATAAAGACCTCAGGGTTTCACCCATAAAAAGAAAATGAAGTGGAAATACCTCTCTTGAGGTTGGAGACGCCAGGATTTGTTATGGCTGCTCTGGGTCACTGAGAGCGCTGTGAATCAGCAACTCTTTCCTCAAGAGCTGCTGTCAGCCCCGCCACTTCCATTAGTTCTGTCAAGTGCCAAGATGCAATTAAAAAAATAGTCCCTCTTTCCCACTCACCTTTGGGACCAGTGGGCTTGTTGCCAGCGCTGGGGAAGAGACGCTCCAGCTGCTGATCCCACTGGTACTGTGGTGTGAATACCAGAATGTGTAAGCTAGAAAAAAGCCACAGAAAAGCTCAATTCTCACACGGGTGAGATTTTCCAGAGCTCTGTATGGATGGAGCAGGACATGTTTAAATGCAGTAGCAAACCATATTCCTAATCTTAAAGCACTGCTTTCCTGGAAGACTGGGGGAGTGGAAAGGCTCTGATTTTAAGCAGAGTAATTTTGCATGTAATTTTGCACTGCTTTCCTGAAGGCAAAGGACCTTCCTCCTATGCCAGGGATCTCCCCTAGGCACTGTGTTTGGGGTGCTGTTGCTGAATATTCATGCATGCCTGTGATAGCTTTAGCTAAGATTGTGGAGAAGGGAGCACCTGCATAAATATAAAGAATATGGGGGTCAAAAGAAAACAACACACTCAGCTGGATCCAAACTGGTGCTGGTGGAGCTACACCATTATCTCTGGGCACGCGCAGCTTCTCTAAATCTCCCTGTCCCTGCATTTTCTAGGGTTCTTGCATGGTGCGCCAACTGTTTTGAGGCTTTCATTTGAAATTGCCAAATTAAAAGTACCAACCACTGAGGCACCATCAGCATGGCAGGGAGCTCCCACAGGCTGGGTCTCCCTTTTCTGGCAGGTGTTTGTCTTTAGTCCCAGGATTGCACCTTTTCCCTACACTCTGGGTTTTCTCTCTCATTCCCACCAGTTCCAGCCCCTGGTCTCTGATAGCAGCTGCCATCACCAGTTCACGCAGACACATCTTTGGGCATTCTCTGGGCAGCGAGCTTGGGACAGAGGTGCTGACCTCTCATCTTGCTGCTCTGTAGCATCCCAGTTGCTCTTTCCAGCTACCGCTAGTTCTCTTAATTCTTGCCCCATTAAACTGCAGACCTTTGGGACAGGCAACATCTTTCATTGCTTTTGTGAATGCTTGTGTCTCAGAATATCTAGCCCATTGGGGTTTGGTGCATGTCTGCATCTCCAGCCCCTATGACACTGCACATACTCAGAGCTTTCATTATACACACTCCTTTTCCTCTTGACTGAGGGAACAGTGAGACCTTCAGAATGTGTTTATGAAATCTGCATTACTTTTTCATGTAACATTTATTTTTCTCTCTCTTTGGAAAGCACAGAAGTTCAACACGGGCCCTTAGAAACACAGCTGCTGCTATTTTGCAGCTGGGTGCTACTATGTGGAGAGCATCTGAAAAGGGAGGCTCAAACATAGGAAATTAGATGCAAGCTGACATCACTGTGGAGAACAATACATGAAAACTTGGGATGTAGATTTTAATCCAAGATTTTTAATATGAATATTTCATCCTGCAGCCTTTACAGTTGAACGGAGGTTTGAAAAGTCCATCTATGTACAGATCTGTGAAGGACAAGCTAGTATTTACTCTTTTTTCTTGAATGACAGTAAGCCTGGTGAGTTACACGACATAGCCCTTCCTTATACCCTCAGTTTAGGAATATGCTATGGCTGCTCAAGAGAACATTTTTGTACACAAGTGAACTCTAAGTATAAGCTGAATGTTTAGCACATTTTTCAGTGCTATCTTCACAGCATGGTCTATAGGCGATGTGTACCATTTACCCATGCTTCTTACATTTCTGCATCCTTGTATTAAAGCTTATGGCTTAAAAAGAAGGGAACTACATTGCTTCATTTACCAGTATCAAATATTTTTACTGAGAGCAATTGCTTATCCAGAGTTTGCTTATATAAGAATTAAACAGGGTATTCCATTAAAAATATCTTTCTACAGCTCTGCTCTCTCCACTTCTTCTCTAATGTTCAGAATCACAAAAATAATAATGAGCATACATAGGCTTCTGCTGTTTTCATAGACGAGGCAGTAAAGAGACAGTTGCTGTTCCCTTGAGTGCGAGCCCAGAAATCAGAAGGTCTAATCAGCTACAGTATCTGACACACTAGATAGTCCCTGTATTTCATTATTGCTATATTAAAATATTTCCTATTTGAATTCTGTATTCTCTATTAAAAGGGGAGAGAGAGGCAGAAGAGATAATCAAGAGAGGGCAAGAAGAAAGGACTTAAAGAAAAGTAACTCTTTTAACTCCCCCAGCCTGGTGCTTTGGAATTCTGTTTCCAGTGCAAGAGCTGGTCGGAAAATACCCAGAGCAAGTACCTGGCATACTGCAGCTGTCGTACATCCCTGGGGCTGTCTTGTAAGAGTTCAGCTTTAGTAGCCTGGGTGAAACCCAGCTCTGGCTTGTGGTTCTGCCTTGTAGCAAATGCATGGTGAAAAGTAACCGAACAATGGTGTGTTTCAGTGCTTGCCCACACCACTTGCCTACTGTGCTTGGCCTGCAATTGAATATTCAGGGTTCCCTTGGTTAGGTCCAAGGATTGCAGAGGGGCAGATGCTCTGAAGCTGCACTGTGGGTCAATGCAAAGGTGGTTTTCCTGGGAGAATCTGCTGCTGGGTGTTGCCAGTCTCTGACTATCCACAGCATGGAAGATGCAGCATTGCTGCAGCCTTGCCAGCAGTGTGGCTGGTGTGCAGGTTTCATAAAAGCAACATCTTCTAACACTCTCAGAAATAGGAGGCGTATCTCTTTGTGCATCAGGCCACACTGATCTGTAAATTAGGCTGTGACAAAACAAATTAGATTTAATTTTGCATAGCTGTCCAATGGCACTACTACATGTGTTATTACATAATCCTTTGAATCAATCATTTGACTTTACATGCTTGCATCTTATGAAATTGAGAAAGATCAGTTCAATACCTGTAGGCAGTTGCCGAGTGGCACAGATGTATATAATATCAAACAGTAGATGTCACTGTTATGCCAGTAAAAATAGGTTATATTTACAGTTATTGGTAGTTTCAACCCCCATTGCACAAAGCTGCTAAGTCAAAAGCCAGGGCACTCACTGACACATGATACTTTTTTAAACATGAATCCTGCACCTCCTTCTGTTTTTTCATCTATCAAATTAGACACAAAAAGTTAAAAAGCCAGTTTAAACAAAATAAAAAAGATATTTTCCTATGGCTTTATGCAAATTGGTCATGCAAGAATAGCACCACTACCCAAAAGTTACAATGAGCAGGAGAAAAAGAAAAAGGGATGTGGGAAGCTTAACTGGGGAAATACCAGAGATGGAAACATTTCTGCTTAGACTTCTTTCTTTCAAAGGGAAGGGTGGTGTATTTACTCTCCTCACCTTGGAATGATAAGATGTAGGATGGCATGTATGAACTCACCAAAAGGGAAGGACCAGGTTATAAGCCGTAGTTTATTGAGAGACAAGAAATGAGGGAGAGGCATCACAGGCAACATCCCACAGCAGCAAAAGGCAGGGAGAGTCTGCAGAAAGAAGGAGTAAGTACCCAAGTGAAGTTTGAGCTCCAATGTCCTATTTCAAGAGGTTCTTAACACTGCTTGAAATTGGTATAAAATTATGTAAATTAGACTGCGAACAATATAAGAAACTCCAGACCGGCAACGGTACCCTTTTGCTCAGCTGTAAGCAAGATCTGTGCAGAGTCAGCTTTTGGGTGGTGAGCAAAACCAGTGAAGTCTAACAAATGAGAATGAGTTTAAACATCAATTTCAGGACAAGACACAGAGGAAACTGGGCAGGTTATTTTACAGCAGCTGTTCACCAGCTACTGTTCTGTTCCTCAATATCAAGAACACAGTTCACTGAGAGAAAATGTCTGTGCTCAGTGGTTGTAGGAGCCTGTTTGTAGCTGTAAGGCAAGAAACAAAGTGCTTCTTTGTCACCAATTTAGAAAAGTGGACAAGGGTTTTGGTGCACAGTGCTGTCATCAGCCTGGGCCCAGTCAGTCCCGAGGAGGTTCCTGATTTTTTTTGCTTCTTACTATAAGTTTGGAAGATATACATTAATTCAAGCAAAACCTAAGTCTCCTAAATAAGAAAAGCCACATGGTAGGTTTACATCAAACCTCTTTCATCCAGAATGTGAAGAAGACCATTTATAATTTCTAGGTAGACAACACCTGAACTGTACCCACAAATAGGTGTTCTTTCAAACAAAACCACCCATGTTACGTACATAAATGCTAAACCTTTACCATGCATGTTTGATCACACCTACTCAGTAAGGGAGGACAGCTGCCTCCATCCAGTCCAATGCCTGAGAGAATTGCTATGAATTTTCTTTCTAGTTTGCAGATGTGACTGTGCTTGCTATCGGGACAACACTGCAATGCAGATTTAAACATTTCTGTGCTTATTTACCAAAGTACTGCAAATTTTGCATGTACACAGGATCCTTGATTCTCAGCTTTCCTCTTCTGTGTATTTTTTCCTCTTCACTTGAAATCATCTCCTCACATGTCACATCCCAGTCTCTTGCTGAGGAAATGATTAGGAGGTCACGAGAAGAATAACTCAATATAAAAGCAGAAATGAGAGAAAACTTCAAGGAACAATCTGAGGAATAACAACGTTGTTTCCATCACATATTCCTTGTAGCATTGAAGAAGCAAGAGTGGCAGAATACCAGGTGAATTGCTTCAAAATATAAAGTCTTTCAACATACCCTATGAGATATTACCTGCTTCTGTAGAAAAATAAAAGGGAAATTATACAAACACCTTGTAAATCACAGGCGAGGTGCATATTTCAAAGATTCACGGGATAGCCATACAAGGTAGGAAATGGTATGGTCTGTAATATAACATTGCCTGATAGCGCAGAGGAATTTCAGCCACAGGCTTTCAGCTTCGGAAATGTAGGTATAAAAATTCAGTATTTCACATGTACTTTTATAACACTGAGGTAAAGCATGCTCCTGGACACAATTAAATTGAAAATGGAAAATCTTAGCATCTGTGAAAGTACAAATATTGATCCGCATCACTAAACATATATTGCTCACTAAAGCTATTATTAGCAACAAAGTCACTCTCTGCTCTGGAAAATCCCAGTTGCCTTGGGCTTTGTTTGAGCAGAAAACCAGAGAAAAATCTGAATAAAACCTTATGAGTTAGCCTCATGATAACAGGCTGAGCTGTAATACTCAGATAATAATAAAGCCAAAAATACAGGGCTAAATTCAGCCATGCTTACTTGATGCTAAATTGAGCAAAGTGCATACTGCCAGCTGCAGAGGCAGTACCAGAAGGCATCTTGTTCTCCCAGATTGTCTTTGCAGGGTACAGATTATTTTGATCCAGTCCTTGCAGCTCCCATTTGGACTGACACCTCAGAACTGAACTGGAAACTCCAGATGCTGCAGTTTGGGAAGCTGGAGGTCCTGCTGGGGTTGACCCTCACTCGCTTCCTATCGCACAATGCACACAGCTAGCAGAACTTGTGCCTGCCTCTTTCACCCAGTTCTCCCCTTCCACCCTCCTGCAGCAGCATGGGGCCATCTCCTGTCCTAGCTGCTGCAAGACCCAGGTGAGCTCTTCTAAAATCACAACAAGCTGTGGGTTTTCTGGGCCCTGAGCTCAGCCTTCTACATCATTGCCTTGCACTTCCATAGAAACAGAGCCAAATAATGATGTCTTCAAACAGTCAACAACCACCTAGTTATCAGAGGTGTTGAGGAAAGGGGTTACTTTTGCACAGGCTTGATCACAAGTTCCTGAGCCAGGAAGGTTTAAGCAGAGTCATACTGCCAAAGTCATGCTTTTAAATGTCCCATTTCTGATTCCAAAATTCACAAGATTAGCTTTCTGTAAATATTTTTTTCAGCATGGTCTTTCAGCTTGGAAGCACCTAGATTGTACCTTTCCAAGCTTATTTCTGCTACCAAAAAGTCTAAAAGATTAATTAACCCCCAAACCAGTATAATTCCAACAATTAAATAATTCTAGAAGATAGAAGAGGAATGAAAAAAAACCTGTTTTGTGAGACATGAGAGCTGGCAATGCTGGCAGAAATTTTGAAAGGAAAGATTGTAAGATACATGCAACAATATCACTGCTCACTGCCTGGTATGGAGAGTCACAGCTAGAAAGGCAGTTTGACCAGGAGGAGTAGATGGGAAGGCAAGTAGATGTGAGAGCAGAGGGCAAAGCAATTGAATGTTTCAAAAAACTGTGGATGAATCGATTTTATTTTTCAGGTGATGCACATGTTATGGGTTGAACTGTGCTGCCTGTTCCAGGAAGCATATGGGAATTCAGATGCTTTAGACTGAGGGAATTCAAACCTTTGAGGACTGCACAGGGGGAACAAGCAATGAAGAAACTTAACAAGGAGTTCAGCAGAGACTGAATCAAGCTATGGAGGCATCGCAATGCTGCTCTGACAAAATTAACTGGCAAACACTAGGGAAGTGTGGAAAATAAGTGTATTTACAGTTGAAGCTATTCTAAGCTCAAAATTAGGAAGGTAGCAGCTGGAAAATTATATCATCATATATATGTATGTCTATCTATCTATCTCGCTATATAGTTGCAATGGGAACTACTATCACTTGTTGACAGAGGAGGTTCTGAGTGTGTATGTTCAGTCCTTATGAAACACTGAGGTCAAACAGAGGCATATGGAGTATAGGAGAGGTGGGGTGTAGAGCTGCTAAGTATAACGTCTTGCTAACAATGAAATCTCCTCTGGAAATGACTCAGGTAGGAAGAGAACAGAGTTAAATCCTTGCCACATAATGGAATAGCAGTATTTATGGTTAATTGTCAGGCATTAAATTATTTGATTAGCCAGGTTCTATTTATACAATGGCTGCTTTTCTTGTTCATTCAGCTACAATCAGTTATAAACAAAAACTAATCCTGTAAAAGTGTTTCAGTTGTTTAACAGGCTAACTGAATGGCTGACCTCACTATAATTAATTAGGGATCTTTACTTAACTGAACATTCATGGTCACCAGAGCAATGCAAACCTAAAACCAGCACGCTTACCTGATTCTGGTTTCATTACAAAGGCATGCCCTTGGCCAGTAAAAATTAGAATGAATTTTCATTGAATCTGTGAACCTTTATGGGCTGGGCTCTGTGGACACATGTAAACATGCTTAAACTACATTTCCAAACCCAAAATACAAAGGGGTATTCTGTGGCTACAGACTCATGGATATCCAGCAGAAATCATGCTTAAAGTCTAGGTAATAGGAAGAAAGGATTCTGCACTCTACATACACAGGATTTATGTTTAGAAAGCAAAGGAAAATATGTAAATTAAGATCATCAAAGAAGGAAAAGAGGTTAATCAACACCTCGCATAATGACAAAAATGGGAAAAAAAGGCTAATTTAGTTAATTCCTTTTGCATCTGCTTTAGAAAGCAGTAGGGTGTGCTCTTGAGTCACCTTCTGAGCTTAGTTGCAAACAGCCTCCTGAATGTGTGAATATAAACAAAAAGAGAATAAAATTCATTTTCCTACTCACTGCAAACCATCCCACCCTGGTATGACTTTGTTCCAGCTCATTAAAACTATGTTTCTAGAACTGTGCCCAACTCAATTAATTCATAACCCTTTTTGCCAAAAGAGTTCATGCTCATGATTTATAGCTAATGCACGGCCACAGCATGTAAACAGCGGGCACTTAGACCTGGAGTAAGGACTACAGGCAGCCAAAAGAGTGAATCTATCACATGCCTTGTGTGGAAAACACTTCCTACACCCAGCTAAAAGGGAGCCTGCTAGATAGTCCCTGGCAAGGGACCATGGAGCCAGTGTGCTTTCACATATTGTACCCCATGATGGGGTACCTGGGCTTTACAGCCTGCGGCTCTACTATATCCAGCACCTCAAACACAAGAATCCAAGAGAAATGCTAAGGAAGGAACCTCAAAGAAGGTGATTTTCAGAAAGGAAAAAACCTTTCATGGTAAATCCCCACTAGAAACAACACGCTTTTATCTTAATCTGGCAAGTAGTATCTATGTCTCATTGCATCTCTGGACACTACAAGCTGCTGAAACAAGGAACACCAAAACAAGCAGGATGCCAATAAATAAATGCTTGTAAAGTGCACTGAAGCTGATAAGCACGGCATATTATTACTAGGAGATGACCAGCATTTAAACAGCATTTGTTGTCTCATAATTTCATCACTGAAAACAAATTTCTGGCTTAGTTGAAAGACTGCTGAAGTTGAATATGTTCACTAGCATGAACTGGTGGATGGGACCAACAGCCAGAGTTTGAATGGCATGAGGAAATGGAGGGAGATTATAATAAATTAATTAGGTATGATTTATACCATTTAATTTCATCCACTTATTTGCTCTCTTTTCAATATTTTATACTAATTAACTTCCAAACTGAGTGATAAACAGAGATATGGGTCTGATGCTTTGACCTCTCTATCAAGAGCAGTTTTTGCAGGGTTTCCCACCAGTCTGGGGCTGCTACTAAGGAGTAGTAGCATGCCACTGTCACACTGATATGCACTATGAGATGGTGCTTTGCTGGATGCATCTTTTCTGACCCTTTGATCCAGCAAATCTCCTCTCATTGGGCCTCTGATACAGGGCACTGACTCTGCTGCTTCCCTCTGCAAATCCTGCAGGCGTATCTTCTCCCCACTGGTTAGGCAAGTGCCATGATCTTTAGTCTGACTTTTATGAATGCAGGTTCTAGCATCTTTTTCTTTTAACGTCTCATGAGAATATAGTTAAGAAAGAAAGACAGAGAGGGAGAGAGGAAAAAAAGTGAGCCGATGCTATAAAAAAGCCACGGCTTATACCATGATAAAATAACCCTAATTTCCCAAATGTATCACACTCTGAAATGACAGTGCTTTGCACTCCAATGCCTTTTTAAATCACTCAAAATGCCTCCTACCCTGGGAACGTGAGTTTCATTTTGATGCAGTTTGACACAACCCTGAAGCAGGCCCCATCTAGGCAAGTACATATATATGTGTGTGTGTGGGGGTGGTGGTGGTGGTGTATGCGTGTATATATATATCTATTACAAGCATGGGGAGGAAACCTGCCCAGATGAAGTGAGGTACTTTTTCTGTAAATTCTTGCCTTTTCCTACAGGTTAGATCCTCACAACAGCACATTTTTTGTTTTCTACAGTGAAAAATACCTGGAAACAACACTGTACACTTTTCCTGTGTGTCTAACCCACTATTTTCAAGAACAAAACCAACCAAAATACCCCTGCAGACACTATTTAAGATTTTTTTAAGCATTTGAGTTGTTGGGCAGTTTACGCAGTGGCATCATAACAGGTCTCATTTTGCAGCAGGTTCAGGGGTCTCCAGCACAGCTTACAGCATACAGCATCTCTTCGTGCAGCTCTGGTTGCTGCCCTGTTCTTCCTTGCAAAGAGCTGACCAGAATAATCTGACTTTCTCTTAGATCTTGGACAGGATGCCAATTTTTTGACCCAGAACTGATTCAAACTGTGCAGTGTAAAAATCTACATTGTAGGCTATTTCCCCAGCTGCTTCTAAAAATACTTTCAACCATAGCAGAGATTCCTGATGCTTCTCCAGAAGTATTTTCTCATCCACCTCTTTTCTCTTCTGTGTTGCCCCTCAGTACTGAAAGTAAATAACTGGGGGAAGACTTCCTTGTGTGCTTGAACCCCAAATAGCTGTAACTCTGCTGTCCTGGGACAGTTCTGCATAGTCCAGGGTTTCTTCACATCTTTCAGCTGATGTGGGAACCTGAACACCTCCTGACAGGGCTGTCCAACAGAATTTAAATTCACCACCAGCTCCTTCACATGGCTGGCATACTGTAGGGTGCTAAGGGTGTGCTCACAGGATCTTTTTCCTGGAGAGATAGTGACAATCATGCAGGTACAGAGTTTTCCCTTATAAATGAGTCCCTCAGCACCTGGGTGAGTTTGCTAGCCCTGAACGGGGTGCGGGCTTTGTTATGCCGCAATACCCTGATACACCGCTTGAGTCCCAAGAGGCTTTTATTACTATAAGTGCAACACTTGCTACCCATTTCAATTAGCTTGATGACATCTTCCACACTTGTGACGTCTTCCTCCCACAGGCCCACCACTTGGATCTGGTGTTTACCATCTTCCAGCACTCTCAGCTGCTTCTTCCAGTTCAGAAGGTCAAACACTTTGCTCCCATAAATCTCAAAGAAGGCCCCATAGACTCAAAGCTCTGGTTTCTGGCAGCTGGTGTCCTGCAGCCTGTGGAAGAGATCCTTAGTGACCAGGACACAGATCCCCTTGGAGGCTCAGAGTTCTTGATAGAGAAACTTTTCCTCATGGTGTGTGTCTTGCCGCTGCCTGCCTGGCCACAGGTGAAGCAGGTAACCATGCTGCCCTGGAAATGGTCTCCACCAAGGGCTGGGCAGTGTGCCTGTACACCAGCGCATTGGTGGCACAATCGTCATAAGCATGGTCAAAGCGGAAGACCTGGTGAGGTCCAGCTTCTGCTTAGCTTCATGCACCATCACCACGTCATGGCAGATGACTGTCACTACATCAAAATTGTTGAGCTCAGCCTCCCGTGGGTTCAGTGACTGCTTCTGAACACACATGCAGATGCGATGGGGCCAGCATGGTGTGGTGGCCCACAATGCCTTGCAGTCCAGCTGGCTGCGGCATTTCTGGATCATGGCCATCACATCTGTAATGGAGTGGAGTGAAGGAATGGCCTGTTGGGCTTGCTGCTCCTGCATCTCCAGCCACCAACATTCCCAGTATTCTCGCAGCCTTTCTAACTGCCACCCAAATGGTAATGTCCACCTTGGTCTGCAGCCTCTGGAGCCAGACCAGGCAGCCATGGGGCTTTCGCTGTCCCCAGATGACTTTTTCACTTTGATGGCCTGTGACAGCCTCAGCAGGCTCTTGTCCCCTTTTGCTGACAGTGGGGCCTCAGTGCTGGTCATGGACATGCTCCTTGGCGCCAGGTGAGCGTTGAGGCCAAATATGAGCTGGAGATCCACCTGCTTGCTCTTGTTGGCCCCCTTCTTGTGATCCACAGTGACGCTGGAAGCGCTTTCATGGAGCTCCATCACCAGTGCCAAGTGGATGTACCCATCACTCTGCTTCATCTCCATGTAGGTGCCCAAGTGGATGTGCCCAAACTCCTGGCCGCACCTGGGGGGTGTGGGGGGTGACGCCCTGGCTTGGCAGGCAGGGCTGGAGCTTGTCCCTGCATGTGGGGGGTCCCATGGGGATCAGCACTGCCTGTGCCCCACACTGTGTCATCATGGCCTGGGTGACCCCCCGAGGGGCTGTGGAAGGGGTTCAGCTTCAAGGCTGAAAATACGTATGTTTTTAATAAGGTGCTGTAGGTGGAAGGAACATACAAAGCTGCTATCACCTGAAAGGGTGTATTTGAGTTTCCAGGCTGGCATGCAGCTACTGCGACACATCATGTCTAATTAGATCAGTCATGTTGTGTTAAGCTAATGCCAGTGACACAAGAATTTATAGAAGTGACACAAGTGCAGAGACTCAGGAGAGCCTTTTTGTCCTGCAGTGACCACACAAAAATACAGAAAACAACACGTTGTTTTCAATTACCTTGAACATAAATTTTGAATTCTTTTAAAAGGCTTTGCATGCTTTGAAATCCTGCTTGAGAAAGAATGGGCTCAGTAGAAAATGAATGAAAAATAGAATTGCAGTGTAAGTGCAGTGGATACATTCGCATCCATGACAAAGAGTTTGATATTATTTTGATATCTGGAACAGCTGATGATATTTTTAATTCATTTCAGTAATGCTCTTCAATAATCTGAATTCCTGAATAGAGAATTTCAGTGTTCTGGCTACAGGAAAATCTTTTTAACATCTTGGCTTCGCAAGATTTTCATTTTGCTTTGGCTGGTAGATTCAGACCTTCAGTGACAGGGACTGTTATTTACAATTTACAATATATTCAAATGCTGTAATAGCCCTAAGAAGAATGCTTGCAGAAATAGTGGTAAACTTACATAAGCTTGAAGTAAATAAAACCATTTTGGGAGGTTTATTTTAGAAGAATCTCCATTTGTTCTTGTCTTTTGACTGGTGACTTAAAATGATGAATTCAGGCAGTCTGAGGTCACCAAAACTTAACAATAAGGAGAATCTTCAGTGTGCTTACTTACCAACCCTGCTGTAGAGCCAAACCACCAATTAAGGTGTGCTATAATTTCTTGAAGGAGAGCAATTAATGCTCACATTTTTTGTCTGGAGATGTAGGCACCATGACTACTGTTGCTTTCAGCTACTTGTGCTCAGCTAAATCCTCATACCTTTGAATGTGCTTTAAATGTAGTTCAGAACATTTTTATGTGGGGAAATTATGTCACTGTTTATAAAGAGATCTAGTTCTTGGGTGTCCATCCAAAATGCGAGCCTGATGAAGGGTGTAGAGTAGTAAACCAGCAGCAACTTGTTGGCTTGATTTTGGAGATAAAAGCCTGCTGTGTACGCTGTTAGATAAGCTTGAAGAAATACAGAGCACCGGGTACATAGGTTAGACTAAAGCTGTGATTTTAAAGGCTTGTTCAGGTTTCCATGGCTACGTTGTCTCTCTTAGTACAAGTCCTTGCTCAAATTCTTTTGTCAGATCCCGAGGCAAAGCACCCCAGAGTAGGAGGCTGCAGCAGTATCCCATGAATGGGCCAGAGGGATATAATGAAATCAATCCTTGTGGGAAAATGCCTTTTTTGTTTAATGTTTGGAGACCTTTTTAGAATCTCAATCAGGCATCAGAGTTCAGTCAAGCTTTTGCGTGAGGAATTTGACATTCGGTCTCGGATAGCTTAACAACTTTTATTCATCTGATGTTCCTAGAGGATACATATGCTGTAACGTGCTCGAGTAACTCTGTGATCATACACACCAAGCTGTGTAAGCAGTTGCCCATCCTGGTTTTAATTAGTGATACTGTTGTAAGAGATGACTCAATTTCCTAAAAGTATTGAAATAGCCCCAAATAACCATAAGAGAAATCTAATTTGGGGAGTGTTAACTAGGCTTATTACAGCAGTGCTCAGAGAAAGATGGCTTTTTAAAGGAGCCTAACTGATTGAGGGTTACCACCGAATTTCATTTAGATCGAGATTCATTTTTCAGTGCTCTTAGAATACAAATTTTCAGCCCAAATAAATAATGAAGAAAACCAAGGGACTTCCAAATACCCTCAGTTGTACATTCCATGTGTGGAAAGGGTAATATAACCTCAGTGTGGGGCCAGGATCATTATGGATCTATGATAATATACTTAGTAAATAAGACAACCACACTTCAAACCCTTTGACCCAAGAAGGAGCCAAAGATGCCAATATTTCTCATGGTTGGACCATATGCTAAGTAAAAAAATGATAAAATTGCTTCATATTGGTTTATTTACAAAACCCGCAAATTGCCAGTGGTGTAACTTACTGAAAAATAAACCTAGAAATTATGCTATTTATCAAGCACAATTTTTTGACCTTTCTTAGAGAAGCATTCTGGAGAACATAAATATCCAAATATGTGTTTTAAATATGAATTTCCCATGAGACAAAACATCAAATCAGCTTTTTTTACAGCATTGTTGCAAATGGACACCTAGCAGCTGTTGAGCTCATTAGATCGTACCAGGTTTCTCTGTTTGCCTGGCACAGCCACACAACCTGAAGTTGATTTAGTTCTTTGTCAGCTCAGCCTATATCCCAGCCCCCTCTTTCACAGTAAACACTCATCAATTGTCCTTTCTTAAATGAACCACTAGCTACTCTTTACTGAGATCCCATCTGTTGAAATTGAATTATTTTTATAACAATAAGAATGTGCTTGCATGTATCAGCATATTTGGTTTTAGAGGGGCTGGCTTCAATTTTCAGGTCATATATGTAATGATAATGGCTGACCTGTCATCAGCCCACAGATTTAACATTTTAATAGGAAATGGAGCAGTCTAGTATTTGGAGGCTACAGATAATTGCAGACCTTGGTGAGTTCTGCTTCAGATACAGGTAAAAATTCAACAGAGTGACTGTTAAAGCTAGGAACTCCAAACTAGAGCATACCTTTCAAAATGGCAATACAGTGCATCTACTTCAGTCATTTGTAAAATGGATTAATCCTTGTGAGAAAGCTCCTAAGACACGGATTGACCAAAACCCTGTTTTTACAGGGACTTCAGCTGCCTCTGCACTGGGAAGACATGACACTAGGAGAAAACTGAACAAGGGAGTTCTGCAGAGATTCTGACAGCCAAATACACTGGCTAACTGACAAAGCAACTACAAACAAACATTTCAAATGCACTCTCATTTGATTATTTTAAACAATTTAAAACAACCCAGTTTTTTTTCCTTTACTTCTCTGATGCAATACCTTGTTGCTGTTTAAGACTTTAGGATCCTTAGTTGAGCTATGGTCCCAGTTATATCTGATTATTTGCCCTTGCATCTTTAAAAAAAATTTGCATGGGGCTATTTTATAATTCTAACAAGACACTGAAGCCTGCGAATGATGGTGCAATAATTCTCACCTCCGGCATCTAACAGCTCTCAGCCTTCAACCCTACTCTAACAGCACCGTCTTGTAAAGTACTGCACTGTAAGTCACTCCCAGAAGTGCCTTGCTACTCCTTCTTCATGTTGGCACCTAATTGCTCAAGTAATCATGTATCATTTTCTACACAAGAGAACTAAAATTTATGCAAGTGCCTCTTTTATAAAGAATTTTAAAAAGAGAAAAGACTGTACCTGGCTTGAGATTACATGTTTTAAACTCTGACAAATATTAATGGTTTTGATGGCTATGCATTTACAAGCAGCTTTTATCATCCAACACAGATGGAGAAAATGAGAGATTAAGCCAGCACAATGATCAATTAACCAGTAATTTAAAAAAGAAGTTTAAAACCCTCTTCATAAAGTACAAGCACGCCTGCACGCGTGTTACCTTAGGGAGGTGCTTAAGTCCTTGACAAATGTGGAATATCACAGCCACAGCCCTAATCCCAGCAAAGGGAAACCGCCTGCTCCCACAGTCACCCTGAGATACCAGAGTAGTTTCCCATGCTATCACAAATGCGGAGACCAAAGCCCCCTTCCAGTTCTCCTAGCCAAGTGCCATCTTAAATCAGGACCCAAAGGAAGAGGATATTTTGATAATAATTTCACCTGTTTTTCAGATCCCAAGTAGTAAATTAACATGAAATTACTGCGTCAGTGCTCCAACTTTTCTGCAGTGTCCTGGAGGAGAGAAACACATATCTGGACAGAAAAGGCTGAATTGTTATCATGGTAGGAGGTAGTTATTCTGTAATATAGCAAAAAGTTTATGTTGGATTAGAACTGAAGAACTGTCAAAAGGAAATTTTGCCAGAGTCAGATGCTGGGGTTTAATCAATATTCATGGCCACAGGTATTTATAGGGATGGTTATTTAGGGACAAGCATTAAGGTGGCATGTAAAGGCCTTATGTTAAAATCAGGACTCCGTTGTGCTGAACAGCATGGAAATATTTCCAGAAAAAGACATTTTTTCTTCAGTGGGAAGGGAAGGGAGAGGAAGGGAAGAGAAGAGGACAGTGTCTCCAGAGAGGGGAGAGGACAAGTCTTTTTCCAGAGGTTTTAAAGCTTTTGTTTATCTACAAAGAAACCCCGAAACAAACTCTAACACATACTGTGCAATAGCTTAAAACCTTGTAACTTACCCATACATGCTTCCAATAATTTACAAACATACATGAGATTTTTTGTTTGTACTTTTAAAAAGAATACCATATTAAGAAAGAAAGTAAAGGATTTGCAATCTTGCTATGAGTCATCAGAGAATAAATGCAACATGCACCAGCAAAGATATAATACATGGTCTATTAAAAGAAGATGCTTTACTATCAGAGGATGTAAAAAAGCAACAAAACTTCCCCACAGTTCTTCTGCTGCTTTTCCACTGTTACCGAGCTAACCGTCAGCTCACCCTATGTGCAAAAAGCTGTGGTCACAACCTGCAACATTAACACAGACCATGAGTCCTTGCTGCCAAACCCCACAGCGTTCAGATGAAATGTGATGAGGCAAATATCAGTTTGTATTTCACACTTCATGGGAGCTGTATGCATACACAGATCTGCCCACACACAGGCTCCTTGGAAGACCAAGATCCTGATCACAATTTGTTAAAAAAACCCATCAACCAACAAACTAAAACCAAACCCAACACAAAAAACCCTAAAACAAACCCCAAGCTTTGATAAGGGAAACAACTGCTGTTCTGTAAGTAGGAAAGCACATATGGGGTCTACCATACTGAGGGGCTTAGAGGACTTGCATAATGTTGTGTACAGAAGTGGGACCATTGCCAACTCCATAGGTTTCTATTAGAGCTAAACTGTGCTTCTCTAAGCAATAGAAACAACTTTCATTCATCTTATGAAGCAATAAAAAACTAAGAAAAGTAATTATTAGTACTGTCATAAAAAAGGATAAATCCCAGCAAACTCAATGGAAGTTGTGTTACAATGAGTTACCACAAAAAAAAAAAAAAAAAAGCAGTATATTTTTTTCTCAACGTTTTAATGAGGCATAGTCAATCTTTATTACTATGTATTTACTAGTCTCTTCCTGGCAGAAAGCAATATATAAAATTAATGTAACTAATCTGAAAATCGGAGAGTGAATACTGCTAATTCATACAACAGTTTAGTTCGGTCTAATTCATTTCATAGTTAGAAACATTCTGTTAATGTTTAATACATGGAGAAGATTTTAGTAGCAAACTCTTTCTAATTATCGAATCTTTCTTACTAACCTCATCTGGCTGAACATGTGAACAGAGTTGTTCTTAAATGCTCCGAGATCCCCTTTACAAGACTTTCATTAAAAAAATTATGGACCTGTGCAGTCATATAATTGTTTTAAGCCTTAACATTTCAAAGGACTTAAAAAATGTTAATTAAAACCTGATCCTGCTCTTAGAGCCATGCAGACATGTTTTTTTTGTTGGTTACCAGGATATACAATTCTGAACCACTCTCCATGCAGTTAGGTACCATCAAACTCTGGCAACCCCACATTTCTAGGTCTTTCTACCTGAAGTGTTGGATAACTTTCATACTCGCTGAAGTTGTGGGGAATGCAGTTTTTGCAGTTCTGAAAGTCATGCGACCTAAGTGCTCACACGTGGATTTTAAGTGACTTGCTGTAGATTTTGAAGTTTGAAAGCTGAAACAGAGAATAATTTTTTGCAAAAAACCTGCTGAAGGCTGTTATCCTCTCTCGGTCTGCATAAGTAGGAGCTTGCTTCCCAATTATCTGTCCACTACTATAATGATTGATTTCAGTGCTTTATGAACAGCATATGCAGCTCTTCTATGTTTAGATAAGAGATTACAAGGACTATCAATCCTCACATTCATGTGCACGGACTATCAATCCTCATGTCTTGTGTACAATATTAGCACTGTCTAGAATTAATATACTTCTACCATGGACTAGTATTTTTTAAGTATATTAGTAGTAATTCCAACCTACAGAAGTGATGAAGCACTGTGAGGGATCCAGCCTGCCAGGTATATTTTAGAAATGTTTTTGGGTGGTTAAGTTTATTTCTCCTGCCAAGTTAAGGACCTAACATGTGAGGATAAATAGTCACAGGAGCCTAGGGGATCTGAATTAGAGCCTGCACAAGAGACTGGTGAGTTCTTTCTTTGCTTCTTTGTTAGGAGGGGCATGGTGGTCTTTGTTAAGACATGTAGAAAACGACTAATATCCTGAGTTCTAAGCTTAACTCTGCCAAAGGGAATCAGTGAGATCATGAGTCACTCCATTAAAACAAGGCTATATCCAGACATGGTTAATTTAGAAACAGGATCACTACCTTTAAATAAAATCTTTCTTCCATTTCCATTGACTAAAGAGTAAACACTGCATAGAAAAAAGCACTGCATATTCTAGCCTACCAGAATTTGAGTCCTTTGCAGGAGTAAGGCATGAATTATACTACTTTGAGACACTGCATGACGGTCACAGACTATTTTTCCCTTTAGCTGTGATTCACCTTGTGTGTGCTACTCTGCTGATTTAGACCAATGTAGTGGTGCAAACTGAACTTTATCACCTGGGCAGTCTCCACGAAGCACGTCCTGGTTGGGAACCCCAGTGAGTTGTTTGAGGACACTCACAGTAGCAGAGATTCCAGCAAGAAATTCTGAATATTGGCTTTTCTTTTTTTTTTAATTTGGAATCAATAAAATTTTCTCCACATTTGAAAATGTAAATACCCTAACCATTTCTAACGAGTGCTGATCAAAGTGTATTTCCTATAACTGCTTGCCATGAGGCTCAGGGCTGCAGCCACAGCAACAAGCCGTAAGGATACATCTTCTGACAAACACACAACACTGCTCCTGGTGTGGTTCATAGCATTTCAGAGAGTTTCTCATAGTTCCTACATACCAAGATACAAAAGCACTCCCTGGCCAGGTGGATATGTGCTTTAGAAGGAGCCACAAAAGAACTGTTTCACACTGTGCCAAGTATCAATCCATAGATAGTCAGGCAGGACTAGAGGGGGCAGAGGAGATGAAAGCAGAGAAGGAAGAAAACTTAATGGGCTAAAGTGGTCAAATCTATTCTGTTTTCTGCTTGGATTTAGCTGTGAATATGCTGATTTGTGCTAGGGAATAAAACCTTGTATTGCTTGTGCATGATGGTGTCCTGGTTTCAGCTGGGATAGAGTTAAGTGTCTTCCTAGTAGCTGGTACAGTGCTGTGTTTTGAGTTCAG
>JANZLQ010000002.1:32720224-32744180 GCA_026212715.1 Elanus axillaris | reverse complement strand
GCTTCTCATGCCCAGCCGGCAAGAAGGCTGGAGGGGCACAAGAAGTTGGGAGGGAACACAGCCAGGGCAGCTGACCCCGATTTTCTTCCCGATCCCACTTGGGGGGGGAAGGGGTGAGCGGCTGCGTGGTGTTAGTTGCTCGCTGGCATTAAACCACGACACAGCTTTTTCATCCTTAATGGTTACTGACAGTTCCATTAGTTGAACCTTAAAACCAGGTACTTTGTATGCACTGTGTATGTTTGCCACAAAATCCTATAACTGATTATGTCCTATTTGTCTGATTTACATGCATTTGCTCTTATTATATAATTAAACACAGGTATTGCCCAAAGGATAATCTGTCCCACGCTTTTACCAGAGAAAACAAAGACCATCATAAAACTGATCCAATTTGGCTTGACCCATTTTATAAACTGAAGTCTCCTTTCAGTGAACTTGAAAGAAGCAAGAATGAAACTTTTTCTTGTAACCTAGCAGGCTTTAATTCCAGAGTTTTTAACTTTTTTTCTTGTCTTTTCACTGTGTATGACTGTATGCACATGATATCTAGAGCTATTGGACAACTGCAGCCTGTCAGGAATAAGGCATAAATGCTAATTTCCACTGGTTGCTGATGATCCTCCCCAGGACCATCCTCGTATACACAGTGATCAAAATGACCCAGTTTCCACATTCCCAGATTTTGACCCTATAATTCAAAAGTCCCATTTTTACTACTGTTTGCGTGTTTAACCTTCCTCTCCCCCACTTACATGTAATCCATACTTGTTGCAATTTAATACACTAAAATTTCAGCCAAACATGAAAAAATCCATTCAACCTTCCCACTATAATGTTAAGTTATTTTTTTTTTCATTTCTGAAGCAGAAAGTAGCAGTAAATTAAAAAAAAAAAAAAAAAAAAAAAAAAATTAAAAGAATGAAAAGGTAGAAGACTGCTACCTTTCCCACTGTTTACAGAACTCTCCAACCAGCATGTCAGCAGAGGTAGAATCTTGCATAGCGGTGCTCTTCATGTCAGCCAGATCCCGGTAAACCCTTTTGCAAGCTGCACATCTTACCCACCTTCACCTTTGCATGGCATTTACACCCACAGGCACTAACACATCTTGTCAAAGCAGGCATGGCTCCATCTCAGCTGAATGAGCAGGGAGGGAGTTGAGCTGCTGATAAACCATTTAGGAGCAGTGGATGTGTTTGAGTGAAGGCAGCAGTCATAGCCAGGATGGTCCTCCCTCATCACCAAAACCATGCACTCCTCACGCTAGAACTTGCTGGAAGACAGCTTCAGCTACTTGACTTTAATGACATGCATCTCAATCCAAGTGACATCAATTTTTTAGCAAGAAGAACTAGTGATGTTAAAAGAGCTGCTACTCAACCTTAGTATTCTATGCTGCTTAATCAAAAATCACTGAAATCAAGAAGAAAAAAACTCTATAAACTTTCTTGGTCTTTGGATCCATCACTTCTGTGAGGAAGAATCAGATCTGATGGAAAAAAAATGAACATTTTGTTGTGTGGTTGATTTTTTCTTTTCTTTTTCCTTTTCCTCTCTCAAAACTGCACATTTCTGACATTTATATTAGGCTGCTGGAGATTTGTCAACTCAGAAGCATACATTTTTCAGACTTGACTGTTCAGCATGGTATTTTTCAGTGTAAACAAATAGAAAATATTTTTACTGTCTTTTTATCCAGACACCTCAAATGCTACTCTAGTTCCAATAATTTATCAGATGCAGACTCTGGAAAGAGCGTTTGCCTGAGATCCAGAGTTTGACAATGAAAACAGGGTCCTTGCTTTCTCATTTCATGCCTACCAGGACTTCTGTGCAAAGATATATTTCTGATAAAAATCAGGATGTAGCCACTTGTCCCTTCAATCAAACAAAAAAGCAGGAATGGAGAGTTCAGTGTAATGCAGCCACATGAGCAAAGTTTTGTTTGCGTGTTTTTGTAATGAGCTCACTAAAACTCATAAAATGCAGATGAGCTTAATTAAAGACAATGGAGCAAAGAGATTAAGGACTTAAGTGTGCTACCTTTGTGCCTTACCAAACTTGAATAAGTCAAATCATTAAACTTTAATTAGTGTGAGATTATGTAACATTGGCATGGAAATACTTGGGCCTCACCTCATCCCACCTGTGTATTAGAATTTTTTTACAGCACCTCCCAGTGCAGTAAAAAACTGCACAAAACAAAGTCCAAACTTCCAGAGGAGATGTGGAAGCAGTCAGGGCCTTTTGCTAGAGGACAGCACTGCAGAGAGCCAGCCTGCCTGCATCTCCATTGTCCCCTTTGTGCACAGTCTCTTCTTCCACTGCTGCAAGTAACACTAGAGTATTTGGTCCTCGGCCTTACTAGCACTTGGCCTCCTGTACTGCCTGGCACTGATTTTTTTTCCTTGCAGATACAGACAAACCCATCTTTTGGCTGGGCTCCAGCATGACCAGGGAGCTTCTGTCTTCCTAAAATAGCAAAATCCCACCACATCCAGTTCTGCCTGGGACCTGCCGGCCATGGGGAAGGCTGCAGGACTCTCTATGAGCTACAAGCTTCCCAGAAGGAAAGGCAGTTTGCTTTTTCACAGGTAGCTATGTGCAAGAATTGCAATGGTCCAAAAGACCATGTCTTATGCTCTGGCATCTCCAAGACATTGGTTCCTTCCAAACCAGCTGCTGGATTTCAACCTTGGACATTCTGCCAGACATTTACTAGGATAATTGCAATACAAACTGGATACCCACCAGTGAACCAGCCATTCAAGACAGATGTGATACCTACAAGCTGGCAATGTCTTGTATCACCCATCCTTGCAAAACTGATTAGATTTAGTCACATTCTTTGTTAAAACTCAGTCACCTCGCCCTGAGCTGTTTTTCTCTTGTTTTCTCTAGATTTTGCATGTGTGCAAGTACTCTCCCCCATTTCCCTTTGCTGTTATTCTTTCACGTTTCTGAAATGAGAGAAGGGAGCGGCCAATTTCTTCATGGCTCATTTCTAACCTTTGAAAATGTTAACGTTTAAAGTAAGTATAGATTTTTATAGTTGCCAGCAACCTTCAGAGTGAGACTAAGAAGAGTTATTTCTTCTTCTGATAAAGTTACTGAGCCTGGGAGCCCCAAAATTCATTTCATTACAGAGCATGTTGACAAAATTACCTCAAAATTTCCCTTGTGGCAGTGAGCAAAATTAACTGTATTTTATATGACAAAAACATTGTGTTTGCAAATTTCGTATGCAAAATATCCCTCATTGATGAGATAAAAACTCTGAACTGTCATATCATGTCAACAGACTCTCTAGAAGATTAGTTACTTTATATCACACTTTGAATGCTAATATTTCTACATTTAGGGCTCAAAAATCATATTTGCTTAATATTTTTTTTTCTGCGTGCAGTTTTGAGAGACTGACACAAGCACTACAGATCTCTGCATTTTTGTCAAATTCTGACTTGTGTGTGAAAACTCACGTATTGTGTATCATGTCCGAGTTTTAAGTGATTTCAAGTACTGTCCTAGCGGTTAACTAACCAGAAATACTCCCATCTACTTCCCTGTAAACTACATTAAGAACTCTGGGAAAAAAAAGTCCTTAACACAGAACCTCTCTTTAAGCCAGTTATACACCTGTGCATTCAGTGCATCTACTGACACAGATAAACCCATTGATTCATTTCCTTCCCTTTCAAGACTAAACTTTCAGTACTGCGAGGTTTTGCCACATTTACCCCAACCAGGTAACACCAGCTTCTTGCTGTGTCCAGTGACCTGTCTTGTCAAGTCTCCCCTGTCCTAGGGCATCAAGTCTGGCTTATCAAAAGAGATTTCTTCAGCTCCTGCATGGTTCAGACTCATTGCTTTCTCTAGGGAATGGTTTATTGTTACTGAAGATTAATAGTTACATGTCAAATAAGTGACAACCAGTGCTCCCAGATAAGGGTTGTGGGCCATAACCACTTTCAGTAAAAACTTCTTGCCAAACTCCCAAAGCATTTATTTTTCCTTGTTCCTTGAAATCAGACCACAGGTAGAGATAGAAGTCCTCTGTCACACTTCCAACCTTCCCCTTCTTTTTTTTCCCATTAAATCCAATCACTGTGATTTTTGGTGTGCTCTCCCACCATATGCACAACATACTGCTTGTACAGTTCCACTACACAGGATATGCATGTTGGGTCATTCATCTAGAAACAAAAATTAACTTAGTCCTTTCCTGCTGCATAAACCATTCAGAAGAGTAAATTACAGCTCAATGGAAAATCCAGCAAAATCTTTACATAGAATGTTTTGAACTTAAAGTTTAGTCTAGAATGAGTTTTCAGGATTCTTTTGCTGTATATGTATAAGAACTTTTCTCCTCCCTCTATTTCTGTTCCTTTCTATGCGCCTTCTCTTTTGGCTTACTAATTAATCAGTAAAGTTAATCACCGTCCTTTGTAAGGAACCCACCAAATGAATAAAAAGTCACAGGCTTTTTCTGTTGAATTTCAAACATAAAAAATGGCTTCTCAGTGTACTCTAGAAACTCTACGTTTATGTATTAAGCTCTACACAGCTCAGTACTTGTCATAGATTTGCAAGTGATTTTTAGATACAGATTTTAGGGGAGGGCGGGGAGGTGCTGCTGAAAGCTACCATCATCACTTGTCTTGCTGTGAGGCTACAGAACTTTGTTAATCTTTAACATCTGGAGATGAAAACCCATCAACTTTCAATGATCCAGGTGTCGGTCAAGATGAAGAAGTGCATGTCACTAATTACAGGTTGGTTTTAGTTACAACAAGCAGTGACTTCCCTCATATATAACAAAAGACAATGTCCTTAATATCCTTGTTGCTATTTCACTCTCCTAGTGTAAATAATTCCAGCAGAAGCAATGAGATTATAGCAAAAGAAATTTTACTGGACTTGTTAAAAATATTAAAATACTTTATATTTGTGCAGGGTCTTTCATCCGAGAACTAAAAGCATTTTTGCAGATACAAGTTAATTCTCACAATACTCTTGTGAGACAAAAATTATAGTTAGTTTCCTCTACCAATATCCTGGATGTGACTGCAGAGATACTCTATTTTTCTGTGGTTTTTCACTTAATTTGTGAAATAAGCACTGAGGATACTCCAATCACACACAGAACAGATTATGTTGTTTTCCTTTTTTAAGCAATTCATTCCACATACCCTATGTTTCTTTGCTGTAAGGAACTTCTTTCCTCAAATTAATGAAAATGTTAATATACCTATATAAGGATCTTAATCCTTATCTGCATGTTTGACCTTTGCAGCATGAAGAGCGTAAGAAATCCCCTAATTCATGCTACAGGGACATTGCCGAAAAAAAGTAGTTGGGAAACTCCTGAGATGGGCTGAGCTTTCTCACCCCTTTTTAACTAAATTGAAATTGTATAGTGGGCACTTCACAGGAGCTTCAAATTACTAAAAGTCAAACATGTACAAAGCTCCTTGTTAAAAAGAGCTGGATCCAAATATATGCTCAAAACTTCAGGGTATGCACGTTTACTGAACAGGGAAAGGGCAATTGGCCTAGAGCTGACAACGTTCTCATTGATTTCAGTCACACAGAACAAGACTTCTAGGGTGACACTTTCTTGCAGTGAACTACTAGCTCTTCCTGGTGAACCCCTTCTCCCTTCTTCCTGTTTTCTTAATTTGCGTTCTGTTAAAGCCAGTTGAATTTTCCATTTGGGACTCCTCTGCTTAGTCTCAGTTTAGGAAAAAAGCCCCAAAATCTACAGAAAGGAATTGTGTCTGTGAGGTTGTGATTCTCTGGAGATGATGACTATCTGTACCGATTCTGGCTGCATCACAGTGATTCTCATCTCTGCATAGTCAAAAGATCAGTGGTGAAGATACTGTCTCTGCCAGTACAAACATCTCATTTGGCTTGACGAAGCCCAGTTCTGCACTGCAGGATACCCCACCTTTTGCAAATAGTGACAGCACTCCAACCCCAGTGATTTACAGGAGCCAAACTCATGTGGGAGACTATTCAGCCCCAGACTAAGTAAATGTGTGTGGAAAAGTCTTGAAAAGAGTAGCAGAAGGTGAGCATAGGAGAAGTCTTTCTAGAGCCCAGCACAGAGGCACTTAAAACAGTAATTTACAGGCTTTTCACCTACATTTCCATGCATATTTATAACACCAAAGATCATTAACACCTAATCTCTTTAGATATCTAACAAGCATCACAGAATCCCAAATCTCCTCAAGATGATGCCTCAGACAAGGCTACTTTCATCCCGAAGAAACCGCTTTATGACCTTAATGCTGTGCCTTATCTTCTCTCTCTCCCAGGAGGACTTGGGTTCCTAGGAGCTCTCCTGCTCATCACCAATACAATTATACAGGTAGCCTCAGTAAAACAACTAACCCCATCTACCTGAATGATCAGGAGCATTTTTTCCTTAGTAGCAATAAAACTGCAGTTGAGTTACGCCTGAGTGTACCCTGCATTGAAAATACAAGACACCCTGCCCAAAATACGAAGAATTGCTTTGCTTCTCTCCAGCACCAAACTAGTACGTTGACGTGATAGCTTCTTCTACAAAATGGATTGGGAACAGAAGCAAAGCAAGCTAGTAAATAGAAAGGAAACACAAGAAAACTTATGGTCCTAATGCTGAACTTCTTCACTCTGCTTTTCCATCAGCATCAGTTGACTGAATCTCTGTTATCTCTATGCGACTGCACACGGGAGCCATATGTAGTTATAAGGATATGGAAGAACACTGCTCAGTCTTGCCCACCCACATTCAGTCTTTCATTATTGTGTGCTTTGCCATGCATTAGGACTTCCATACTGATGTTCTTGCTGGTCTCATGTTGTAGTAATTGCTATATACATGAAAGCAAGTCTTTTCCATGAGATTCCATATAAAAAGATTAAATGACAAGTTATTTCTATGAGTACTATTGCCTAATATCTCTGATTACCAAAAAATCAGTGTACGTTCACAGCAGATACTTTTCTAAAAAAGCCGGACCACAATTTAATTAACGACTCCATGCATAAATTCTGAGTGGAAATTAAAAGTGGTTCAAATTAATGATTTTGTATTCACTGCTCTGGGAATTTCTTATGCCCTGCTGGTTTTAACTTCAAGTTTGTTATTTAAAAACCTTAATCAGAAATTTGTATGGTACCTGATTAAGACTTTATTTAAATGACACTGCTGCAAGTACTTTGATAAAAGTTTGATTAAAATAAAATCGTGAAATAGGCATGTGATATTTGTAATGTAGTTACAGAGATTTAGGAACATTACAAAATGTGCTAAGCGTAATCATAAGAATAAGTATTGTTGATAGTCAGTTAACCATAGAAACTCAGGAACTTGAAGAAATGTATTATGTGTAACCATACAGATTCAAGCATTGTTTAAAATCAGTTGGCCACGGTGACTTTAACAAAGATTAATTGATCTGTAGTATTTTGTTTTAGGAAACTGAGACTGTTATGGACACTAGTTTGCTGCTAGGAAACCCTACTTTGATCAAAGTTCTGGTTAATGGATTATGTAAGATCTACCAATGATTGTTGTAACCTAAGAATATTAATAAGGTGGTATGATTAAAAGACCAATCATTGAAGTCTGAAGCAACTCTGAGCTACGTAGAGTAATTCAGCTGGGTTACTTTAGCTGCAGGTGTGTCTGAAAATGCAATGTAGCTTATTTATTCCAGGTAAACCCTCGAACCGATTGACAGATTTCCTATAGAACTTTGTTCCGACGAGTCACGTTGATTTACAAAAATCAAAACATATGATAACATACCAGATTCCTCACTTTTTGTATGGAAAGTTACCAAAGCATTTCATTTCCATCATCTCACCAGTGTTATACTATCTAACAAAAGCACTGAAGTAACTGAAGTGAAACAAAATTTGCAACTCTGAAATAAAAATGTCTCATTAAATTTAAACTCTGCTTCCCTCAACCCTTTTACATTTGGT
Organism: Elanus axillaris; assembly: GCA_026212715.1. Classification (NCBI taxonomy): domain Eukaryota; kingdom Metazoa; phylum Chordata; class Aves; order Accipitriformes; family Accipitridae; genus Elanus; species Elanus axillaris. Next base: position 32,736,194 of record JANZLQ010000002.1, on the reverse strand, counting down.
ATGGTTTCTAAATTAAGAGGATATGCCCATAGGATAAAAACTATTTTCAACCTGTTCTAGTAATTACCTCAGATTTACATGGAGTGAACAAGGGCAGTATTTCAGCTAATCGCTCTTCTTTTTTTCTCTCTCCTTGAACTCAGTGGGCCAAAGTCTGGTCTGCTGTGTAAGAGGGATTAAACTACACAATGGAAGAGAAGTATTTAAGTCTGAAAACACTTACAGACATTCTACATGAACATATCACAGAAAACTGAGAGACGAAGGGAGAACTAGGTGAAGTGTAGACCTTCAGAAATTCATTAGATTAATCTAGTTGTCCCCATATTAATGTCCAGGAATAAGACAGAGCTTAGTGTTCAATTTTTACTACTTGACTAAACTACTACCTGGCTCAGTACTCCATGCAGTGTTTTGACAGCCCAACCTTATAAACCATGCAGATGACCCCACTGCAGAAGTAGCTAGAGAAGCTAAAATTAAGGCTCATTTAATTTGAAAATTAATGATAGCATTTTCCCTACTAATTCCTTGATATGAAAGATATAAACAAAGAGACCTGGGTACAGGTCTGTGATGATCTGCATTAACTTTCCATTCATACTGTAGGGCTTTTCAGATGTTATCTTTCTCCCTGCTTGTGTTCAGCAGTATGAAGTACACTTTGACTTTTCACCTCTCTCAGACAACACAGTCTGAAGTGAAGCCGGCACATACAAGGAAAAGACCATAACAGGTCTCTATCAGCAGTTTTCAAGTTAGCCAATTTATGCAGCTGAAGAATGATGACTGGGGCATAAACCACAGAGGAATGTATACAAGTGGATTGCCTACTAACTCAGTAAAGTAGGAGATCAATTAAACTACTAGCAAGAGTGGAGAAAAATTATGAAATAGCATCATATCAACAATATGTGTGTGTGTGTGTGTCCCGATATACCAATAGGTATAGGCAAATCAAGGAAAGCTACCATGATTTTATGAAGTAATGACACATATTTACTTCTTGTTTCAGATTCTAACTGAATCTGGCTCTCCAGGCTGGATATGAGACCCCCACTGACCTTTTTCTTTCACAACTGAAAAAGCAGTACTTATTTGTGTATTGAAACAGGTAGGTCCTCCAAAGGAAGGAACACTTAACAGAAAGCACCAAGACCAATGACCTGTCCACATAAAACAGGTAAGTGTCAGAGAGATTCAGTGTTACCCATGTGTGTGTTGTCCAATAATTAGCAAGGAAGCCCCTAGCAGATGTTAGAATCTGGTCCGCAGATTTCTGACAGTTTGTATGATATTAGGCAAATCTCTACTAAAAGGAAAGTAACTTGGAGAGGTTGTTGACCTTTTATTTGTTTTAATTCTACTTCTAAACCAACTGCTTTCTACACTACCTATTTACTCTTGTATGTTGGACTGGCTTTGACTATCTGTATCAACTGCTACTATATCAGCTTCCAACTCTTTCCAGAGACCCTGCAAGTTTAGTCTTTTGTGGAATGATGACTCCTTGGTTGCCTGAAGTTGGCTCATCAAAAACTGATTCACTAGCAATAAGTTTTTCAGGCACCTCTGGCATTTTAGTTCATAATCCCTAGGCAATATCTGTCTCATAGGAATTCTTCAGTTAAATACCTTTAGGGAGACACATGAGCAAAAGATCAACATTTGCTAATGTGAATAGTAGTTTTAGGTGTCTTTATTTGTGGATGCTGAACTTCTGACACTTAGCATTCAATATTTCAGGAGGGAAATAACTCACCACCTTCTGGTAGTAAAACTTCTAATGTTATCTCCTAGAAAAGGCACTGAAAATACGAAGGACCTGAAAACATTAATCAAAACTTTAAAATACTAAATAAGGTACATTTTAAAGATAGAGTATTTCTACTCCCAAATTTTGTTTAAATTATGAAGGTACTCCTCAAAATGATCAGTTTGACAATTGATACCTTTTTTAAACAAGCAACTTTATAAAGTACAATAATTTTAAATTGTATTTAATTACTAAAGTATCTCTCTATTTCCTGGTAATAACAAACTTTAATTATGATTATGAAAATACTGAATTTCCCATACACCTGTTTAATTGAAAGCAGATGTTCATTCTGCAGTGGGTTATCTTGAAAATATGCATCACTATTAGTTTACTATTGCTATCACAACACACTGGGAAAAGCAATATACAAATAAGGCAGAATAGTTTGTGTGATTATGAATTTAACTGCCTATTTATTCTATTTTTTATTACCCCTCTTCTGCCACCATTCATTTTCATTCAATTTTATAGAGTGCTGCATTTGTTATATTGTTACTACATATACTCTTCAATATTTTATTTGACTTGTACCAAAATTCCAGTTCAGGTTATTCACTCTTTTGTTGGTTTAGGTAATAAGCAACAAGTGATCTGGCCTCCTGGGTTCTGTGGGGTGTCTGTCACAGACAAAGCAGATGATGCCATTATAATACATATTTAAAGGAGTACTAAATATTCTTCATAGGGGCAATCTATTTTCAGCACTGTCAATCTGCACAAGAGTAGAACTAATGACCTAAATGTGTAAGGTCTTGTGTATCCTCATTAATTTCCTAAGACTACATGTTTAATAAGATATTAAAGCCCAAGGGACTAAAGCAAAAGCAAAACTGAGCAAGACATTGTGAATATAGTCCTTTGGAGAAGTGCAAAATGTGCATTACAAAACACGAATTCAAGTTTTCTTCACATATTTTCTCTTAGTATTGAATACAATGAGCATAAGTTTCTAAAGTAAGCATATATGCTATCAAACAACTACACAAAAATAAAGCTCTAATAATAATTAAATTCAATAAATCAAGAGGATCAATTTTAAAATGTGTAATTTTTTCAAAATTGTCTCATTTAATAATTACAACAACGATAATACTAGCAGTAGAACCCCCTCTGTGGAGTAGTCCCAGACCCCATTGCACCAGGTACTTCCCTTAAAAGAAAGAATGAGGGGCCCCACTTCACAAAACTTAAGTATAAAGTAGACAACATTCAGAGTTGCAAGAGGTACTACATATATTTTAACAAGACAAAGGGAACTCTGTTGTCCAAGGCTACAGAGAAGATGAGAAGAACACACAATTTCAAAGCATTAAAGGCTGCTGTGAAGGTCCTTCGGTGGGTCAGCAAGCTTAGCACTTAAATCAGCCCTGACAGTACTGTGTTGAATTCTCCTGTTTTCCTGATGTGCAGCTCAGATCACCCCTCCTTCATTTGCATATTCTTGAAACTATAGTTTCCTGCCTTGGGACTGGCTACCTGTAAACAGTTTTGGCAGCTCCATTCTCTGTCATTACTCCTCTACTCATCTGGCCTAGAATCCCTCATCAGAATTAATTTGCAGCTGAGTTGTAAAGAGCATAGTCCCCACTTCATCAGTGGTGAAAATGGCCTTGCAGCTCATCTGTAATCATCTTGAAAACATTAATTTTGTTGCAATGGTCTTTTGCTGCTTTTGGACACTGGTGTCATAACCTCCTTAAGACAACTTGTAATGTACTGGTCCAACATGGTAATTAAAAAATAAATGCAGTGCTTTCTGCAAAACTGAAAAAAGCATTTCAACTTTTCCTACGTGTACATCAGTCTGGATGGATATGCTTGTACCAATTTTAAAAGCTAATAGTTTCTCCTACTTTCTATGTACATTTACTCACTGAACACAATATAAGCAATTGATTAATCTGGAGTCAGGCTGTGAAGTATCCCATACTACCTGTTGACCATTGTGGGTGTTCTCTTCTAGAATCCCCCAAACAGCACAGATTCTCTTGTGAGGTTTGACACAAGAACAATCTGCAGAAATTCAACAGAGACAATTCTCCTGGGTTAGAACCAAGGAATTAAGTTCAGACTATTTGACACTTTATTGGCCTTTTAGATTTGATGGAGGATCATGGCACAAAGCATCAATACATGGGACCAAAGCCATGTCCTGCTCTACACTGTGTACCTAAGCAGGGACTGCTGTATATAAAGACTGAACAAAGGAGGCTGTAGTTTGCACATTGATTGATTTTTATTTTTTTCCACATACATAATATATCGAATGCCACATAAAGAGTGAAGAACTGCTACTGTGAGTCTCATTCCAAAACAGGAAAGCTAGATAGACTGCCAACCAGCAAAAGCTATTTCTTTTCAAGAAAGAGACTTCAAAACTCATAATCAAGTCTACAGGGAATATACAATATGAAATATAACATAAGTAGCTAGAATAAACTTTGATTTTATTTCCTTTGGTGATAATGATTTCAAATAACCAATTTATCATAAATGCACTTGGGACATACTACCCAGGGTACAAATTAATAGATGTAAAGAAAAAAGAAGGAGGAGTTTAATTTTTTCAAAATTCTGGAATAGAAATTGTAGAAGAGAAGCATAACTGTGCTTCAACAATTTAACTTTCTGTGTCATTTTAAAGAATAATTTTTAAAAATTCTTCTCAGGTCTGTTGATTTACTTCAGAATGCTTTACTCCTAACAAGTGATGCCACAGCCTAATGAGAAATAAATTAGAGGGTGGCTGTATTATAGGAAGAGTGGGAAAAGTTGACTTTATTAGAAGATTATGCATTAGATCTGGATTTATAATTGCATTTTCTCTAATCACAAGAAATGACATTTTACTGAGTATAAATATTTGCAAGGTAAAGAAAAATTCAGCCATGCTATTAACCATGTGGTGGTAGTAGGAGCACTAAATGTGCTATTGATCTGATTTTTTTCTTACTTTTTTACTGTCATTACTCTTCATTTCTTGCACTATTAAATGATTCCCTACACTGGAAACATGGAAATTACAAGGGAAAACACTGCTATCTGTGTTCCCTTCTCAAAGTCAAACTATTCTATTTCTGCTACTTTATGGTTTCTTCATAAAAACTTGAAACAATGGAGTTTCACCACTGTAAAGAATCCCACAAACCAATCCATTATTTTTTAGATTCTACCTATTAACTAAGAAACAGATTTAGTTTAAAGAAATTAGATAACACTTGTTATCTTAAAGACCCAAGGGTCACTTATGTTTGTGGTTGGTAACTTGAAAACATGCTCCAGAATATCTTTGCTGTTGTCACCACCCATGCCTGCAGACTCTGGTACTGAGCCACACTGTACCTCATGCCTGAAACTAAATGAAAAAATAGGCACTGGGGGAAAGGGAAATGCTGGGTCAGAGATATACAGTATTAACTGCTATGTAGCAATAAAAAATGAGTGTGCAATTGCACCTTATCCAAAGTCATAGGAAATGACTGAATTCACGCCATCACTGAGCAGACATTAGTCAAGAGACATGTTAAATGTTATGGGATTTTAAAGCTTCAGGCTTCAGAAATAGATTTCCAACTCTTTGTCTTGTGTTACTTAGTATTTTGAAAACTGTCCTAGAATTATGTAGCTTTGCGTGTATGATTGGTCAAAGCAGGGTTTCAAGCTTGACAGCACTTAAATATCGAAAGGTTCAATCCACATAACTTTGCAGAGTTTGTGATAGTTTTTCAGGCTTAGCTGATCAGTTTTGGGGGGAAATACCTCTGCCCTCAAAAGTCAGTGAAAGTTTACTGCTGGCTTAATCAAATATCATGAAAGGGAAGATATATCAAGCAAGTACTTACTGATTGCATCTCACGTGTAGCCATGAAGGTGAGCTTATTGGGTTTTTCCTCTTGTGTTCATTATCTCTGTAGATCTAAGAAGTGTGCTATAAGAAGAGTTTAATAGTTGACCCTCTTCAGTAAAATCCATCATTGCCACAAAGCTCACGTATAGATTTTATCCTATGGGTCTTTTGGTGCACTTGTGTTAGGCAGTAGCTAAAGAGGAATTTTGAGTTTAAAAGTTTTGGGTCTAACTACATCATCCCTGGTTGAGGCACTAACATCATTTTGTGGATCTTGCTCTCCCAGAGGAATCAGCTTCTCACAGAAGTGGGCCAACAGATGATCAAGTGTACCCAGTTTTCCAGGTTCAGAGTTGTTAGTTGAACCTTAGTTCTCACGAGTCAAATACATAACCATTACATTCATAACTGCAGTTGAATGACTGCTCCATGCAGAAATTGCCTCTACACTTAATAAGTGATAATAGATTCAGTTGTCAAATAGTTAAAATATAATTTCTTACAGATTTTTTTTTAAATACACGAGTCATGTAAGTGATCCAGACCTTTCTGCTGTGGTCAAAATATTAACTGTATCAGCATGGTATTTTCTTTCCCTCCTGGAATAAAAATTTAGCAATAAACTCCAGAGGCAAAGTGGCATCTAGCTAATGTCATTCAATCTAAGCTTATTGCAGATTGACCTTGAATGCTGCCAAGTTTCTAACATGTCCTGACAATACAGCATCGTTGCTAAGCTACTTATTATTAATCTTTGCAATGAAAAATGAAGAGGTCAGAATGTGTTGAAAGAGAGTTTATTACAGAGCTTGCACAGAGGGTCTCATTTGAAAGCTTGGATATTTCACCATTTTTATTGCTGTGAAAAGCTTTTAATTTTTTGTAAAGATTTGAATCTGACTGACAAGTCACAATTTATGACGCTGATCATCCCTTAATTAAATAGCAGAAAAAGAAATACATATATATTTTGTGCATATTCATCTGTCTACACTGAGGCCAACAAAAAAGGAAGTTCCAGTCATTTCTAATTGAAAGAGAAATGATTTAGTACTTTATCTCATGGTCAAAGTTGCAGTACATTTTGTCTAGAAAAGCCTCATAAAAATGCACAGGGCAATAGTTAGCATTTAGGAAAAAAAATTGTTACTACATTCTCCATTCTTATTGCTGCTCCTATCTTCTGGGTCTATTTCATGTGGCTTGGATTTTTATTTAGCTTTGTGGTGTTTTGGTCGATGATCAAGACTGTATAGAGAAACAAGACATGTTCCATCTATCAATAAATCATCAAAGACAAAAACAAAGACCAGTGACTGGGATGCGTACACAAAGAATAAAAAAGGGAGCAACTCCACATCCTTTGAAAGAAGAAAAGCCCAGGATAAGATCAAAAAGATGCCCGGTGTCATTCTGTCACAAAGGAAATTGATGTAGGAGGTGAGAAAGAGACGGAGTATATATTTTCAAAGGAGAAGCGCAAAGATTATCAGTCCTGTACGCAAGAGCTGCTGATGCACACAGGGACATCCCTCCCTCCAAGAAAAAAAAAAAATAGACAATGCTTTCCAGGAAGGAAAACATCTTGAAAAAACAGAAGTCAAAAGCTAACCAAACAAACTTTCTGAAGACTTGTTTTAAAGGGAAGGTTTTATCAGCAAAAGCTGAAGTATATATTGCAGGAGACATCTGCATGGAGATTTTACCTCCCATGCAAATAATTGTGACACAGGTTATGATAATTTGGAGATTTGTGAAACTTCACCTAAGGATGGAAAAGGAAAGGTGACCTGAGATGGACAACTACTTTTGTAAATGTATCAGTTTAACTTGGGAGTCATGCACATAAGCTTCCCTAAAGTAAAGCTACATCATGTAAAACCTATCCCTGTGCTTTTCTAAACTCTACTCACACAAGGGCATTGGAGAAACTGAGACAACTGCTAGCCTGCAGGAATTGGTTTTTCTTCTAAGGCCAATCTAAGATCGCTGGAGGGCTGCTAAGGCTCTGTCACTCCAGCAGCATGTCACGAAAAGATCAGCCATGCTCCAGGTCTGCCTGCTGCTCTGGTGGAGAAGGATTTGCATTGCCTGTCTTCACTCTCCCTGGCTAAGTGCCAGCTCAGCTTTCCTGGTCTGCGCTCATGAATCCCAGCTCCTTCTGTGCCGGTGTGCTGTCACAGCTGTTGACCACACGGACACTGAGTTGCTCTGAATTAGAGCATCACTGACAGAGCACAACAAGGGCACTTTGATAAAAATGCTTTTTGATCAAATGTGTTTAGAGATTATACTTCCTCAGTCCTTAATAGTAGAGTGTGTTTCCAAGCAGGGTGAGGATCTAGGAATGTGTTCATGCAAAAGATTGATCTGATTTAGCTGTGTTGATCTCTTCAACTGCTTCAGTCACATCAATAGCAGCCCTCAGGTTCTAGATTTTAAAAAGGACCTAAAACCACTCTGCAGTAAGAATCCTTCCAGCACCTGAAGGTACACTCATCAAAGACAAGTGAAGTTTTTTTCCAATTGTGTGAAGGATGCGTTTAAAGTCGATGCTTCAAAAGCTGGAAATGTTATTGTGAAAGAGGAGCAACAGTGTTCTGGTTCCTGCCAAAAGATCTTTGTCCTAAGTGACAGAGGGGTCTAAAGGACATCCTTAACAAGCACTGCACAAGCGGAGAAGCTCAAAACAAAACCAGTGTGAAACGTCTCATGAGAAGCCTGAGAGTGCAAGTGGATATGAGATATAGTCCAAACTTTTCTTCCTCCTCTATTTGTACTTTTAGATATTTTATTTATACTGCAGTACTTCAGAAGAGCAGGATGAATGGAGATGCCTCTGTGAGGAGCATTTCTGTATAGCTAGAATGGTATCTTGCAATTGCAGCAGAGAGCTTACCGCCTAACATACAGAAGGTTAAACTGCATGTGGATTGTCAAAGATACCTTGTGGCCTGGCTAGACATATATGCTAGAGCTGTAGCTTTGTCTGTAGTGTGTCTTGGCATCTTCCTCCTGTTTTCACACACCTTTAGTTCATTAATGTGAAAATTTTGACCATAGAACACTTGGAAATGTTGTTCCTTGTTTCTGCACAATTTAAATGTATCAAGTCACACACACCTCCTGATCTTTTCCCTAAATGCTAACTTGATAGGAGTGTCTTGGGAAGTGCTAAAGTATAGTTCTGTTTCAGCTAGTTCTGAATGTCAAAGCTGCTCTTGAAAATAAATACACTGATCAGGAAAGTACGGCTTGTGCTGTGGCTGTGAGGGGTGGCTGGAAAATAAGAGACTTTTTGTCAATGGTGTGAACCTGGAAATGTAGGGTTTTTTTCCAAATAAAAAGGAAAAGAGATCTTTTAGGATTTTTTTAAAATGATGCAATAGATAGTCATAGAAGAGAGGCTTACAGGCTACTTATATTCTTCTGCTACATTGTACATTCCTTTCCTGTCCTCTTTGGAGAGATTTGAACTGGATTTGCACATATCCCACTGGAACACATCGTTTCTCTGTCATTAGTGTCAGAATGATGCGCTCAAAAGATTACTCAACTCTTACAGCGACTTATCAGAAAACATATAAAAAATCAGTTTGTATCTCTCAGATCTGTAAGAAGATAAAACTGTTAAGGGGCAAACTGTAGATTTTTCTGTATTCAGTCTGGTTGCAAGTTTTGAGTTGTAATAAATGTTATTTTATTTAGGCTGTGTATGCAATTTCCATGAAAAGTGGGAGTCAATAAAGTAACTGACTTCTTTATAGAATGGTACAACTACAGTACAGTGCTATTTTTCCATGCAAGTTAGTAAATTCCATAGCTGAAAGCAAATATGCAGCATCATTCACAGATACATATGCAATAGGTGCATGAAAAGATCAACTCCAATTGTGAGTAGGCAGGATCACACCCGCTCTTTGAATCAGAGTACATAAAGAAAGGCAGTGATTGAGAGGGTCATGCACCCAACAGGTGAGCAACTACATAATGAGTGTCTTAAATATTTTGCTTCAGCTGAGAAGCTTCAGCTCATACCAGCAGAGAAGCTGCCCTCTGTGCTTAGAATGATAATCCAAGTCTAGGATTGCTTGAAGTCAGTGATCAGATGTCTCCTTGATTAGGGTTTCTTGCCAGAGACAAGAAACATTTTGTGTTACAGAATATTCTAGGCAGCCAAGCAGAATTCAAGCTAAGACATACTCATGTCACTTTATATTTATCCTGGGATGACACAGGCCTCATCAGAAGTACATATGCAGTACTGAATTTATACTTGCAGTTACAACAACAGGTTAGGTGACATACACTAAGATGGAAAAACATGCCACCTAAACTGTAGCTTTTTACTTAACAATGCATTTGACTGTGTTGCTTTGCTGCAGTGGGAACTGTGTACAATTCATAGTTAATATATGCAGAGTGAAGCCAACTATCAGTTCAAAATAATGGGAGAACTATTAGGTAAAGTGTAATCTGAAAAAGCATGCCAAACCTGGACAAAACCCATCAGGATCCTGTAATACGTGTAGTTCTATAGCTGTTGTTTGGAGTGCGCTAATCAGTAGATTCTGCAATATCTTGGCCCAAAGAGTTTCTTAAATGGTAAATTTATCTGCATAACCCTATATTATCACGTATTTAGATCCACACTTTTAAGTTCAAAAGCACTCTAAACCTAAACTTCCAAGCCTTGGTTATATATATATATATATAAGACTTGCACATTTCTTCTGAGTCTGTAGACTAATAGTCTCCTGATTAGGAGTGCAGAACAAATAATTTAATACAGCATGCAGCCTGGAGTTGTTACTGTTCATCTTTGAAGCACAGAACTATTGAAACTGATGGATGATTGGAAAAACATGCCAGTACAACAGAAGGGAAAAGAAGCCATTTAGCAACTTCTATGAAGCATAAGTTGCCAGCAAATTTCTGTGGAAATCTAGGATGTGGAAGGATTATTTTAAAATGCTTTAACATTGTGGGTAAAAAGATTCATCTCAAATCAGTTTCCAAGCAGAAGAAACACTGTGGAAAAACGGAGAAAATATAAAAATGTTGAAACAAAGATGACAGAGCCTGGAATGAAATACAAATAGATAGAAAGAACAGGAAGAATAAAAAGTGGTAGACTTGCAAAGAAAAAATGAAGATGAAAACCTAGCTTGTATATAGTGATCACTCATATGTTCTACCAAAGTATATTACAAGGCCTCTTTTAGTTGGGGGAATACCAGCAACTTTCTATGATTTGAGTTTAATTCTTCTTTAAACTTGTTTTCCTGTTTTCCACTTTGCTCAAAATACAGGAAATGGAAAGATGAAGATTCTGATTTAGCTTAGACATTTCTCCTTTCTGGAAAGAAAGAAAGAGGAGAGGGAAGAGAGGGTTGTTGAATCAGAGGGGTAAATTGTTCTCAAAAACCTACCTGGCAATCAGGTACCTTAACAGAAAAGCAAATCTTTAATGATCAAAATATTGCATAAAGAAAATAGATTTGACTAGTATTATAAATTATTGCATTAAAATTTTAAATTTTAGTGATACAACTAGAAGATTGTAGAGTTACGGTGATGTTTCAATAGTATTTCAAAGCCACATCTCTACTGAAAATGACACTGTGCTGATGAATTTCCTAGTAAAAACTACTTCTGTCCCACACATAGACAACATAAATACAGACTGAGTGCAGCCAAGTGCCACTGGGCTAAGAAAGCAACTAAACATGCTGTAAACCCTTAGTATGTCCATAAACCTTCTCACATTGGACAGCCTTCAACTTCAGCATGGCTTAGCAAAGACCCATGGAGGACAATGCTGTTCTCTTACGAGTGCCAGTCTTCATGGCTTGGAGACAACTGAATATCACACTTCGCGTGAAGATGGTCAGCAGCCTGTGTGAAAGCCCCCAGCACAGCTGGGATCCCACCAGCAGCCAGGAAAGAGGGGGCAGGACCCTGAAAACCTAAGCTGCTAAAGTATTAGTGGCAGGCAAAGTTGCAGGTTCCAGCAGAATGGTGCTGATAGCCTTTTCATTCTCCTAATGCATCATTTTCTTTTGATTAAACTCTCCATTGGAAAAACTCTGAAAAGCTGCTATTTCCCTTAGACCAAATCACTGTAACGAAAGTTTATAAAATAGCCATTCATTCAGTCAAAATTTATTACTCAAAGTGTAGTTCTATTTTTTCTATTTTTTCCCCCTGTACTCAACATTAAGCACCCATATTCAATGCCTGTTATTATGGGAATTGTTCGATAATGAAAACATAAATCATCACAATCTGAGTGCATTTCTACAAACAGTGTAAGAGGGGACACATTCTCAGTACTTCCTATGGCTATAATCTGTGGTACCCATTCATATGCTGTAGTTAATGCCATACTTAATGGCTTCATGATGAAAAAGCCCGCTAGCATGAAGATACATAGTGCTCTAGTGGTCTCTCTTGCAGTTTATTGTGTCCATAAGGAGTCTTGTTCTCTTTATCATAAAAAATACAGTCACCTAATGCAGCATGACAGATCCCTGCTCTGGCTGGGTATAGTCAGACTTGATTTTGCTGAGCAAAAGCTTGAGTAACTGAAATGTACACATGTGAATATGCCGTGTAGTTGAACAAAATGAGAATACAGCATGCTGGACGAATATGTAAAAATTGTTACCTGACACTCCAATTGATGAACAACTACGAGTTAAATTCACCCCTGTGTTAGAGTACAAGAAGCAAAGTTTCTAATTTCCTTATTGATGGGACTACTGAAAATGGCTTTCTCTGTAAGTGCAGGGAGAGTGAATGAAACCTGAATATTGCACTATTTCTCCACTTTATTTCCACATGATGTGCCATGCTACAAATGAGTTTGCTCCCTTAGGCAGCCAAAACAAGAAACTAGGACCAAAGTCATAAGGGCTGTTTGGCTGCTGTTGGGCCAGGTAGCAGGCAGCTCAGTGGTTTTGCCAGCCTACCTGTATGCACACGTGCTCTCTGTCCTAGCAACTTGATCCTAATTCACTTGGGTGTTTTCAGTCATTTTCAGCCAAGATCAGGAGGGCAGTGATAAGCAGCACAGCTATGCTAGGAGCAGCAAACCTCCATGGTCACAAGAAATCACATCTGACTACCACAAAACACATAAAGAGAAAACAGCCATGGCAGCATGAGGGCACAAGTCCCAGATACCACCTGGATCCTATTTAATTGCAGTCTTGAAAGCTGAAGTGAGACATGCAATGCATAAAGGTCTTTGGCCTCTGTCTAGGATTCAGTTTAAATGAATGACCTCGAAGGGAGAGCAAGCTAAACCAGCGTGTCCTACCACTTTAAAGTCAATTGCTTAGAAGTCACATGGACTTTGTTGCTTGAACAACTAATGACTATTCCTTAATTTTCCAGCACAATGCAGAGCACTGAATAGCCATTCAATGCATGTCTGAAGCCATAGCTCAATCACAGAAAATCCAAGTGCAAAAAAGTGCACTGCAAAGAACTCTTGCATCCCTGAAGAACCTGGACACCCAATGCAATGACAAGGCAGATGGCATCTTCCCTGCTCTTGTATCTTTTCATAGTCTCCACCAAAGGAAGAATTATCCAACTATGGAAGATTAACAAACTCGTGGCTCTCTCTTAACAATAATTGCAATGAAAATCATGGCAGTTATTACCATCCATCATGTGTCACTGATTCCACTAGCTGCTTGATTTGCAGGTGATGCACAGCTGAATCCCCTGAAACAATACTAGCCAATGAAAAGCACAGGTGCTGCACCACATGAAATACCCCATAAATGTCAAATGATCTCCACAGATGCAGTCTGCAAGCAATTTGTATTTGTGTTTAAACCAATTTCTTTGAACTTGAGCAAAACAACCATGGCCTCTGTACAATTGCCAAACTAGTATCATTCAAGATTCTCCGAGACATTTTCAGAACTGTGTTTAACATTTATATTTTAATGCATATCTAAAGCAAAAAGAAAACAATTCAGTGCAGTTAGCTATGCATGTAATTTATTTTCCTCCACTCCAAAGTGAGACAATAATAATGACCAGAATTGTTCAGTTTGTGTACTTCCACAATTAATGTTCCTCAAAGAGTTTGTCAATTAAAGGGGTTAGCTAAAGAACATTAATAAGGCAAATTAGTTCATGCACCACCATTTTAACTTTGCTTTGACAATAAGATGCTTTTATCAATTGGAGAGTGCAATACATTTCTATTTCCAGAAAAAACAGAAATATGTAAATACAGCGCTGTAATTTTTACATTGCTATAATCAGCCATAAATACAACATTGACTCTCTGAGACCCTAATGAAACTCTTTGCTGCAATATTAATGAAGAAAGCAAACATTAACTTTGTATTTTAATGCTAATTAACGACACTCTTTCAAGAAAGAGATCAACCTGGGTATGTGTATCTGCATGTCAGCCACTCCAGCCTCCCATTCTTTTTATTCCAATCACTAACCAGCTTGCAGCTACCATTAACAATAACAAAAAAGTAACAAAAAACCACAAACCAAAACATAACCAGAACAATGCAAGTTCAGGCCACTTGGTGCCCTTGGTATTATGCTAGATAAATCAAAGCAATAGAAACACTATATTTATTGACTACAAGTTTTTGAGATCTGATTTTATGACTTTCTGTTGTGTACCTCACACCTCGGTATGCTGGACCACAATAGAAAACATCTGCAGGTATGATCAGTGCTTTGCTTCTTTACTGTACAACAGATATATTAACCCAAATTCTTTAACTATCGTCATGGTTTAACCCCAGCCAGCAACTAATCACCATGTAACCACTCACTTCCCCCCACCCAGTGGGATGGGGGAGGAAATCGGGAAAAAAACCCCTCATGGGTTGAGGTAAGAACAGTTTAATAGAACAGAAAAGAAGAAACTAACAATGACAATGATAACACTAATAAAATGACAAATTTATATAATTACATTATCTTTTGAGTGATATATGAAATCATTAATTTCTCCCTATCTGGACCACATAATTAAATACTGACAGTTCTTGGCAACTGATACTGCCCTTTTATTTGAGGTAGTATTTTTTCACTCGTATACAACAAAGAACTTCAGCAATGAAGGAAAATAAACACTTTGGGTCAGGTTCATTCCTAGTGTAATTCTATGGCCTTCACTTGAGATACACTAGAAATGAAATGTTTTTTTTCTGTTTTAGTTTGTTGGTCCAAATCTTTGCAAATAGTTATGTCAAGTGTCCAAGCCTTCCTCTACAACTTCACTTTCCAAGGGCAAATAAATAATTTTATTCTCATTAATTTAAAAAAAACCCAAACCCAACAACAAACCAAAAAAGCAAAACCACACAAAACCAAAAAGACACTTGTGATTTTCAGGTAGTTGCTTGACAATAAGCCTATACCATGAGAAATTATTTCCATACATTCAAACTCGCACTCTGCTGCTGATGAGCAAGATGTGAGCTTTGTAGATGGGAGAAGAAAGCATATTTGAATTAGTAGGATCACAATTTTGGCTGAAGATGCACTCTCAGAACTAGGCTTTTTTTAAGGTGTCAAACATGCAAAAATCAATAGAGTTGAACCTTGACCTACAGATCAACCATAATCCTTTACATTTTGCCACATGCCTCCCTGAAAAAAAATCACAGAAAGGTTTAAAATGTAAGTATTGGTTTAGTAAAGGGCCAGAAGGGAGTAATTTCTGAAAAAACACAAAGATAACATCTAATATATTTATAAGATGGTTGTCATTTTAACTGACTACACCATTAACAGTTTCAGTGTTATTGTGCTTGTCTTTACTTGATATCATTTCTTTTATACACGCAAGAATGATGCTTTAGAAAAATAGTTGTGATCAAAATGTGTCTATGTGAGTGAATATATATTGAGCTTGACTTATGAGCTCCTTAACTTAACCCTCCACAGTTGAAGATTAGTTGGCAAGATACTGTATCGACCTCCCTACCCATCACCACCTTGTGGAGCTGTTAGATCAATTTTAGAGGCTTTATGCACCCCGGGAGACTATTGATCAACTTCATGTATTCTTCATCTATACATAGTTTTTTAAAAAAATGTATTTTAAAGGAAAGATATCAAAACCAAGAGAATACAATTTTATAGGAAAACCTTGATCTCTAACAGGTTCTCTAGATTTAAAGTTCCATTAATGTAGCAGGGATCCAGTTAGGGGAGCCTGGAATACAGACAGTCTCCATAGGAGTATGGTGAATGCTTCCACTTTATTCAGTGATAGGGGTACATTTATATCTGAGGGATAGGGT
>JANZLQ010000002.1:32672960-32707445 GCA_026212715.1 Elanus axillaris | reverse complement strand
TTTCTCATTACCCTACTCTGTTTTGATTTGTAATAAATTGAGTTAATTTCCCCAAGCCAAGTCTGTTTTGCCCGTGATGGTGATTAGTGAATGATCTCTCCTGTCCTTATCTCGACCCACAAGCCCTTTGTTATACTTTTTTTCCTCTCCCCTGTCCAGCAAAGAGGGGGGAATGATAGAACGGCTTTGGTGGGCACCTGGCGTCCAGCCATGGTCAACCCACCACAGTACTTTATAAGACTTTGATAAAGACAGGACCTTGCCCAAAGATGCTTTTTACTCATTTAATGTTCAAGGGTCAATTTTACCCTCTTAGGACTGGTTATAGATTAAGGTGAATCAGTTTTGGATAACTTAAGAGCACATTTTTCTTAAAATCTATGGCTCTTCATTATAGTTTCATTTTTCATAGTGTATAATCTCTTTTGCTTAGTATGACCACATTTTTTTTCTTAAAATTCTCAAGTTACAGTATATCCCTTCAATACTTGTTCTACATTTGGGGATGAAATGCATACCTTTGGGATAGAGGAACAAATGTTCCCCAGCTTCATTCCTAGATTTCAGATTAAACATTTTATTTAGGTTTTGTATTACCACACACTCTAATAAAATGCATGCATATATTCATCACACTTGAAATTTATATTGCAAAAAGGATGTCTACATTAAAAAATTGCTGGCAGTTCAAAGCTCTGAAAAATTATGATTTAGCATTTTTTTCCACCCCAGTAATCCTGTCTTTCTCATTTATTAAAAAACTCAGCAAGAAAGAACTTTTCCTTACTTCTCAAAGGAATAATTCTTTTACTGATGTCATCAGCGGTTGGCGTGAGTAGACGTGAAAATGGAATTTACTTACTGTCTCCCAGTCACTCATATAGTAAATAATTCCTGCTCCAGCATTTTGGTGGCTTATTTTGACAGCACAGTTCTGGAAGCTGCAGCAGACAGGAAGCCAGTCTTCAGCTGGCTGTTCCGCTGACACCGTTTACCCACAGAGTATTTCAGTACAAAAGAAGCATTTGTCAGGGGTCCAACCATACAATTTTTTTTAATCTAATCAGCTTTTAATAAATTGTTATACAAAACTTTCTTATTTGTAGTAAGCAAGATATGTAGAAGTGATTATGTACTCATTTTCCTTCTCTAATCAATCATATGCTGATGACAAGCAAATAATCTAGTTCATAAAATAGTATGTAGTGAGTTTGTGAGGGGAACATCCATCAAAGTCAGGGATGGGTGATTTTTATAATTTGCTCTTGTTGGTACACTTCCTATTGCATTAAACTTTAAAGTAGTTAATGACAATCTGAGTTTCATTCCATGTGGGGTTTTTTCCTCACATAGCGAGACACATCACAGATGATGCAGTAAGATAAGAAGCATGAGAAATTATTAATATTCTCCAAACAACATCCACAGGATTTGGATCTTAAAGGGCTGCTGCACATCACACCACAGCCAGCCCAAACCTCATGCCAGACTTGTTCATGTGCTTTAAAAGTAACATCCAATTCAGTAAGGGACAACAGGGAAAGTGGTCACTGTGAGATGCAAAAATATATTAAGAAAGTCTCCAGGCTACACTCATGTCCTGCAAGCTTTGATACCTGTTCCCGTGTCTTGTCCTTGGAATAGTCTTAAGTATTTCAGGGTTTTCTTCTTGTGGATTTCTGGGGTGACCCTCCACTACTGCTGAAACACTGTCACAAGGCAAATAGTTTGTTGTTTGGAGTCCCAGAAAGTTACAACTCAATTACAGTAAACCAGTGTGTCATTATTCCCCTCATATATGCATAAATATTAATTCTTAAAACTGAAAAGTAAATTGAGTGGTTTCTTTGGGTTTTGGTTTGTTATTCTGCAATAATATTTATGTCCTTTACCAGACTCAAATAATGAAAATGTCAAGGAATATAAAGCAGTGTGTGCCTGGCTTACTGAGGTACTAAAAATGTAATACACTAAATGCAGGGCCCTTGGAATAGCTAAATATATTTTCTAATTTTCATGATGACTTACCACTCTGAATATTGTATTTCAGCAGTTTAAATTACTAAATCCATCCTCTCAATCTTTTGAAACAAGACTTACTACAGTCACAGTGGCAACAAGCAATCTACTATTATTTTCCCCCATGTCCCTCTATGCACTTAGGCTCCAAATATTGTTCCCTATTCAAATTACAAATTTCTCTACAGTATAAGTGTGAATCATCGTCACTTGGTAACATCAGCTCAATTAGCAGTGGCAGCAATAAAAAGGAAACTACAGAGAGATACTGGGATAAAGTGGTAGTGACCAGCATGACAGCTCTATGCAGTGGCAAGAGCTATGATTCTCCTACTTGTCCCTCTAGGTTCTTGCCCAGACTTAGCACGTAGACCTTCTCAGAATGGAGGAACGCAGCTTTATAAAGTGAGTCAGCTTTCTGGTGAGACTGCCAAAAACTGCAGTCTGGCATAGGACAGCATGGTTCACCTGAAGTCAGTGAAAGTTGTAATGTTCTTTATCAGCTTAGGGGAATACTCAGAGTTTCACAGTGTCCCCAAGTTCTGCCTCAAGGTTGTACAGGAAGAGATTGCCAGGAGCCTGCAGAGCATGGAAACTCAACACATTTTGTCCTCTGCCAGTCTTGTCCTGCAGCTGAGATGGCATGGCAAGCATTTCCCCAAAAAAAACAGCTCAGTGTCTTTCACACAGACATACATCTGAACTTTTACTCTCCCAGATATAAATGTGTTTGCCACTGTCAGCTCGTTGACAGGGAACAAGCTTGTGTTCACAATCATATCGGGCATTTCTATGCAAGCCTTCAGCTATGCACTTTAGGATGATGCCCTGGTGAGATAACTAGTGGGACACTCAGATCTTCTGTTGTCTGTATGCTTTTCAGCTAGAAAACTATGACTTATTTGTAATTTGAGAAAATTTGATCTGGAAGTCATTAAGACACATCAAATATATACATTCACAAAGTCACATTTACGGTTGCTTTATAATGCTTAAGTATGCTGCATGAGCTGAAACGTGGCACAGGGAAATTGCAAGGAATATATGCATCAAACATTCTTTCAAATCCCCAGGTTACATTTTGTCAGCAGAGGAATCATTAACAATAACCTTTCATCTTTGCTCTCCTTCAGGCACAAACCAGTAAAATGTCAGCCACTATATATCAGGAAACAATTTTTCCCCTTTCTCTATACTCTCTCTAGTCACCTGCAGGAATATAAAGTTACCGGTTCAGAACAACAGCATTTTACTTTGTATTCGCATCAATCATTACCCAACAGGCACAACAATGAAGAGCACAGCCCTGAGACTCCATAATCATCTTGTGACTTAAGAGAAGATTTCACATTTCACACTCTTTGCTGGAAAGAGAAAACAGGGAAAGGTGTTTTTCGAACTGAAACCCAATTGCATGCTCTGAAAGCGAAGCTTGTAGTCAAATATTTGCATGTACTCACCTCTGCAACTATTAGGGCTTTAGAGTGGAAGTCAAATAAAAAACTGGTAACATGGGTCCCATCAGGTTCTACGAGCACAGAAACATGTAAACCCGGATGCTATAACTAATGTAAAAGCATAGAAATAAACCAGAAGAACAAGGCTAGAGAGGATCTAATTTTTCCCCAAGCTTGTAGAATTCTGTGCAAAACATGTATTTGTGGTTTGACTGTTTCAGCTGCTCATGCCAAGCAAGATACAACAGGAAACAATTTTATACTACTGTATTTATCCAACTGCAATACTCAACCACAAGTAACTGACTATATTAAAAATACATCACTATTTCCAAAATTTTAGACATTCTCTCACAGTATGCCTACAAACACAAAGAATTTATCTCTGACTCAAAGTTTACAGCTTGGATTATGCAACATTTGCATTACCCAGGAATAATAAATCTGCAAGTTTTAATTTTTACTTGTTTTAAAATAAGCATATCATTAAAAAATCCACATGTTTATAGGCAAAACTGCATTCTAAATATATTAGCATCCATAGACCCAGGTTAGTTCGTTTAAGTGTAAATAGGTCAAATAAATTTGTATAAAGTGATCTTTACAACTGGTCTAGAAGCTACTTCGAATGAAAACTAAACCTCTGCAAAGAACATCAGTCATAACTATGTATTTTTAAATATTATAATATAACTCCTGTCAGTAATCTTTTGTTCTGTAACAGCAATTTGACCAGCTTGCTGTACTCTGAACAAATTGTCAGCACTCAAGCCTCAATTAATTTTAAATGAATGACTACTTCCAAAGACGTTGATGGACCTACTTTGCTGAAAAAGCAGAGATGAGAACTAAGAAGTGACACTAGGATAAATATCGCAGGTTGTCCCTGGCTAACCAGACCTTGCCAGGCAGCCATGTTTTGGGGAGGATTCTTCAACTGGCTCCTTCCCCAGAAAAAGCAGCAATAAGGAAGCTATCAAAGATTCCCTGAGCAAGATGTGATTGATATGGCAGAAATAACAGAGCCCATTTCACTAGTTTTCCCAGTAGGGATTGCTGGGCCATTAACTTTCCCTTTATGACTTTTCTCCTCTTTCCACTACGTTTGAGCTTTGACTGAGCTTTGGTCCTCACTGGCTATGGGTTGAAGTAATGAGACTGTGTAGAGATGGGAGGGGGGAAGAGTTGTGAAAACTAACAGCTCTTTTGAAGTGGGAGGGTACAAATGGTTGAGAGCTAATCAGAGGAACATGTCTCAATATATGTGCGCATCTATCTATCAAAACAAAAGCCAGGTCACTGACAGCAAAGGTGCTGTCTCATTTAAACAGGTTGGAAAGAATTCACATTTGCTATTGTAACTTGAATAAAGTTTTTTTCTCCTTTGCTTGAAGGATTTTTTTTTTTTTTAACCCAGAAGCTCTGACTATTCCAACCTATAATATCAAAATGCCAAGAATATAACTATTTTTTCTTCAGCTGGTGACTGCTTTTCAATGGGAAAGGGTGTTATCCCTGCACATAAATACGTTGCAGAATTTAGGATTGTTCTCAAAGCACAGTGCATATTTAACAGGTTTGCAAAATTGGGGCCTGTAGAACTAAAATATAAAACAGTGCCATGAGAAGATTTAAAGTTCTTATAAAGGTTTAAAAGACTTCTGGGGACCACTGGTTATGGAGAGGGGGGAAGGATGCAGCTAGTAAGATATTCAAGCCAGTAAAAACTCCCTCATCTTGATCTTAGACTACAATTTGACATCATAATTTTCCTGTGTTTGTATTTCACAATACTTGGATGAAAAAAATAAATCGAAATCACCTGAAGTCTGATAGTGAAAGTGTTAATGCTTCCCTTTTAGCCTCCATGGTAGAACAGATCTTGCTGGATTTGTACGCTTCGTATCAACTCAAGATTAGTAAACAGGCTTCAGCAACAATTCCACAATGACTCTGATTCAGGAAGACAGAGGATTTAATTGAACAAGTTGCTTTTTATTGTAAGACAGTTCAGCAAAACTACTCCTTTAACACCACAAAAAGCTTGTGGGAAACTGGGACCAGTGGGACTGGCCACCCCACAGCAGAAGCTGGAGCTGAGCAGGGGACCTTCACTTCTGCACCAGGTGCTGGGGTTCACTGGCATTTCATGGCTTACTTTCCATTCTGTCACGCGTTAGGTTAAAAAAAAAAACAAAACTAAAAAAACCCCAATCAAACAAAAAAAAAACAACAGGGAGAATTTAGGCTCTTTTTTAGAAGTACCCAGGTGGGAGATTTCATTGCATACAACACAAGCCAACCCCTGGTAAATCTGACTGCACTAAAACCCTTTGGTGGGCCTGAATCTCTGAACCTGACACTCCTGGAACTACAGACCATGCTGCAGGTTACAGCATAACTGTCACATTCTTTGCCATTATTGGGGTTTATTCACGAGTACTTTGGCTGGCATCTCAAGCCTGTATTATTGAATATATTTTCATTTACTGCCATATTTAATCAGTCAGCATGTACATAACACATCCATCAAAAGGCCATAACCTCTGGACAAAAATAAACAAACAACTTGCTAATATCATATATTTTCTTCAACTATGAAATGAGAAAGTGGGAACATGGGAAATACTGAGCTGTCACATAAAGTCTGTGCATAATTGTCATGTAGTAAGATGAAGATCTATAGCTCAGGTTTGAGATAAGCCAGTGCAAATTTCAGCATCCTTATAGTAGAGGATGCGGTAAGCCAGCTGCTTTCATCTAGACCTCAACCTGAAACCTAAGCAGGTGCTGACACTGGGGTCACACCGTAGCCTGCAGGAAGAGGTCTGCCTCTGCTGGGGGACCTGCAGGCAGCTCATGACTGAGCAACAACCGAATGACGCTCAGTGGATCGCTCACTTGCTTAGGTACCCAGTACCACACCTGTCAGGTGCCGTACAATGGTTTGCATAGTTTATGGGTGGAGAACTGCAGGATGAAGAAACTAAGCCTTTACTTGCTGAGAGTTACATAGGGAGCCTGCAGCCCAAGAAAGAATCAAACCAGTCTCCTACAACCATTAAACATTCTTTTGGTGTTTGGGATAAGAAGGATCAGCTCCGACGAGAGAGGAAGTGCTAGGACAAGCACAGTGGGAAGTAAGCAGAGAAATACCTTAAATTGTGCCCAACCAGGCTGTCTGTGTTGTGACAGACAGACAGTTTTTCTCTTGTATTTTCTACAGGGCCACTTCTATTTTTCCTTTGCCTTACCCAGCTCTTTCCATCTCTGGGCTATGAAATAACCCTGAATCTCCTGAGTGCTATAGGTCTACATACAAAATAACGTGATCTGAAGCAAAAAATATATGCAGCCTATTTATTTTTACAGCAACAGGCCAAATCTTTACACTTCTCCATATAAGAGAGAGAGGTAGCTGTAGGCTAGGATGCTGTTTCTATGTTTAAAAAAAAAAATAGAGTGAAAGCTCAGCAGGTAAAATGAAGTGAGGAGCAGCCTTGTTTTTATCTGTGAAACTCTCTTCACAGAAATACTATTTTAAGCCTGACCCTGCCAGTTGAAAGAACTGTCACCATCAGGATTAAGGATTTTCCCAGGTCAGAGACCTGCCCTGCTTAACAGGAGAAAGCACTTTTCTACTGACAGAAATCAAGCTTTAGGAATCTGAAGCATCATCTGCAGCATTTATGGCACTGTACCTAACAAAGCTGCTGGACAAAGCAAGCATTATTTAAAGCAAGGTGGGAGGTCTGTCAGTTGGGGTAAGAAAAGTGACATTTGTGCTTACACAGATTCTGTCATCAGATTCAGAACTGTTGGGATGCAGCTTGGGGACTCTCAGATTCTTGTTCTTTTTTTTCTCTTTCACTGTGCATCTGACCAACTTTTTTATTATGGACATTTCTTCCTTTCTTCTTCTGTAAAACTCCATTGTAAATAGTTGGGGGAGCCTGCTGTCTTGACGCTGGTAATCATCCAGGCTTATGCACTTTTTTTCAGTATTGGAGTTATTCATGCCCTTGGCACATGGATTGCAATTTTATTCATGCAGCTAAAGTGTTTCTGGATGACAAAAGCATACTATAAGCAGTGCTATTTTCCCATTTGATTCTTTCCTGGCAGGAACAGCTCACATTAGCCTGCAACTGGGGACACTCTGGGCTCATTGCTCAAGTATCACCTGGAGTTCTCACTGCTTAAAGATGGCCTTTTGCTCATCATACTCTGTCCTGGCTTTTCCAAGCAAGCCCTAAATCACACAGTAGTAGGATGCTGCAGCATCCTGCTCTGCCACGCTCCTTTTCACCCTTTCTTTTTGTGTTTAGACCAGGGTTCATCTGCGGGGCACTGGACAGGGAAATTTCTATCTGCTGTAGGAGTTAACTTAGTGCCAGACAAAGCCAGTTTGGACTGCCTAACGGAAAGCAAAGCCATGCAAGGAGCACTCCCACCCCACTGGGATTCAGCATCCCTTGCCATTGCAAATTCTTTTAAAATTAACACTTTTAGGAGGTTAGTACAGGGGAGAACTTGGCTAAGACTGTATAATCCAAGACTAGCGGATGAATCTCCAGTAGAGGTCCTAGATGTGCCAGTGGCTTCAGTCACTTTTCAGATGCAGCGAACAGAGGTGCACTGGCAATAGAATTTTGCACTATACAGGCACATGGCCACCAGAAGCTATATAAAGTGCAACCAATCTTTTCCAATATTCAGTCAGACATGTATGAAAGGAAAGATTTATTATCTTAATTTCTTTATTATGCTAGTGAAATCTACTAAAAAAATGCATCAGAAGTGGAAAAAAAACCCAGTATTTGGCCTCCTGCTTAAGTATTTTTGGATTCTGGACAAATATATGTCAATAGTTTGGACACATTTTTCGTATGTGATTCTTATATTTGGTCAGTTTAATTTATCAAGCAACGAAGGAGTTGTTTTCAGGTTACCACAGTATTTAGCACTAAGTTACGATTCTACAGGCTGTGACACAAAAAAATTATTCCAACTGTGGTCTAAAATACATAAAATACTCTTTTCTATTTTGATAGCAAATGTTTTGCTGGCATAGGAACAAGGATCGAAGATTAAGATGTGAATTTGTATTCATATTTTCAAGAGGCAATATATTCATAGCCCAGAGAAATGTTCCTGGTTGCTTTCAATTCCCATTATTCCAAACTAGAGTGACATGGTACAGCTTGCAAAAAATCACACTTTACGTTGTCTGACCAATGACATGAAATATGCAGTGATGACTGGATTTATCTTCAGTAAAAAGCCAAATTTTCAAAGTTTCTTTCAAAGCTTCCAATTGCTCTCACAATTTTTCAGGAATTTGCAAACAGTGTGGAGATTTGCAAAGAGCACCTATTGCCCAGGAATCACAAAAATTTAAGGAAGGTGTAACTACAACCTGTCAGCTGTTTTCAGTCTTTATGACTTCTCAGATTTTATAGTTTGCATCCCAAAATGTTCATAGTGATTTCTCTACCTCTCTTTTTTTTTCTTTTTTTCTTTTTCCTCTCTTATTTCTGTTTTGGCCAATCAGGACGAGGTTCCTGTGATAGCAGAGGCACGCCAATGTCTTCAACTGACAATTTATTCAGATCATCTCTCTGGCTCTCAGTCAGAAGAGTTTGTTCTTCCTCTGCTCTGAGACAGAAGGATTCACTTTAAAGCTCAGACTTCTTTAAGGAAATCAAAAAAGAGAGAGAGAGAGTCTGAAAGTACTTGGCTATTTCAAACTGCAAATCACTCAGGAAAACTCCATCTTCGTCAATCAATTTATCTTAAACATGGTGACTTGAAAGAAAAGAGGGTGAAGAGGAAGATCTGAATTTAAGACCTAAATACCTAATTTTTTTCAGTAAAACAGGCTATATTTAGCTCATCATGTTCAAGTCTTTCTGCTTGAGGCAACAGTAAGATTTCTGTACTTCTGAAGTAATTTTATAAATGCATATTCTCATTAATTAGTTTTGAGCTCAAGCTGTATTTAAACATATAGGTCTAAAGAGGAGCAAAACCAACATCAGTGTATAATTTATTTTTATTTCTACTTTTTGTTGAAAAATGTCTGTTAAATTCTGACTAAAGAAAGAACTCTAAAAACTGGAGTTAAGCTTCAAGCCATTTTTTTTTTTTAATCAAAACTTCTTTGGTCAAAAAAAAAGTAATCTAGTGTCAGTTTTAAAGCTCTTTCCTCTAACCACAAATCCATTCATTCTCTGTAAGTCAACTGATCAATAAAGCCAAAGCAATATTTAGTTACTGGGGAAATATGAGACCCTGCTCATAATGATCCTTCTTGTCATTCTGGGATATCAAAATGATTTCACACATATTACCCCACCCTTTCTTTAACCCAAGAATGACTCTCGCACTTTCTTTCCAGTTCACATTGCACTGTTTTATTTTATTTTCCTCTATAACAGCAGAAACAGATGTTCATATTCCAGAATTGCAGAGTAACTGCATTTCTCTTTTGGATTCTCTGTATTTGTGTTCTACCCACAGCAAGAACAAAGTATACTGATAACTCTGTTGTTGAAGTCTCAGTGTATTTAGAGATAATTTTAATAATGTGATAGACTGGGAAAAAAGTCAAGTATATTTATTCCCTATAAATAAAGGGAGAGCATAAATTTAGTAATAGATCCTCAGGAAATCCAGCACTAAACTTCTGCCCACATGCAAAGATGTCTTTGAAGTTTTGTGAACCAAAGCTTGCATTTTGTACCTCCATCACAGTAAATTCAACAACACCCAGCTAGTGTATCAGCGTCTTCTGATGGAAGGAGTACTACATATAAGACATACTAAAGTTACTCTCATTCTGTAGAGTTTACATACTTAGCATAAAAGGTGAAGGATGAATAGAGAAGAGAATTAAAAACTGCTGGTTTTGGCTGGGATAGAGTTAATTTTTCTTCAGAGTATCTAGTACAGGGATATGTTTTGGATTTGGGCTGGAAACAGTGTTGATTATTCAGGGATGTTTTCCTTACTGCTGAGCAGTGCTTACCCAGAGCCAAGGGCTTTTCTGCTTCTCACCCCACACCACCAGCAAGGCACAAGGAGTTGGGGGGGAGACACAGCTAGGACAGCTGAACCCAGCCAACCCGAGGAATATTCCAGACCATATGATGTCATGCTCAGTATATAAAGCTGGGGAAGAAGGAAGGGAGGGAGGTTTAGAGTTAAGGCATTTTGTCTTCCCAAGTCACCATTATGCATGCTAGAGCTCTGCTGTCCTGGAGATGGCTGAACACCTGCCTGCCCAGGGGAAGTGCTGAATGAATTCCGTGTTTTGCTTTGCTTGTGTGTGTGTGGTTTTTGCTTTACCTATTAAATGGTCTTGATTTCAACCCACGAGTTTTCTCACTTTTACCCTTCCTATTCTCTCCCCCTTCCCACCAGGGGGAGTGAGCGAGTGGCTGTGTGGGGCTGAGCTGCCGGCTGGGGTTAAACCACAACAAAACCACAAGCAAGATTAGATTCAATACCATGATAGCTGTAAGATAAGATCACATCTCTGAAGACACAAACTTATAATAAGCTATAGTGACACTGTTTACATGAATAATTCTATACTTAAACAGTTGTCTGAAGCAGTTCTGTGATTAGAAATTATACTTGATATATCAACTCTATCTCCTCAGCCCTGGGTAAGAGGCTGCAGCAGAGCCTGAGGATGTTGTTTGACTGCAGGCAGAAGAAAAAAATTACAACAAGGCTAAAAAAGGCTGAAAAATTACATGCCTATTATTTTTGTCTTTGTTTCTTTTATAAATACATAGGTAACATCAACTTTAGACACCATTAATGCTGTGATCACAACACTTCCATGATCAGCAGTCCAAATGAGAAATCAAGGCTTTGGTCCTTTGTGAATACAAAAAGCCACCAGCAGAGAACGTTGTTTTGACTGTGCAAGCTTGTGTAATATGAAACAAAAAGGTATCTGATTTAACAGGTGGAGAACATGGACTGTACTGGAAGAACCACTGCAAGCCATTTTCAAGGCACATGGGGACCTCCTGTGTTTCATTTCACTGTGTAAAATCAAAGCAAGGTGGAAATCTGACAAACTAGATCAATAGCAATTGTATTGATAATGACAGTAACATTAGCTAGAATCCCAGCAGAGAAAAGGTTTGATGAGCTTGAGTTGTGTTTCTTCCTATCACCTCTGAGGACAGAGGGGAGGAGGTGAAGATGCTGCTGCTGTATTCAAACACAATCATTATCTTTGAACATCTGCTAGCATCAATTCAGTTAAGCTGCTGTGCTTCAGTTTATCTGTGCAAAAATTAACATCACTGCTTTGAAAGCACAGGGTCAGGTACACTGATCTGAAACTGTCATGAGGGAAAAAAAATGTAACTGATGTGACATTCTGATTTATTTTGCTATAAGAGCAGACTCAGGTCTAGAAAATACCATGCTATTGAGCAAAAGATTTCAAAATACTCTTCTACCTGAATACCCTTTGCTGCACTACAGATGCGGCAATCACAGCTGATTCCTGAGATGAGATCAGAGGCTTTTCAGTATATCACAATGGAACTAAACAACTACACATTAATTATGGCCTGGAAGGGAGAACATTTGTATTCATTGAAATTGTTGGAGAACATCAGAAGCTGAAATTAAAGTAAATGGGATGGCAATCTGGTGCTCAGAAAATAATCTGTAAAATATTTAATGACTAAACTTCTCTTACACTCTTGATTTTTATGTCTCTCAGAAGACATTTCCAGGAAAAGATACTGTTTCTTCATAAGAGAGGGGATACTGGAGAAGCTAAGTACTCAGCAGTGCTTCTACTAACATCTGAGCTAGCTTCTTCCTGACCACTCAGCATCTATTCTCCTTTTGCCAATTATCTTCAGCAGGATCACAAGAAAATGTAGCCTGGATGCAGGCCAGAAATAAAACCAATAGTCCTACCTTACTGATTACGTCTGGCTTCGGAGACCAAGATGAAAGATGCTATGCAAGTTTTATTTTTCTCTCCCCCTTTGCTGTTGCCCTATGAAAAGATGACATACTGACTCTCAATAAGAAATAGTATATTTAGCTGTTTAGGAATGCAGAAAAAACCCTGTAGAACACAAAATGTATAGAGTTAGAGATAGCATAAAACACACAGCATATGATGCAGTGTAAATATTAGAACCTTAATGCACAAAATTTTCATTTCCTTCATTTAAGTGTTAATCAACCCATATTATTGTGAAATCAGTATTTTGGAAAATCTTCAGTTAATATATTTTTGCAGTGAGCCTACATTAGCTTAGGAATTAAATTAACCCATGTGGCATTGCAGAAGACAGGTATGTCTTTGGAACTAGCAAATTTGTACCAGAGTGCATTCTTCATACTATGCAGCAATTAGAGTTAAGAAGGATGAATCTCATTATATGCACAAAATTATGATGATAAATATATAAAAACATTGATGAAATTTATATATATGAAAGTTTTAGGGTGTTACATAAAAAACTACATATCTTGTAATACAGAAAAATTGTGGAAATGACTTTAAAAATGTCAAGGCAAAATGATCTGACCAGGTGAGGTGATTATAATATATGCTTATCAGAAAAGAATAAATACTTGCCCTGTACAATTGCCTTTATGAAAGACAGGACACAGGCATTAGTAGGATAGTAGGATACAGAATAGTTACTGCCACCAAAAGAATGGGTTGTTTTGGTTTGGTTCCTCCCACCCCCCATGGCTGTTATATGTAAGGAAGAGATCAAAATATCTCTTTCTATTCCAGAAAGCACAACATGCCTACATTGAAGGGCAGGTCAAAAATGTATTCCCCACTCTGAAGAAATACTGCATTAAGCCAGGAATAAAATGTCCTTAATACTATTTTCTCAGCAAGGGTTCCAGTGTTTTGGATATACAGTGAAACCATATGGAATCCTTAGCTCATTTGAGATTTAAATCACATATATAGGTGATTTACAAAACCTGTTGCACACAAATGGGAACACCTAGATGATTTATACTTTGATTTCATCATTTATATAAATTTATGTGTTTCCCCAAGCCTACAGCAGAGCTCATTATACCAGCTTATCAATATGCTCACTTAACGTTTAATTTAAAAATTCCTATAAAGTTTCTAACAACCCTTTTTTTTTCCAGCAATGTATAACATCATAGTCCAATCCAACTAAGCAGGGAAGTTCTTACTGACATCAAAGGGATAGTTTAGACCTTTAGTTTCACACTGTTTCTACATGAAAAGATTTACAAGTCCCATATAAAAGCAGTGACAGTAAATATATTTGGAACTAAAATTTGATCCAAGTCAGAAGACAGATGCCAGTGGGTATTGCCCCCCCCCATGTTTCATATAGCTATTAGAAAAAAAATCTATGGTTAACAGTGAGGATTAACAGAGGACAAACAAAGTAAATAACTTCTCTCCAAAGCGAGATGATACGGTGTACTACTTTGCTGTACATGTATTGCTGAAGGCAGCATTGCTACACAGGCTTAGCTGATGTGTTGGCCAATGCCACCTCCTGTGGTGTGTATGGGAAAGAGCTTTGCTGGACTGGCAACACCCAGGAGGAGCATTCAGCAATGCCAAATCAAAGAGAAAACCAAAAAGTTTTTGTTTTTCTTCAAAAAGAGAAAACGATTTATGGTATTTGCAATCGTGGAATCTGTTTTAAAAAACAGCCCCCCTGAATCACTAGCACTGCAAGTTACAAACTTATGTGCTAAATTATGGCAAGTTTACCTTAATGAACTCTGTAGCTGCTTTGCCTGTCGTCCCACAGAGTCTAAGCAAAGTTCTGCTACGAATCTCCAGTCCTCCCCCCTTCTTACGATTTTGTGTTGGGTACAGAGAAGGTCAGTGTCAGCTGAAGACTTTCTTCTGAGGTACACATTAAACTCTTGAAAATATAATTGGAAAATTGGCGAACCCCATTGATTGTATTATTAGAACTCTGTAAGTTGGGAATGCATATAAGGCCTCTCTTTCAGTAACAGCAGCACTTCAAGTATCTGAGAACAACTTGGATTATACCCTCATATAACCTGACTCACTGCTACAGTATGCTTCTCTCCTGGCTTCACTCCTCTTTTAGCACCACAGAATACTGCTTCCACTTACGGCAAATGGCCAGGACAAAAACTATAATGGTAGTTTATAAAAGGATTCAGCAGGACATTGGAAAAATTAGAACAAACCTTTCTGGGACATTGGATGGTGACAGAGGGGCATTAACAAAATGATGGGCAAACCCAGTTCAAAAATGACATTTCTAGATCATTATGCCAGAAAGTCAAACCCTAAGAACAAATGTTTGGGAGATTTTCTTTGTGGTAATGTTCTCTTCCGAGGGAATCTTCTGAGACTGAATTTTTTTAGGGAGAGCATTAGTGCTACTAGTGCGTATAAACACAGTCCCATGACTAAGGATTTTAATAATTAAATACAACTGATCCACTGGGTGTGAACTGAGTCAAATACATTTCCCAAACTCACCAGAAGGGAAGCAAGCAAAATTTCATCAGGCTGGCTAAAGGAGAAAATAGACTACTGTTGAGAGTAGCTCCTCTTACTAATGTTTTCATATTTCTGCACTCAGTGGCCAAACACTGCACAAAAGCTGAGGTCATCACAAAATCAATAACTAAAATGCACTGTAGTTTAAGGATTACTTTAGAACAAAACTGAATACAGACAGTTGCAGTCCTAATGCATTTATGGACTACAATAAAAATCAAGTCTAGTGTTCATAATATGAAGTAATAAAATTTCTCTTGTTTTAGTCCCTTGTGATAACTGGTGTCAGACAAACTAATATGCAAAACTGCTATATTGTAATGAAAGTATGATATGCTAAAACAGAGCTCTACTGTAGAGGTTTAAAAAAACCCACAAGATATACAAATACTGGTGTGCATAAGCCAGTACAAAACGTTAGTTCAGTATTAATATCTTCTATAAGGTATTGTGTCAACTTATGGCATTTTACTGCTTTTGTGTATGTGATTTGCCAAATATTGATCTAAGACTATAAGAATTTATGCAAATCTTATGCATAGAGGTGTAAGAAGTTCTCAAGAGAATTGAATAGTAATTTCAACCTGAAAATTTCTTTGCTTGCAAGTTTCAGATTGTTGTAGAAAAAGGGGTCATGAAATGCTGGTTTTGGCTGGGATAGAGTTAATTTTCTTCAGAGTAGCTAGTATGGGCCTCTGTTTTAGATCTGGGCTGGAAACAGTGTTGGTAACTCAGGGATATTTTAGCTCCTGCTGAGCAGCGCTTACCCAGAGCTTTTCTGCTTCTCACCCCACACCACCAGCGAGGCACAAGGAGTTGGGGGGGGACACAGCTAGGACAGCTGACCCCAGCCGACCCAAGGGATATTCCAGACCATCAGTATATAAAGCTGGGGAAGAAGGAAGGGAGGGAGGTTTAGAGTTAAAGCATTTTGTCTTCCCAAGTCACCATTATGCATGCTAGAGCTCTGCTGTCCTGGAGATGGCTGAACACCTGCCTGCCCAGGGGAAATGCTGAATGAATTCGTTGCTTTGCTTGTGTGTGCGTGGCTTTTGCTTTACCTATTAAACAGTCTTTATCTCTATCCACGAGTTTTCTCACTTTTACCCTTTCAATTCTCTACAAATCCCACCGGTGGGAGTGAGCGAGCGGCTGTGAGGGGCTGAGCTGCTGGCCGGGGTTAAACTACAACAACATTCCATAGTCAGAGCTCTCCAACGCAGACAAAAGAGCAAATATATTCATTCACTACATTTCCAAAATATAGTGTGTTTGTTCATCTTGGCAAAAAAAATAAAGTCAGAAAGCTGTGGTAAAAATCAGTCTTTCAAGATGAAACTCATATGAAATATTCAACAGTGGAGAAGAGTTCTTTTATGTGCATATCTCTACTTTCTTATCCAAGAAAGCAGAGGTCAGCAGTAAAGGAAAGAGAAAAGGGAGGGAAGTCTACTACTTCTTTTATCCTTATTTACTAGTAGTTATTCCCCAGAGAATCCAGGCACAGGGCTAACAGGCATGAGAAAGAGTAAACGTTAGAGAAAGTCCACTGTGGCTCTGAAATTCTAGACGATGACAAATTGGTTCAGTCAAGCAGGAGCACTGCTAAAAAAAAAGAGCTTTTGATCATGGTATGATCAAAACATCACTTCTTTTTTAATAGACTTTCAACTAATACTGGAAACAATGGTACAAAGCCAGTCAGCTAGAGGAAGGGACATCAGAGTCATTGCCACAGCTACCAAATCCACCTGAACATGTTCATAGGTGACAACCATTACCACCTGCTGGATGTCTGTGGTAGACTAGATCTGAGCTTTCAGGTTCAATATGGCCTCACCACAGCATTTCACATGGTGAATCATCCCAGAGATGACAGATGCCCATACCCTCAACTTAAGACATCTTATACAGATAACAACTTCCTAATCAATTTTGAGACAGCTTCTATCTTCTTCATTGGAAGAAGTCTAATGTAAACCAATGCTGTAGATAAATGTTTTCAATCAAAAGACAAGCAGTGCAGAAAGGCTTTTCTAACCTTTGGCCACTGTTGGATGATTTCATGAAACAAAAGAACCATAAAGAACATAATCACTGGTGATAACAACCAAATGGTAGGTTCATAAGTAGAATAGTTCTAGTATCGACAATTACTGTAGAAGGCATCAGTACACATTAATCTGAACTCTGTATTACCACGTGATTTATTAAAATGATGCTTCTCGGTGAATAATGGACAGAACCAACACTACCTGTTATATTTCAAAAACAGACAGCTAGAATCCAGATTATCAGTTTGGACTCAATTCTTTTAACTAAAGGACTAAAAACTCTACAGAGTAGTAGAGACATTTTAGAAAGGAAACTGTCCTGTTTGCAGGTTTCGTACTTCTGCTTGGGGAAACTAGGGAAAGATTAATTATTAGTGGTAACCCTTCCTTCAGGATTCAGTACAAGTATGGGAGCCATGCAGAAGGAATAATTGAGACTATAACTCTTCCTTGAGGCTTTAGTACAGCACTTTAGACAGACAAAAAAGGACCATCCTGAATACAATGAACAAAATGCCTGTAAAAGTTCCTTTGGCTCTTCTAAAAGATTACATAGTTTCATAGTGATGCAGATTGAAAATTTGGGACAAATCATCATTCAATACTTTTCCTCACTGTAATGGAATTGCTCCATTTTTTCACTACAAAGACATCTGGTATCAAGGAATTGTAAAGGAAGCTTTGACTTTTCTGGTTTAGCTTCTAAGTAGAAACTAAACAGAAGCCTGACATGAAGCCATTTTAAAGCAGCTATTGATCTCTTTCTGGCATAATAAATTCCTTCAGCTTTTCTTGACTGCCATTTAAACTGGGATTGAAGAAATTGTTCCCCTTAAGTCACTGCATCTACAGTGCAAGGGAGAATTAGATGCTGAATTCTCATTGTGGTTAGTTTACTCCCAGTTGCCTTTTTATTCAACAATATTTTTCCCCTGCACCTTCAGAACACTTTGGTCTGAGGCAGTCACAAGGTCCTTAACACATATAATTTGCCAAAAAGTACATGCAGGAAACTCACAGACTATGGAAAAAAAAAAAAACCAAGGTACGTAGGTAGGTTTTGCAACTAGTAGATAATGGTATTTCCTCTTTCTCTACTCTATCCATTCTTCTGGATGTATCAAAGCTGTATTACAAAAATAGGAGTGGTGGTAGTCCCGTAAGCTCAGATATAATATGATCCACATCAGAAGTAGATAGAGAAACTGTAAAGCCACTTTACAAGGCAGCCAAGAAATACCATCCGGAGTACTCTGTTCCATCTTACACACCGCTGCTCCGTAAAGATCAGCTCACACTGGGACTGCTTCATGAATGGATCTTTAGTAGCTTATTTCTGCACAAAACATTTAAGGGCAGGGATCACAATTTAAAACTTCATATAAACCAGAAATAATTCAACTTGTGAGAAAGAACCCCCAAAGTCATATGATGGAAACCAGCAATGCTGGAATCAGCAGTCATTCTGAAAATGGAACTTTCTAAAGGAAAGCAATGCAGTATATTTTAATGCAGCTCCACAGCTTTTGCCAGACACATCTACAGCTAAGAAGTCTGTACTTTATTTTATCAATTATTAACACAGAAAATCAACAATCTTCTTTAAAAATTATTTCTGGGCTTTTATTTCAAATGGCCTGACTGATGCCTTGGCATTTTGTTGCCACAAGGCTCATAAAACCTCTTGACTTTTTAATCATCAACTTCTCCCTGACTATAAATCTCTATTTCTGTGTATACTAAATCCAAGGTACACTACTGAAGTTTAAGAATGTTTAAGAGAATATTTAGGGACAATTTTTACTGATGCAAGTCTGAGTTCAGTTTCATCAACTTCATTGCAGAATTCCCTGTTTACCTCTTGTGGAATTAGATTACAGCTTGAGAGCAATGTTTTATTCAGAAGACAGCATCTGCAAAATAAGGTTTTATTTCACATGGGTAACGTAGACATAGAGGGTCTGCTTTCTTTTTTTGTGTCGTGCTTGAATATACAATGGACAGATATTAGAAGTGAATGTGAGGAATTGTACCTAGTCATTACCTCATGTTGGAGCAACATGGGAAACTTCAAACCAAAATGGCTTCAGTATTAACTTGGAACCCCAGAGGACCTTAAGACAACATGGAGCTCCTTAATTACACAGTAAATCTCATCCAAACAAAAATTGAACAAAAATTGCTTCACAATTATTACAATTTACATACTACTTGGAAAATACCCTGTCTGAGTTGCATGTCCTTAGCAAATTTAAGATAAGTGTCTTGTTTAATAGCATTGTGATATCAATGTAAAGGCAGGACAGGGAATAGAGGCCTTTACCTAAACATACTGTTATGAAAAAGAATTTTCCTGGAAGCAGTCTGCCTGGGGATTATATTATAAAAAAGGTAGTTCTGAATTACTTCACTTGATTTTTTTTTAGGTTTCTGTTCTCAATATATCAATTTCAGGTACAATGCCAATACTGAAAATTACAAAATACTTTTTATTTGACAATACAGAAGCCTCAAATACATGGCAAGGAGAGAGTTTTGTTTGATTTTTTTTTCCCCACTACATCTGTCACTACTTTTTCAAACGTTCATCATCTTTGGACTCTGTATATCAGAAGTTGTTTTTATCATTCAACAATTACCTTATTTTTATGACATCTTCATTCATATCTGTATTCTCGCTCATTCTTGCTCTTGGAGTCATTTCCTTCACACTCTATATTTAATCACACTCATTTTATCACTTCATTGACCTTTATGCAAAGTCAGAAGCATATTACTCTCGAAAAAAGAGAGACAATGGCCGTAATAATTTACTGCACCTTTCTCTAAAATACATTTGATCAGATCTTCATCAATATTATATAGCTTGGTGGAGTAATGCTGATTTACGTCACATGAGTAACAGTTCTGTTCTTAGATCACTTGTGTTGTGAACAGATTTTTTTTGCAAAGATAACATCTTGGAAAACTTCCTCCAAAAGCAGAAAGAAAAATAATGCTTCCTTTCTTTTTCTTGTTTTTAACCACTTCACTGAATTTTGCAGAGAATCTCCCTCTTTTGTTTGCACATGCCAACTGTTTCGGTTCTTACCTTTGAGGTCTTGCACGAAATAGAAAAGCATAATGCAACACAAGTATTTTTTTCAATTCCACACTAACCAGTATTGTATTAATTTATCAGTACACATAAAACATCGTATTTCTGTCCCAGGAGAAGATATGAATCTCTTTGGTGAAAAAGGTTTTACATCCAAGATAATTTTGCACTCAACCCATTATATTTCTCTGGATGTTGGAAGACTAGAGGAGACAGTGATATAGAATCATCATCAGAACAGACACACACTTCAACCTAAATTCATTGAAATTTGTAGGGAAAGGGGCAAGAAGGATCATCTCTTTAAAACTATGCATCTTGGGAAATAGTCCTATGAGTTGCAACTCTCAGGAGTACAAGATTTTAAAATCACTGCCTTAAATTTAAAAATGGTTCAGTAATATCCCTGGGACATTGCACAAGATATTTTGCATACTTTCTTTGAAAGCAACACATCAGAGCAAAATGCCCATAATGACAGGGTAATGATTTAATATGATTTAACCTTCACCTTTAAATATCTGGAGGAAATACACAGGCATTTAATTGGAATAATAGCAAGTTATAGGTTTGCTATTGATTAACACACTTGCTAAAAGTCAACTAGCATTTTAAGCACTTTGCAAATACTGTGTGTATTCTAATTATCCTGAAGGACGCGTAATTATTTTGTTAAAAGTCAATTAAATGCAAAAAACATTTCTTACCAGCCTGACACTATATGTTACAATGTGTACAACTTTGTTTTATTGTTCGTGTAATTTTCAGAAAATTACTTGGCAATTAGATTGACCTCTCATCTAAAACTGCAATACACCATGTTCAATTACAGTTTAGCCTAAAACCAATAAGCAACAGTCTATCAAACCTGTCCTTCACATACGAGACCTCATGGGAGAGAAAGGACATTTTCATTGTGCAGAAAGGCTTTTGGTAGTGGCTTGAAGCAAGCAATTTGAAGTCAGTGCTACTTATTCTCACAAGCCACTAGATAACCTTCCGTTAGCTTGCTGCATACATCTTGACTGTTCCTTTTGTAGCAATCTCCTTTGATGCCCACTATCTCCCCAAAGCGGGGTTGCCACCAAACAAACTGAATTGTCAAAGCTAGAATCCTGAATGTCAGCCACAGACTAGCATGAGAAGGGTCTGATGCGTAAAGACATCATGGCATGTATACATCTTCATTTTTACATTTTCTGGGGGTCTCCTACAGACATTCCCAACTCCTCCTTACAGCAATGTGCTTCTAGCATTTTACTTACCACGGAGTTTGGAAAGAGCAGTGTAGAGTCCTTTTTGCAAGATCTACATTCATTGAAGAAGCCTTTCAAGGTAGAAGGTTTTTTTGTAGGGACAATTACCATCAAAACATCAACATAGAGAAATCTAGAACATAGCCATTGAGAATTTGGGGCCCACAAAACTCCAGATGTCCTAGACTTTCATTAAGTTCACATGAGCTAAGACTCTAGGATTTTTATTCACATTCCCTCAATGCTGTTCATCACAATTTTTTTTTTAACACAACAACATTGTGATAACAGCTTACATGGTGCAAAAGTACTTTTTATCATTTAAAACAATAAGATTTTAATTGTAAAAAGTGAGATGCAATATGGGTTCAGTCTCCCTAACACAAGCCTGGATTTCAGACAATAGGTGCATAAATACAGTGTGGAAACCCTGTTTTCCTGCAAGGTAGACGAAAATAAGACAACAGAACTGAAAGTAACATTTAGCATCTGAACAGTCAAGCCAGGTAGCAGAGCAGTATCAGCATTGCTTTCTGCCTCTATGCTGATGTCCACCTTCAAGGCCTTGATGCAACTTAAACTACAGACAATTGTAGATCAGTAAAAGTCTGAACCTAGCAGGGAAAGTAACTACTGAGCCAATGATACTCTTTATCGATTAGTTGCTAATTGTCAGCTCCTTGAGACCTGACTGTAAACTTACCAAGTTAAAGGTCAAGCACAATTTCTTTCCAAATAGCATTAGCAATAAAAACAGTAACAAATTTGGGGCACTTTGCAGTATATTGTTTCATTATAACTCCCTCCGGATCAGAAACATCAATGGCAAAAAGGAAGCATAGGCATGCTAATGAGAGTTTTAACTTTGTTTAGTTTGCCAAGGGGCTATTCTGTTATAACATTCTCATTCTATGTTCAACTTTTCTCCAAGGGGCTTTGCCCATCACTGTCACTTGACAATTATCAGTCTCACAATTTATACTGCAAACAACAGCACTTCTGCTTTAAATTGGCAATGGAGATGGACTTATATTTTGAAATTTGATTCATCTGGATAGGATGAAAAAGCTCAGCCTGTCTTCTTATCTGGGGGAGGTGGGCTGCTTTTCAGAAGGACCCGGGGTGCTGTTTTGATTTTTTTTTTTAAATGTTTTTGTTTTATACATGCCTAAATGCTTTTTATATTTGTTCTATCCCATATAATTATATAAATGTTAAAAAAAACCAAATACCTTAATAATTTTAGAAGTCTTTCAAGATTAGGCAGTCTATAGAAATCCTCGGATCTCCTCATTGACTACTCTTTTCTTTGACATAGCAAGGTCAAGCTTTTATTTCTTCTGTCTTTCAAAATTTCTCCTTATAGCTGTATTTATGCTCTCATTTCTGTTTGCACTGCACACAATCCTTCTATTCTGCCTTATTCCCTCCCCTTTGCCCCGACCCATTGAATCTTGAGTGCTTTTCAGAGGGTCTCTTAAGTGATGTCTTTTGAAGTCAGTGTCAGAGAGCAATTTGGGGAGTTATTTAGCTTTCCTTTGCATAACTTCTTTTGAGAGTGAACTAGCAAAAGATTCTGGACATCTCTCACAAATAGGTCCCCAGAGACTATTTCAGGAGGCACTGGTTAAATGGGAACACTCATGAGTTAACTGGGGCACAGCTCTAGGTTCAACCTCCGAAAAGGGTCTCATCCTAAACTTAGTACGCTGTTGCCAAACTAAGTTTTAAAAAAAACTGTAAGTCAGGTTTCTATCTAAAAGAGATTTTGTTGTTGTTGTTTTTTAATGCTGTGATGCATTATTTTAGTTCCTAAGCAGTACCATGAATTTATGATTCTTAGAACTTATATTCTAGATTATGGCTTTCACAGTTATAGACACAAGCATACTTAAATGGAAGAAAGAGATACAGCTAGAAAAATAGAAGGTCAAGGCTTTCATGTAATTACTTCACCTAGAGGGCAAAATCTGGCAACATTATTCATGATTTCCTTTTCCTCTCTCTTCTGCCCGCTCCCCTCCTACTCTCACCAAATAAATCACCTCCTATGCGCATTTGCCTTTGTGGACATGTGCTTCTGCTGACTTCAAGAAGATGAAGATCTAGCATATTGTATCTTCACGGTGAAACATTCAGTTGAACTATGCAGTAAATTTGGAGAGAAAGTTAGTGCTACAGAGTTAGACTCTCAGTTTGGAATAACTTCTCTCCTCCTTTGTACCCTGAAATAATTCTGCAAAATAAAATATGCACTCAGACCCCCAACCGCTCCTCTCATGCCCCTAAATCAAAGCATTGCACACTTATTCTCATTTCCTCTATACTATAAAAAAAACCCTGGCTTTGCTCATACTGGATAGAATAATAGATGTGTTCTATTTCATAGGTAATGACTGAAATCCTGTTTTCATGGAAATGGTGATATTTGAAAAGTCCACACCTTCCTGCCCAAACCCGAACAAAAGCCCACAAACACATAGAAAAGAGATAGCTCGAAAAAAACATTTTAGATATTTCCAATAGATGTTGACATGAAATGTGTTTATTTTTAAACTTAACAGTTTGTGCAAGAGACATGCTCGTTGCACTAACTTGTCAGTCTGTATCTTATAATCTGATACCAACTGGTTA
Source organism: Elanus axillaris (assembly GCA_026212715.1). Classification (NCBI taxonomy): domain Eukaryota; kingdom Metazoa; phylum Chordata; class Aves; order Accipitriformes; family Accipitridae; genus Elanus; species Elanus axillaris. The sequence goes on along the minus strand of JANZLQ010000002.1, from coordinate 32,683,377 downwards.
AATTAGTGGAAAGAATTGCCATTACATTTTAGCAGGCAGGGTTAAAGTAATTTGCATGGGTTTTTTTCACACCAGGGTTATATCCGAGTTACCCATGTGTTGCAGAACTCTAAATTAATGTTTAGTGCAAAGGCTGATGGATCTACGTCATGCCTCCATGCATGTTCTTCATTCCCTCTAAATGTTAATAGCAATCTCTTTCTACTTTTCTATTTCCACTGTGGCAGGCTTCAAGCTCAGTATTATTTCAGCTAAAAATCTATGACTAGGTGTTTGTTTATACCACTGATAAGATTGATGCTTGATCCTGCTCATACGTTCATAAATGCTTCTCTGCTCTGACTGGTTTCTGAACAAAATTAAGACTGAAAGAGTAATACCCCATTCTTCCAAGCACCATGTTGGCTAGTCACAGACAATAAAGCAAATAAACCATCAACAAGTGTATAATTTCTGCCCTTGCTCTCAGATTCCTGAGATTTCAGCACAGTAACAGAACCGTAATAATTACTGTAATTGCCATTGTATTGAATGTAGCAAACTAGGCATTGCATTTCATCAGAACTGAAACAGTAATATCACATTTGGGAATTGGAGTGCAAGTGAAGAAAATGCATGAAGATAGAGTGAAAAAAAAAAATCACCTGTTACCTTGTTTCCAAGGGTTAACAAAAACTGAAATACACTTTGTCTCAGCCCCAATGGTTTAAACAGTGGCAAAGCACTGGACTGTTAAAAGCAATGGAATGTAATCGTCTCTCAAAATAATTGACTTATTTTTCTGCCATTGCTGCCTCCAAGTCCAAAACTTTTTAGAAAGTCTTGGAATTGACTGAGAAAGTGAGCTGGTAAGCATGTACACATGAATTACGTTCCTTGATTTGCTCATAATCTGGGTTTTTTAGGGGTTCTGTTATATGTCTGAAAGTATTTGCAGTTTTTACTGAGGCTAATTGACCTTACACTGTGGTTATTGAACACCACGAATCATGTTGGGTTTGTTTACTTTGAATTATATATACATATTTTGTAAGTATTTGAGGCTGTGTTATGAATCACATATTAAATGTTACTTTAAAAGCTCCCTTGTTTCTACTAACCCCATCCCCATTCTTTTCAAGTGACAAAATTAAAACAAACTCCAGCCATCTACCCTGTTATACTAACATTCAGTGGTGTTACTTACCTGTCAAAACCACTCCTTCAAAGTGTTTATTCCCATTCCAATAAGAAGAAATAAGCTACATATATAGCCAAAGCCTCCGAGACTTGTTTCATTCCAACTGAAACTGCACCAACACAAAGGAAAGACGTGGTGCTTTTGACACCAGTGGGAATTCACAGAGACAGCGAGGTGATCTTAGACTCTCAACCAGCATGTTACCCTCTGCCTGTCACCTTCATCAGTTTGAATCTGGCTGTGCACCACTGAAAACTTTGGTAGTGCTGTCATTGACTAGATCCAAATTTCAGCCAAATACTTAATCATTTGTGAGACTTTGATCTAGTGGGAGGTCTCAGACATTTCAAATGATATTATTTTACTCTGCTTAAATGCAAGCTTACCGCCTCTATGGGATGAGGATGCTTTCATGTACCTGGGCTTTCCTTAAAACTCACACCCTTAAGTGACAGCCTTCATTGACATTGAGGGGGCTCACAAGGAACAGGTACAAGTTGATGGGAATGCTTCCGTTAAGCAGAGTTAGACAGCATTTAATTGTTAGAGACAGAGACAAATACAAAAGAGTAGGGACACTTTACCTGGAAGAAAGTGTATTTTCCAGTGCTAGCCACTAAAGCATAAACCCTCAGTAATAAAGATTTTACAACTGCCACATCAAAAAATGTTTCACTGTGGAAATTTTAATACTATAATTCTGAGAGCTCAAATTGGAAAACATGCATGAAATGAAAAATTTTAAAATGTAACAAAGGTTTTACCCCCCAACCCAACTTCATCAACACTGAAGTATTTGCAGCAGAAAACAGAAATGCGCTTATATTGACTCCAACCTTCTGTCCAAGGTCAGGGAAGAAGAAACAAACATGAACAGAAAACTTAGTGTAAAATAGCCAGAAACTGTCTGCTTAAATTGCAGACTTACCCTCAAGAGGAATTGGATTTCTACAACTAATTCAGGCCTTGCAGAAGAGTTGTTTTTCCTTTTACTACTCAAATATAGGCCACAACCTCCCCGCCAGGAATAGCCCAAGTTTATTCCATCAACTGCCTGTGAACTAGCAAAAAGCAACTTGTTCATACAACTATTATTAGCTACCACCTATCAAAAGGTCACTGAAGACTCACTTATTCCACATCTTAACTTCATTCTATTTCTCTCATGAAAGTTGTCCTTAAAAATAAAAAGATAGGGCTTGATATCTTCTTAGGACCATCCTAGCATCTACTATATAGCTGAAACCGTTTTTGTTTCATACAAAGCCATTCAACTAGAATAAATATATTGTTGTTTGTTGTTTTGTTGTTTTTTTTTTAAACCAGGGAGTGGACAAAAAATAAAAGGACAACTAATTTGAAGCTGAAAGAACAATCAGGAGCCAACAGAACTTGTTTTTTCCCCAGCTCTGATGAAGAAAACCTTAGAGTTTTGAAAAAACCATGTAAGTTTGGTGCCTTCATCTGTAAAATGTGTTTATATTCAAGAGATGTGATCAGCAGAAACCTCTTGGTACATACCCCAAAATGCAACACCCTCGGAGAATGTCTATTCCAAACATTGTGCTACAACATCAGATAAAGACTCTATCCTGCTGCATCATCTTGCAACACTGAGCTCAGTCATTTTCCATCAAAACAGAAAAATTTTCTAGCAGCTACTGGCTGTCACCACAATCAATAATTTCTCATGAATTTTCAGGCCTCTAAATGTGTGTTTCTCTCCAAGTATCTGCATATTGCTTTGCGTCTGGATTATACCTTCTATTTAGGCAGCAGAGAGGAAGAGCAGGGGGAAGCCGATGGCTAAGTGCTTGATGTCATTCAAATTCTTGCACCACTCTGTTCTGACGGAATATTTTAATAAGCAGATGGAACATACAATTTAGACTTAATTGCAGGAAGTCATCAGGTTTATTGTAACTTAATTTCGTTTTTTTTGCCAAGATTTTTTAATTGGTTACTATTTTTAATTAAGTATTCCATTATAAGCTATTCAGAAGTAACTATTTTAAAATTGCTTTCATTTTAAACATTGCAGTTATTGGCCTGTATTAATTAATGGTTTTTTTCCTTGATGCATATGTGTTTTAATGCCCTTAATGAAAAGTAGTCAATAACATGTTTAATTTTCTCCTAATTTAAATTTATTAGCTTTAGTTATTTTGTAGCAGTCAAGTGTAGGGTCAGGAAGTTTTATCTTTATCACAGTCAAGCATATTAGACTCAAAACTCAGATAATACATTTTGTTTGGAAGGTGAGACACTAAAATTGCAAACACAAACCTTGAAAGCAGCAAAGAGGTTTTTCTGCTTTACGAGGAAAGTTTTCTTTTCTCTTAATTTACCTTATTATGTGGGCTTAAGACTTTTTGTGGTGCTTTGCAGAAAAGATTAATTTCAACTTCAGTTTTCAGAGACAAACCTGATTTTTATATTATTGATCTCCCTGAACTTGAACCCTAAGTTCACAATCCTGGGAAAATTTGGTTCCAAACCCAAACTATAGGATTGTTTGGAAACTAAGTTGAATCACTGTTACATAATAAAAATTTCTGGAGGGATGCATTCAGAATAAATAAGTAAATAAAATGAATAGAAGTCCATACCCCAAACCAAGCCACTACTACAGAAGGAAATGAATCAGCAATTTAAAAAATCATCAGCAATAGCTTACCCCATTTCTTTGTTTCTCTGTTGCACACTTTATGGTATTCATAGTGTTTAAGCAGCTATTCACAAACATTTCACATGATTTTCTGAATTTCTCAGTCCAACTGCAGAGCTGTACATTACATTTGCCTTGTCTCTAAATGCCTTCCTCGTTGATGACTACAACCTTGAAACAGAATCAAGTAAGATTTCACCTGAATGATCGAAAGAACTTCTCTTATACATCTTTCAAAAAAGCTGATGGTAGAGTGTACCATTTAATCTTGGTTCACATGTATTTCAGTTTGCATGCAATACTTTTTTTAAGGAAAGAACGAACAGCTACTTGTGTAATTCTTAATGACTGATGAATCTACTATTGCATGGGGAAAAAAAATGCCATTTTAGAAATAACTGAGCACTTCTTCAGCAATATCTGTTTGTTCTTTGAATTGTCTTCTTGATATTTATTGTTATTATCTTCTGGTCTGGTTTCGGGCGGGAGGGTAAAAGGGGTAGGTGAAAAAAAATTTTCCTGATCCAAATACATGTTTTATTTTGTCAGTAAGAGATGTCTAGAAATTCAAGTCCACAGACCATGGGCAATCTATATCATTTTCTCTTATGCAAGCAACATAAATTATTTAACCACTAATAACATTAAGATTTCATGATGCTTCTGTAAAATGAAAAACTGAAGACTTTTAGATACTAAATTCTTTATTACACCTGTAATCTTGTAAGGATAACTGATTTATTTAATGTGCAAAGCTAGAGCACGTAGAAATACAGAGGCAATGTATTTAGGGATATATATTTTCAAGTACAGAGCAGTGGTCTCAGTCTTGATAAGGCTTTATCTTTAAGCATGTGAGTAGTTGCACTGATTTTAATGGGATTTTTAACATGCTTGTAAATGCTTTGACAACTAAGCATCTCAATTTTCCCTACCTTGCAAAACCAAGCAAAATAGCAGGTTTATTAATACTTAATACCTGCCTCCTCAATACACATCACAATGACAAGTGTGTATTACAGCAAAGCTATTAAGAAACAATCTTAAATCTCTGAGCTTCAGTCAGAAGATAGAGAGCAGGGTTGCAATGGCAGATATTCCCTATCAAATGGCTTCTCCTGCAGAGCAGTAACTACTTTCTCCAGCCATTACCACTCATGACTCAAAAGGATGAGGCCACCAGTCACAAGGTGCCATTAGCTTGGCAAGGAAGGTGAAGTTCTTTAGTTAGCATATGTATTTGTGAAACAGCAAGGAACTTTTTTCTGGAGAGTAAACAGTGTATGACACATGGGGATACTGGCTGAGATGGAGTTAATTCTCCCTGTAGCGAACACACCAGTTTTGGCTACTGCTGAGCAGTGCTGGCAAAGCATCAAGGCTGGGTTGCCAATGTTTTTGTCTCCCTGAACAGCAGGCTGTGCTGGGCAAGATCTTGGGAGGGGACGTAACCAGGACAGCTGACCTGAACTAACCAAACAGATATTCCATACCATATGACATCAGCTCAGGTATAAAACCCAAGTGAAGGGACATGGAAGGGAGGGATATTCTTCCGTCTTCTGGAGCAACTACTATGCATGCTGAAGCCCTGCTTCCCTGGAAGTGGCCAGACATCGCCCGCTGATGGGAAGTAGAGAATATAATTTTTTTTTCTCTTTGCTTTCAATTTATTAAACTGTCCTCATCTTGACCCACGAGCCTGTTATATTTTCTCCCCCTTGTCCAGCTGCAGAGGGCGAGTGATAGAGTGGCTTTGGTGGGTACCTGGTGTCCAGCCAGGCTCAAAACTTTTACATAGCTAAAATGTCTGTAAGCCTCTAAAACAGACAGTTAAAGTATCTTGCTTTGAGGGTGCTGAAGTATTTAATTTCAGTGCTAGATTTTTGTCTTCTGTTGTGGAATGTTAACAAGCTTCTCAACTCTTTCAGTTAATTACCAAACACATGGTACCTGGCTAAAATCCACAAAAAAAATCCAGAGTTTTATAGTTTGTGAACTCAGTTGAATGACACTTTGTCTTACAGTTTGGAGTAATGTCTGAAAGAAGATCTTACTACAACTCACACTCCATTGCATAGTTTTGGAGAACATGCATCGACCAGCACTCATCACATAGACCCCTGCCGCACATTTGTAATGAGCCAACAAAGTGGAACTATTGCATTAGTTTGATGTCAATACAAACATACTTCTTATTGTGAGTCATACATGCTTGATCCATTTAATAAAGTGAAATCAGGTGAAGTTTCCAAGTCTGGATCACACAAGTGCCATCGGCTGGGGCTTTCCCAAGAAATCACAGTGTATGAGCACAAGATCTGCTTTTTGAGCTCATTGGAAATTTTCTTTCAGGTCAGTGCCCTTGTCAAACAAACTAAATCACAAAAAGTATTACAGGCAAAAATTACAAACTGAAGACAAAAATGATGCCACTCTTTTAACAGTCACCACTGGGATACAAAAATAAATCTCCTGGAGAAGGGAATAGCATGGATAGCAGAACCTGGGAATGATGCCACAGTAACAGCTGCAGTTGCAACAGAGGATACAGAGACTCAAAATGAACGTTGCTTGTAGAAGGCAGCATTCGAAATGTTAACTTTCTCTGTACTAATAACTTTTTGATTATGCCAGAGACATTATGCCACTTCTGTTACCATCTGTGGACAGAAACTATTACTAAATTATTTTTGGAACATCAGCTTTAAAGAATGTAACATTCCTGTCTCAGGGAGGTGAAACAGATCATGTAAAAAGCAACAGCGCAAACGTTAAATCACTTGTTACAAGAGATTAGCTTAGTTTGCTATGGACCGGCTTTACTTTGACAGTCTAAAATTCCAAAAGAGAACAATCAGCTTTTTAAGTTACTTTAAAATCAAATTTAGAGTATATCTTCATAGTTATTTTTTTTCAGTTTTGGAAGGGAAGAAAACTAATTCACCTTTCAAATAGCAGTAGACTTACAGCAAGAATCATAGCAGTACCATTCAGATCAAGAGAAGCTAATAGAAATAGACCTTTGTTTGATAGCTAGAATTAAAAATTTATCTCACTTCTCAAGATGATTCAGATTCAGTTCTCTAATTTGGACCCTATCTGCAGCTTTGCAGCCTGGGAGTCGTAAATGAAATTCCACATTTGCAAATTTATTTTAATGCCTTTAAAATTGGTCACGTCCTACATTTTAGGAAAGGCGGGATGTTAATACATTTAAATCAGAAAGCTCACAAAAATCTCATAAGTATGGAGATGTCAGCCATATTGAGCCATAATGAATGTAGCCCCCAAAAAAGAAGTCAATTATCAGATCTAGATGAAGAATTAGCTCTTCAGGATTTATGTCTAAAGTTTCACATGAGTTTAACTGGAAACAAAGTATGAATATCCTTGCATGGATGCATATAAGCCTAATACCAACAAGGGATCCTGAAAGGTAAGCTTTGAAAATACCTGTGGAAAAGTTTATTTGTTAAATTAATTATAAGTGCTATCTTGATAAAATACAAACTCCACAACCCAGCAACAGATAAAGACCCTGACTAGTTAGACAAAGCATTTCTAGAACTACTTACAAAGAACAGCATATAAAAAAACCCACGCCAAACACAAGTATTTTTATATTTTTGGCAATTCAAAATGCAGAAGCAAGTCTATAAGGTTAATTAGAGATTAATGAACTTTAGAAGTAAATGTTCAACTCCAACATAACTGCAGAAATTGTCATGCATGTCAATGAGAAATATGCCACAATTTCCTTTTATTATGCTGGTTTTATAACTGCCATTTAATGGTCTTTACAAGGATTCCAAAAAAATCTTTACTCAATTTTTTAAAATTCAGATATAATTCCCCAATTATTCCCTGAATTTGCGCTGCAAATTAAATTCTCATTTCAAGTTGGCAGTACAGTATGATGAGACCAGACATAGGCCACAAGGACAACTGTGACTTTAGCAAAAAAGAAAAAAAAAGAAAACCTTAAAGCATGCATTATGCAAATATTGACTGTAGACCTAACCCTGTTTGAAAAAAAATAAATTATAAAATATATATACTGCTTTTATTATGGCAACATTTGAAGGTCTGAAAATTAGCAGATTTTCTTCCCCTCTGGATCACCTCTGCAAAATAAAGATGACTCCACCTCCACCTGTTTTAGGTTAACAACGAGCATCCAGGAATGTCTTTCGTCCTTATTTTACTGATAAAGAAATAAAGACCTGAAAAAATTAAACAGCTTCTGCAATTTACTCAGAAAGGCTGCAGCTGAGCTAGAAATGAATGCCAGATTGCCATATGCCTTTACACTGCTCTAATTAGGTTAGCCTTTTTATCTCTGTTATAGGGTATGCTATTATTTTTTAACCAGTTCATCACGAGAATGAAACCCATTCCTTTGAGGCTTAAAACTACATAATAGGAAAACCTCAGTTGTCAGAAAACCCGATTCTCCATGCTTGTAATACTAATACTAATTTTTCCAGCTGCAAACTTATTTCATTAATTCACAATTTTATGTAAACTCTGAAAAAGTACAATAAGTATTAGGGGAAATAAAGTTTTTCAGGCTTACATGTTTGCTTGAAACTTCTGGTTTGGCCCCTACTTTACCATCTACAATATAATCTACTTTATTACAGAAATTATAGTAAGTAGATTTGAAATTGAAGTTCTAAAATAAAGCTTCCATTTTTTGTAACAGCTTAAAGGCCAAAAAGAAGTGAAAGAAAGGAGGAGGATCCTTTTATAAATTCTGAGAATACAACAGCTATGTGCCCTTGTGGCAATGATGACCAACAGCATCTTCAACCGCGTTAGGAATAGCATTGTGAAGAGCATATCTGCAGTGCTGTGTCCAGAGCTGGACTCTCCAGGACAAAAGAGACATGGACAGATTAGAGCGAGTCCACCAAAAAGACAGGAAGATGGTTGAGGGCATGGAGCATCTGACAGGCAAGGAGAGGCTGAGAGATGATTAAGCTGGAGAAGAGAAGGCTCACTCACTGAGATCTTATGACTGTGTATAAACATCTGATGGGAGACAGTAAGGAAAGGGTGCCAGACTCTTCTCAGTGATATTCCATCAATGAATGTGAGACAAAGGGCACAAATCTTTATACAGGAAATTCTGCTTAAACATAATAAGTAATTTTTTTACAGTAGGAGTGGTCAAGCACTTCAACAGGAGTCCAAGGGAGGATATGAAGTCCCTCCCAATCCCACTAACTCTATGGAGAGATATTTGCTAAAAATCTAATATCTATGACTTATCAAGGATATCAGGGAAGTAAATAACATGGTTTTCAATTCAGGTGGGACTCTTAATCCAAATTAGCACCAAGGTGCTTTATAAACAACACAAAATATGAAACACTTCATGAGTTATTGAAATGCAGCCAATTCTGGGGTGAAAAGTAGAACCATTTAATAGTTCCCAGCAAACAAAAAAAACAACAGGAGCCAAAGAATACCATATGCAACTGAAATTACAGGGGGAATTATGTAGGAAGAATGTAATTATCCATGCTGGATTCTAGCCAGAGCTAAAAGTAATCAAAAAGTCAGTGAAAGACCAGAACAAATTGATCTCATTAATCTTTCATTACTCGGTTCTACTCCTAAATGGAAAACTCTTCCTTGAATCTACTGTACTGACACTTGCACACACACGTAGCTGTGCTCAAAAAGAATATTTCAACGTGAGTTAAAAATATAGGAAGCTCTAGAGATCTCTGTGCGGTGTGCCAGGCTGATTTTACCTCTCATTCAAGACTCATTAAGATACACTTGGATTTAATTCTCCTGAGGTCAGTAAGAATTTGGCTTCAGTGGAACTAGGTTTTCTGAGATTTGGTAGTGAAATGAGATGAATTACATGCAAAACAAAGTTGCATCAGGTAAGCCAATTAATAAGTATTATACACAAGCTACCTAACACCAGAATTTTGCATGCAATGAACAAATACAAACCAGAACCTGACGCTAAGAAGAAAAAAATCTAATGAAATACAAACATATTGGGCAAGTATTGTGATGGATAAAGCAACCAAGCTTAAGTGGGATTATCTTTACTTCCCAACAGTAACAAACAGTTTAGAAACCAGCTCCAAAATTGTCATGGTTTAACCCCAGCCAGCAACTAAACACCACACAGTTGCTCACTCACTTCCCACCCCCCATTGGTAAGGGGGAGAAAATCAGGAAAAGAAATAAAACTCATGGGTAGAGATAAGAACAGTTAAATGGAACAGGAAAGTAGAAAATAATAATGATAATAATAAAACTAATAAAATGACAACAGTAATAATAAAAGGATTGGACCATACAAATGGTGCACAGAGTAATTGCTCACCACCTGCCAATGGACAACCTCTTAGTCCCCGAGTGGTGCTCCCCCACACCCGTGCTACCCAGTTATTTCCTGAATGTGACATCCCATGGTATGGAATACCTCGTTGGCCAGTTTGGGTCAGGTGCCCTGGCTGCGTTCCCTCCCAAATTCTTGTGCCCCTCCAGCCTTCTCGCTGGCTGGGCGTGAGAACCTGAGAAATCCTTGACTTAGT
>JANZLQ010000002.1:32646429-32657256 GCA_026212715.1 Elanus axillaris | reverse complement strand
CTATATATATACTGGGCATGGTGTCACACGGTATGGAATAGCTCCTTGGCTAGTTCAGGTCAGCTGCCCCGGCTATGTCCCCTCCCAGGTCCCTGTGAAAATTAACTCTATCCCAGCTGAACCCAGGACAGATCTAGACAAGATCTAGCAGCTTTCCTTCTTATATTTTGCTTAAAAAAATACTGACATTCTTAAACATCTATCGATATCAAATGTGTGACATTTTCTAACCGGTGAAGCTGCTTATATAGATCAATACAATTAAATTATTTGCTATTTCACATAGCACCAAAGATTTTTCTGCTGCAAATGGCACCAGCAACTGAGAAGCATCAAACAATTAAACTGAAACATACTGTGTTGTCTTTCACTAGCAGTTCTGTCCTTTGGATCCAGTAAGTTTGAGCAAAAAAACTGGCACTTGCAAACTACAGAAAACAAGGGGCAGAACATCAGAACGGAAATATGAAAACCACCTTTTTTTTTCTCAAGATATTCACTGACTATGAGCATATACACATCAAAACCATTACACACTGTGAAAGAAACCAAACCAGCTACTTAACTGAGGCTCAGAACACTGCCTACCACATGGTCACCGCTGCATACTGGGGCATGCAGAATTCCTTCTGATCACATATGCAGAGGAGCAGCACAAGAAGTCTAGCCTCTTGTACAAATTTTTCCAGGGAATCACAAACATTCCACAGTACAAGGACTATTAATTGTTATTTCTGTCAACCACCTAAACAGTAACGTACAGATGTACATGAATTTTTCAAGACAGATGTTTTTTCATAACTAATGCTGCTGTTCAGTTTGTTATACCAAACAAGCACCGCTGAATGAGACCAATTCTGAGGATATATATAATCCACCAATTGTTCTTGTATTCTGACACCTCATTGGAGAACTTATTCAACAAAAACCTCCTTGTGAGCAGGGAATAAACTATATTGAATTTAAATACCAATTTGTTTTGTCATTTTGAAAAAATTTTTGTTGAATTAGTAAACAGATCCTCCCAGCATCCTAAAAAGTTCCTAAAAACTCAAACAGTTCCAGCACACCCAATACTTTATGAATCTATTTCTAAAGGAATATTGCCTTTCCAGATTTGTGCCAGCTTTCATGGTTGATTCAGCCCTTGGACAAAAATCTTAACATAATAGAGAAGCTTCTCGGCTTGCCTAACTACCCACAGCCAGCTGCAGTGAGATCTTGCTACTTGAAAAAAGTGCTATTAACTCCCTATCAAGGCATTACCAATGCATTATTATGGCAGACATTTGGGATTAATTAAAAAAAACCCAAACAAATCCAAAAACAGTGAGATGAGTCAAAGCTGCCTCAACTGTGGGATGAATTTTGAGGTAATGGCAATTTTGTCTTTCCTCTAATGAAGCCAGGACTTCCCTCTTACTATTTTTATGAGCGAATTCAGCAGCTGCACAGCAATGCCTACCCACAGATACCCACACAGACACATAACCACTGCCTGTAAGTGCCAGAATTTCAAAGAATATAGCATATATTCCTATTTCAATGTTTGTTCAGTATTAGGAAAAAAGCCCATAATAATAACTCAAGCAGGTGGTAGAGGTGGGAATGTGCTTCAGCCAACTGGCATTTTAGAGTAAAAAGAAAACTACATCTATAAACCCATCCTTTACTGTGCAATGATCTATTTTTATGGATATCACCATCATATGGAAACAACTCTGCTATCTTTTTTTTTATGGCCATTCATTTTTAATTGCATAGACCACAGATATATTTATTCAATTACATCTTAGACATAGGTATGTATCAGTATGTGCAAGAGGTACTGCAAATATATTGTGCAGTTGTAGCAAACACTGGAAAAGCTATACAACAAATATGCCTGAAATCCACATTTGCAGTTTTGCAGAGAATAAAAAATCAGCATGTCTCAGTAAAAGGAGCTCTGATGCTGGTTCCTTACTCTTATTGCCAGAGCAATTGTTTCTGTTCTGGAAAACTGGAAGTATTTTCTTTTACAAAATACAAGTGAAAAATAGAAAATTAAGTGAATAATATATGCAAATAGCAGGCAGATATAAATCAATGGAGAACACGAGAAGGAACCACAGGCAGGGAATGTGAGGTCTGTATGCAGACATGTTAATGCAAACCCTGCAGACAGTCTGCATTTCAGAGCATCCCTCAGATGGGGCTGAGGCTTAGGTTCACACCAGAACTTGGAATCCATGATGATATTTTCAGACTTGCTTGTTTATATTGAAGTGCTGTTCTGGCACTAACCTGGAGCCAACTGCCCGTGAGATGGGGAGGAGAGATACACTGAACCACTGGTGCTGAGCAGAGGTTTTGTGCTTCTAATGAGAACAGAGAGGGTGCACAGGGCTGAAATGCTACCCCAAAGAGAAAGATTTATCTTCCTGACAAAGAGCAAAAAAAAGTAATGGATTTTTCTCCCAAGCAGCCTTCTCCTCTTTTACTGCATTGTTTTACTCAGCACTAACTCCATTCTTCTGATTTGTTTTTCTTGTCTTGGTTCCATTTAGCCTACCATTGCCTCCTACAGATTCTGTGTTTCTTTGGGTTTTGGCTTGAGTTTTTTGCAGGGGGCAAATGTTTGATTTTAAATGTGAGCTTTCAATAACATAATTTTTGTTTATAATCAGAAGTAAAGAATGCAAAATAACTTGCAGTCTAATGGTCAGATTTCGGCTGCTGTGAAGAGTCTGAGCACCCCTGAAAGTAATGATTTATACTACATGAGAATCTATTTCTGAACTTTCCAGCTACTTTAAATTTGCCAGTATCATAAAATGTCACAAATTTCCCTTTTCCTTCAGTTTTCCTGAGGTGTTTTGAAATGGTATTTTCTGTGGAACGTTTGAACTTTGATTGCTATCTCTTCAGCTTATAAATATGCAAAGTAGCACAGCTATCCAAAGGCATGCATACTATGATTTTTCTTTTTTTTCAGAGGCTTGACACTACTTTCAAACTCCAAACTTTCTTTATCCTAAATTACTGGTAGCCTTCTGTCCCGGAAAAATGTGTGAACTCTCATAATTTTCAATATCTTGAAAATGTTTTTTTGCCTTAGTTGTATTTCAGCTGATGACATCCAGTATCTCATTCAATCTCACCACAGACTTATCTGACAGTTTCTTGTTAGCAGTCATTGCAAAAGTCCACCACACAAGATAAAAGGGTTAGTTCTCCAAAGGACAAATCAAATTGGCACAGGACTGCAAAGTTTTTAGCATGCTCACCTCTATTTCCTATGCAATATTTACTTCGGCAGATATCCGGAAACATTACTTTCAGACCGCTGAATATACTTGCATGTACTCTGATTTTATGCCGTCATTTACTGTGTGAGCACAACGATGACTTAATCAAACATTGGTCTCTCATCTCTCATTTTATTTTTGTTTTTTAAAAGAATGCTATCATCTTTGGAATCAATAGCTCAGAGGTTGAAACCACATCAGTTAGCACTTTCTAGCTGTGCAATGCAGATAAAAAAATACAGAGACATTTGATTTTCTGACACCTCAGGCAGCAATTTGGCGAAACGCACAGAACACTAAAAATAGCAATTACAAAAACGGCAGTATGCAGAGAGTACTCCTTTGCTTGCACCAAACAACAGGGGACCTTCAGCAGTAAATAATTTGTCACCAATTGCTTAGAGTACTGGGGTTCCTGTCTTCACGGTATGCAGACACTTTGCCAGCAGTGCCATGATTCTGTAATGATCCCCAGTAAAAACAATAAAGCAAGCCATGAATCAGCAATTTATAAAGCAATAGTCAGTTGAGAAAACAACTAAGCAAATTTCACAAAGTCAAATTAAAAGACCTGTCTTCAGCAGCTGGCATAGGTGTGATACATGATCAGCTTTTAGTGCCATGTTATGCTGTGACATTCTGGAACTTTAAAAAATGAGGTAGAATTCCTTATTTTGTGGGTAACTGCATGTAAACATGATAGGGTGGTTTTTTTAGTTTTAATACTACAGAAACTAGCCACAAGAAGGTTTTCTGAAGAAATTAGTGATGAATTTGCATCTAATGGTCAAAAGAACAAAAACTCGAAGAAAACATAGTTCAGCCTTACTGAGCTTGGCAAGATACTTGTTGAGTTTAGATAAAAATACTATTGTTTGCAACATACTTTTCTCTCACCTCTTCTTCTGCTTCATCTTAACTTTCATTTACAAGAGAAAAAAAAAAAAGAAAAATGAAGCCTCTAAAAGTGAGTGACTACAATGTAATCTCTCATCTCCTGTAGCAAAAAAATTTATGCTTAAAATTCTTGGTTTAGGTAACATGATGTAGAATTTGCCACATTTTAATATTTTTCTGTGTGCTGAAATGGCCATATAGAGCTATTTCTGGGCCTCAGGCCAAGAAGGTTCAAAAGATTTGATATTTTTTAAAAAAAAAAAAAAAACACAAAATCAGGCAATCAGCATCATGGCAAGTAATAGCTTTTATCTTTGAACAGGTGAGAGAAAGAGAGCTGGAAGTGTCTCTAAGGGTTACTTAATTCATCCCTCCTGTCCTAGATACGATCAACTAGCAAAGCAACCTGTTCTGGCAGATTTCAGACCTTTCATTAATTATGGTAGCTGAAGGCAGCTATGGATTTGGTGTCACTCATCTCACCATTCCCAGACACATCAAGAGTCATGGCCCCAGCACGTGTGCAACTGAATTGCTCTGCCCATGAAATAAATAAGAGAAATACACTGTGAATAAGCCTGTATCCATATAGAAAACCTGTACTAAGTTAGGGGAGTACTTTACTCCTGAACAATTTCCTTCACATGTAATGGGAAGACTTTTTTTAAATAACTGGTGTCCTTAAAGCCTGGAGCAACTGTGTCAACTTTATTTTGGCACATTTCTTTACTTCCAGAAACTGCAGAACAGCCTATTCCATTAGATAAGCATCTTCCACATGCATCAGAATATATCAGTGTATCAGCTTCTTTAGGAAAAATAAGTACTGTAACTTTAAAAAACTTTTTAACCTTTTAATTAAAAGAACTTGGGCTTTTGGAGGAAGCTAGCTCTCAGTTCACTATGTCCCTCCCTGCTCTCCACTGATGTGTGTACTGATGATTCTGCTGTATTCCATTAAAGACAAAATGCAGAGAAATACAATATGCTGCTTCTCCTTTAGGAATTAATTTGCTGATAAATAGTCATTCTGTCAGGAATTATAACAGTGTAGGGACACATCAAAAGAATTTGTCCAAATACTTTTTTTTGCATAGTATGCATCTGCAGTGGCTGCACTGTGCAATCTGTTTAAGAAAATAAAATATAAATCCTCAAATTCAGGGCAAGCATTGTGTGGGGTATATACTGCCGGACCCAGATCTAAGGTAAATTCGCTCTATCTTTTAAAGGCTGTAAAATTGCTTTTAAATGTCCTATGCTTCCAACAACAACAAACTGTTATTCAAAATATATATAATGCACTGTGATGCAAATGAGCAGTGCATATATATCTTAGCTCTGCTAATCCCTCTACATGAGGCTTATCATCTTTTTTGGTTTTTTTACTGTAACATTTTATATCAGGTTTGGAAGCAAATAATTTTGAGTTTCATGAATAACTGAAAAGTTCTTGAAAAAGCACCTTCTTTCCTGACTCTTCTTATTCCCCTACATTTATATTACCAGTGAAAAATATGGTAGAAAAAAGAGAGAGAAGGAGAAAGAGAACAAGATTTCAGGACAGACAACTGTCAAATCTCTTCTGCAAAAAGTTGATTGATAAGATGAACAGATCCTTTTTCAATGTTGTAGGACGTGCAAAGATAAGTCATATCATATACATGAGAAAAAACACCAGAATACAATTTGTCCTAGTTTTCTTCTTTGGTTAACCTGTGAAGAACATGTTTGTTTACTTTACTTAAACATTAGACTTTTTTGCTGTCACACTTCACTTTATTGGTAGATGTAAACTCTTATGATAAAACAATCTGTTAATCTATTCCCTATTGAAGCCAAGCTTTAATTTCTTAGTAATTGGCACATGCCAAGCAATAATGAAACACATGATAGAATCCAGACATTGAATCTTGCCAAGTAATGATGAATATGGGGAAAACGTATTAACATGTTGTTCGTTTAAAATTTAAAGACTATCCAAGTTTGGGGTTTTTTTATTTCAAATGGGTAACAGTAAAATAACACGTATTGCCTTTTGAAACATTTATTCCACAAGTAATAACACATTATGGACTACAATAATGTATTTCTGCAAACATAGTGATAAACATATAACACAGATTACATTCATTGAAACATAACATGATCACAGCTTGGAAAGGACACAAAACAAATCTCAAGGGGACTATGGAGAAAATTAATGCTTTGACATGGTTGCTGTTATTGAAAATAAAATCACCAATTACTGCAATAAAAATGAAGAGTCATAGCAGATCTGTTCTCTCCCTGTATATCCAGAATACAGAATGCACACTGGTATGTAGATGCCCCAGTGTTGAAATCCAAACATTCAGGGATGTGGCTGTACAAGACACTGCAGCAATCGCGGTGTTGGGATGTTCTGTATTGGTGTTTGTTTCCACCAGCCATCTGTCTTGCCTTGTGTTTGGGGAGCAATGAAACCTTGTATATTAGCCAGAAAGAGAGATCAGACTGGCTGTGAGGGGATGTTTAGCTCATTTCTGACTGCTGATGACTTACCCTTCATTTCCCATGTTAGTTCATATGTTCTAAACTCCTAAGATTATACTTATTAAAAGTATGATGAAAGTCCTCAGGCTAAGAGCCAAAGATCTGATAATTGAACCAAAAATGGGGAAAGTATTGCAGCAATGAACCAACTTTGTGAGAATGACGAAATGGAGGGAACACACAGTGTAACAGCTTTGCACAGGAATGGGATGTGCACTGGGTGTCACTGCAGTTTTAAGAGGCAGATGTGGCAGGTGAGAGGAACCACTGAAGCAGGCACTACAGCTACACCCACTGCTGCTCCTAGTTCACCTATTTCACTGAAGTTAAGTATGAGTCAAGCACAGGAAAGCTGGTAGGGAGAATCCCCTTGTTATGGAACACCTTATATATGCACCTGCAGGATAAATTTTCCATGATTTCTAAAAGCCAATCTACCAGCATGCAGAGATCTGTTAACACGTCACTCAACTTCGCAGGTTGGCAGATTACTGCCAGAAACTGCAGGTTATTGTCCAGATGAGTAAAGCAGACAGATATTCCAGCCTGTGATACAGGGCATTAGCTTGTCTTCAACCTGAGTTAAAAGCACAAATCCCAGCTGAGCAGCATCATTTATCCTAAGTCCCTTTACAGCACAACCACTACCTTCTGCTACTTCTAGCCAATTTCAAGGTTTCTCCCACCATTTCTCCCAGGCTGATAACACCAATACAAATCCACCTTTGTTAATATAATATGACTTTTCAAATACAAGCAAGGTGTAAACAGCATTCAGTTAGTTCACAAGGATCTTGGAGCCTCTCCATGGCCAGCGTATCAAGAGCCATCAGCACCCCCCCTGTGACTAGGCAACAGCGAGCCCTCAGGGTCAGCGGCTTCACCACCACAGCTCATGCTGCCTGCTGATGCCTGTCTTGAAAAGTCAATTCCCTTCCCCATCTCCCCCTCTTGTGGGACTGTGCAGCACTGCTTCTTGTTTTATCTTAGTAACTCAGTCAAAGGTGTCACCGCGTATGACTAAAAAAGCCACTTCTTGTGACACCACTCGTGTTAGCCACCATTTCCCTATCATGCCCATGCACTGGTGACTACCCCAAAGACCACAAAATCATACTGAGCTGTTTGCTTTCTCTCATCCTTCTCAAACACATCCACAAGCCCTCAGTAACTCTGATATCAGCTCCTAGCAGCACAGACTACTATTTTTTTCTCATTTCTCTGTCAAACAAAATGTCAGTAGGTAACTGCCCTTGCTTCTCTTATGCCATTCTGAAACCTCACATGGGCTGATTTAAATGCAGTCCTTTTTAGCTGGTATTTCATTTTTAACAGACCTTTTTGTAATGAGACAAATGTGCCAGCAGCAAGATGCCCCAGAATATATTTTATTGAAAGTAGCTTAAAATCCTACCACCACTGTTGTAAATTACTGACTAAAGTATATAAACTCTGTGCAGTAAAAACAGATGTGACACACACCATCACCTGTTCAGCTGTAGTGTCTTGTGATAAGCCTACTGCAGAAGGAAGGATGAAATTTAGATACTCTCTTTAAAAAAAAATCACTGCAATGACATAGAAATGCTTGATTAAATATGTATCTCGTCATTTCTTTCAATACTTCATGCCTTTCCCATATTTCCAGAGGCTGCTATCTCAGGAACACCCAGACTCCAAACTGTACACCTTCCTGGGCTAATGTAACTGGAAGAGGTTATTTCTGACACTCAGATTTACATTTTTTATCGGGAGCTCAGCAGCACTTTCTCTTTCCAAGGTTGCTCTGACCCTCAATTACACATGTGTATGCTTTCATCAGCTCCTAGAATCCTACTTAAAAACCTTGTCTGAACATATTGTGTTTACATGGGCTGAAGTGCTGCTTTCTCCAACACAGGTCCATAATTAGTTTCCTCTGCATCAAAATGCAGAGATGGTCATTTCAGATTGGAAATCAATAGCTTCAGTTTTCTTTTTGCCTCTCAAAATAATGCTCCCAGTTATTTTTTTCTCAAGATAAATAAATCATCAGATATTGCATTACCTAACCTAAAAGTTATTTTCACTGAAAGTACCACTACCACCAACTTTAATTCTCTGTAGCTAATGCTTATGTTAAGTCAGAAAGTATGGGAAAGCAATTGTCATGTCTCTGACTGTTGCCAATGTTTTATTCTCTTTAGATGCAACTGAAATATAGCAATATTTTTGCTGAATGTATATCAGTGTTATACTTATGTATAACAGTTTTTTTAGATTGGAGTGCACTTCAAATTTGGCCTCTCAATATAAAAGCTTTTGTGCTCCTCTTGAGAACAAGTGAATTAAACTGAAGCTTCAGTGCACTGGTGGTACACATAGCCAATACAAAACAGGCAAGGCAAAAATAATTCTGTTCTAAAACCATGGAACAAGCAAGTGAATAGTTTCAGTTGTTTCTGGATACATTAAATCCAAGTTCCTATGATTAAGAAGTGTACTCTCTACCACTCTAAAACCACCTTGTGCCACAGCACAATTACAACAGAATGGATAATTGAGTTTTCAGATATCATTTCCTAGTGTTGGGGTGATTCCAGACTGGCAGTACGTACTGCAAAGCAGTGCTGGCAGACGTACACACAATCCTATTGCATTATCAGCATCACAGCTGTAGGTGCTCTGGTACCTACAGAAGAAATGACCCAAACCACTCCATGACAAAGCAGGTCAGTTTTGAATACTGTGGTGCTCGGAGTGCCATACAATTATTTCCTGGAGTCCAATGTATGTCATACCCAGTACGTGACCATGTAAATATAGAGCTGCATAGGGCTTCCAGAAGTCATCTTGGTAATCTTTGCTGCCACAAAACAAGGTGAACTATACCCTTCTCACAAATATTTGTCAACCTCTTTTTAAAAACTCCAGTACCAGAGATATAACAAGCTCTCTGCGTTATTTGTGCAAGTCCTCGTGTATCCTTAGAGATGGAATTTTTCCCTACTATTTAAGCTAAATCTTACACTCTTATTATCTGAATAGCAATTCTAATGGCAATTTGGATCAAAGGAATATGCTTCTTGCTGTGGTGTGAAGAAGAGTAAGATATTAGTCACTTTGCTTTCCAGTAACTGCCAACATTTTATGATTAGTAAGGCAGTAAATGAAAATAAGACTCCTGTGGAATCACAAGGAGTCCCATAAGGCTTCTGTCCATGATTCAAAGAAGTCATTTACCACAGTTAAGTGCAGCTTTTCTACGCAAACAAATATTTGTTTTCCTACAGGACAAAAATAAAGGCACATTTAAAAGAGCTGAGTTTTCAGCAGATTAAATTCAGAGGTGTAAGAAACAATTCAGGTGAATTAATAAATAACCTAAGCTTCTTAAATGAGCTTTGAGATTTATATGTGACTGAATATAGCTTTTTTGGATGCAGTCAGAGGAACATCTGGAGATTCAGCTAGATCATTTGAAAAGCATTTGCAATTTCAATGGATTATTCAACTGAAGAATGGACAAGTTGTGATTTTTCCTGCAAACACAGATATAACTTCCAAAGTCTTTCAGACTTCTATTCTGTTTACACAGAACACCACCAAAGAAAGAGAGAGTAAAACGCTGGCTAAGGTAAGATATTGAAAAGCTAAATAAATGCAGTTAAACATCGCAAATACATTTAAAAATAAAACTCATTGCCAGCAATACTCCATTCAATTGCATTACTGAGGAGCATATTGCATAGATTTCTTCCCCTTAACTGTGTATTTCTCCCTGAGTTGTTTATGCCCTTAAAATGTAATTAGACAAAGTCTGTAAATGCACTACTGGAATCCAGAATCTGACCTGGAAAACTTCAACAAGGGTTTAGACAGGTTTGAAACAGATAAGCCGCTCAATATTTTTATTTTAGAAGCTATTTAAACAATTCAAGCAAGTGATACTTTAGTGTACTTGAAGGCAATTCTCAATTGACCTGAAAAGATCTGCTTTCCTGGGTCTAAATCAAAAAGACAAACCAAAATCACAAAGCAAGCCCTCTTTCCAGTCTGAAGATGAGCCAGACCCTCAAACCCCAGCACAAATTTTCCAGACTACTGTGAACAGAAATTGTGCTAC
>JANZLQ010000002.1:32625608-32643723 GCA_026212715.1 Elanus axillaris | reverse complement strand
GAACTCAAAACACAGCACTGTACCAGCTACTAGGAAGACACTTAACTCTATCCCAGCTGAAACCAGGACATACAGGACCTGTGCAGCAGATATAACCAGGATAACTTATAAACCTATATAATCTTTCATTTTGTAGTACATTGATATTTAGTGATGTGCAACCATTGTGGAGCAGCTCAGCAGCTGCTTAGCATAGGAAATTTAAATTAGATGTTAAAGGCAACCTAATCTGCTTTATGATTAACAGAACTTGAAACATATGGACATCTCAGGCCTCCTTGAACTTGAGGTATTCCTGAATGGTACAGAGCTCTCCAGTGCCAGCAAAATATTTGTTGAAAATGCTAGCATGAAGGAAGTTAGGTCTAAAATTTTTACTGAAAATAAAGAAGGCATTTGTGCAATGTCTTCATTGGGACTTCACTGTGTATGAGTACATACACATCAAGGTGCATCATAACCTAACCCTTGTGGCTACTAAGGGGTTTACTGAGAATTATACCAAATACATTTTTATAGCCCAATAAAAAATACTTAATGTCAGCTAGTTGGACATTACATTAAGATATTACCAAAGCTATTCTAAAGAGCAAATAACAGCTATGGATTGCTGAATATGCATCCTGCGCACAATGATGAAACATCTATGACAAGAGGTCTTCTACAATGTAATACTGGAAAAACTAGAAAGTTCTGGTGCTGACACACCAAATGTCAGGGAGGAGGGGGAAGCTTTGAAAAAGGTTTTAATTACAAATGTCAAAATCGTTGACACATCTAATTATCGAAACAAGCCCACTCTCCAATACTTTCCGGTACATTCTCATTACTCAACACATGTAAACAGTGAAAGCTGAAATCAAAAGATTTTTAAACAAACAGTAGGTTGCAGTAACCAGCTTCCCAGAGATTATGGAGTCTGGGCAGATGTAACTAACATATCATATCCTTCTTATTCAGATATATAACCAAGACATACAGAGTGTGCAAAGCTCCTAATTGCTCACTGATAGAATCCATGATCTTTTTCCTGCACTTTTTTATTCTTGGCAATATTTCCTCTCCCTCAGGAGATAGTCCAATATCAACTATATTATACCACATAAATCTCCATTAAAATTAAGGACAGAGTTTCCACCCATCCCCATGTGTATTGTTTTGCATTTAAACTGTACTTGTGCTACAGAGAAATAGGATTCATCCTGTGTCAAAAATGCTTGAGTGGGTCTCAGGAGACTTGGGTTTAAGTGTTGTTTGTGTCACAGAGTGTACATAACATGGGGGGGGATTACATTTTTTATTCCTGCATAAATAGCAAAATATCATTTGGCTACAGGCCCTGATCCTATAGGTGTAGCAAAGACAGAGTTAGGTATGTGACTAATTTCATTTGCATCAAAGCTAGCAGGTCACGTCCTATCACTCCAGGGAGACCATCACAAGATGGGGAAAGTGGAGTTCACCGATTGATAATGTGTTTCTGTCTCCAGAAACAGGAGAGAGAAATTTATTTCAAAAAACAAAACAAAAGCCCAAACAACATGTAGGGTCACTCAGCTAGGATCCTGGTTACTAGGCCTTGAGCTCTCACAACCCTGAGCTGTCACACACCAGCAGTCCCTGAGACTGAAGCACTGTAATGGACTCCATCACCTCCAGAAGCCAGGTGTCATCTGGAAAAGTTCTGCTGAATACCACTAACTGTTCCCATTTTTATAGTCCTTTCCCATGTCTTAACCGGTTATTTCTTCAGCTCTCACAGCAGCTCAGTGCAGGCTAGTGCTACAACACTTTCACTTTTCTAAACACCCTGCCCATTACAAAATGCTTTCACATCGTGCTTAATTCCCTCCTTTTGCACTTCTGTCCTGTCATATATCTGAAGCTCATGCAGGGTTTTCAGAGTTTAGCTCTTGGGACTGGCATCCATAGAGTTAATTTTATTAAGAAGTAAAATCACATCCAGGCAAACCCCTTATGAGCAGTAAAGCACTGCCATTCATTTCTAATCCTTGCTTCTTTACACCCACAGGAAATAACCGTGAGAAATATGGGTACTATGAATCATTTATGGTGTTTTCCTTGCATGAAGAATTGATTTCCTTACTTATACGATCAGGGTGTCCATTTCAGTTTGTCATGCCTTTCAGACAGCAGCAGGTGAAAACACAAGAAATTTTCCACCCATACCCTCACAAGGGCAGAAAGCTGGAGTAGTTTTACCTGAAGCACAGTTGTTGCCCTTCTGCTAATTGCCACGCTTCCCACTTCTGAGCTGAATCCTGAGGCAGCTACCTCCAGCCTATCACTTTGAGGAAGCATCATCTCAGGAAAGATAGTTCCTGATATAGTGCTAAAAAATAATGCAGTTGCTTGGGGAGTAATGAACCAAAAATTTGTGCAGAAAGTTAAAAGTAATTTTAATATAATTCTGGAAACATCATGTTTACATTAATTTAATTTTCATTTGGTTCAGTACTGCAAGTGTCTGTGTCTGTTAAATGATAACTGGTTTTCAAATTATGGTGTTCATAACAATAATCACTTGAAAACTAACACAGTCATCCTCCCTTTCCTCCAGACAGAGAGCTTGGAAACCATTCAGAACAGGTATAAGCAGGTGTGGTGGGAGCAGGGACAGGATGATACTGTGTGGGACACTGCGATTTCCCTCCACTCTTTTGCATATAGCCCACCTCTACTCTGCAACAGCTCTGTGAGCTCCCAGGTTTCTTCACAAGTAGGAAGGTAGTGTTGGGAAGGTGAAAAAGACTTGCTGCACCACCTAACATCCCTAGGATTAATGGCTATAGTTATAATACAAAAATCAACCACCCTTTGCCTGACAGGATGCTGCAAGTATATGAAGACAAGATGCCCAACTGGAGCAAACTGCAACTTCTCACTGTTGATTTTGCTCTCATAAAATCAGTACAAAAGTCTACATTAAAGTTTCAATAGTGTGTCCATCTTAATCCATGTGCTGCAGAATCATGGACACTGTGAAAAAAAAACCCATGTAATGTGATAGTCTTCTCCATTCTGGAAGTAATGCCTTATGGTTAGCCCAATCCAATGTTAGTGGATAAATCCGGGCATGCTATAGATACATGCCTGTACTGTAACTCTTTAATGCCACTGTGTCCTTCAGTACCCAGCTCCATATTCCAGTAAACTGTGGAGTTGAAAGTTTTCAGGTTCATATTGTCTTGTCTCAAACCTCCTTCGCAATTTTCATATATAGATGATAATATTTTATTAAGTTGCAGCCTTGACTTTTACTATTTGTCCTTTTTCTTCTTGCTGTTTTTATACTTTAGCAACTAACTCCCATCTGAGGTAGAAACATCAGTGTATTACATGTTGTACCACCAGTAACTGAAACATGCTGATGGTTTTTCACACTTTTTACTTTCCCTTGAAATAGATAGGCTGAAATAGCTCATAGATGCTGCTTTTATTGCAGACAATTATTGTCTTTTGTGTGAAAACACACAAAACTAAGTCCCCACGTAACTGAAATCTAAAGCTGAAGTAACTGGTTAACTCTGGGCACTCTTCATCCACTGTAAATGAGGTTTGCAGGTGGTTGAGACTGCTCTGCTCTCCCTTTAGCACCTCTATTGAATTAAATGGAAATACACAAGGAGCTCTGAACACAGCATTTATTCAAAGCTGTCAGATCTTGCACACTGAGTCAAGTCCACCTAGTATTTCCAGGCATTATTTGTCCCACGTTTGTGATATTTTGGGGTTCTTTGTCTGAAACTCCTAGTCTGTAATGACAGAAACTTCCTTAAGCCAATGAAAATAAAATTAAGACCTCCAGTTGGTTGCAGAGTTAGTGTCACTGTAATTTTTTCATAAGAAGAGAATAAAATCTTGCTGTTAGCTGCTAGAGTAAAAGTTAGCCTTAGAGAGTACTACATTAGTGCTGGGATAACTGTGATAATCAGCAGTTTACTAGAGTGCTTGTTTTAAATATTCTCTACCACAGAAAACAATGCTGAAAGACTCTAGGTTTCTGCTAATGAGTTACTGGTAATATTCTGGACCTAGCATCATGCCTAAACTGTTCTTCCCTAAAACTGCTAACCTTGAATAGTATTTCATAGCCACTCAGCATGAAGGGAAGAATGGGAAAAAAGGAAAAATATAAGCAGCATAGATAAAACGATGCCAGGTAAGGGAATATATATAATTAGAAACTAAGATTTTCAAGGGCAGTCAGAAAAATTACACTGTGTCTCTTAATTACAGTGGGAATGTCAACTCCACAGTGGCCACTCTGAGAAATTCAGCCATAATTTTTCTGTTAACTCTCTCCACTTGATGCCTCAAAATTATGCCACCTCTCAGCACTTTAGAACATTCTTCTCCAACGCATCGTGACTCATGTCTCACTGCAGGCATTGGTTGACTTATTAGCCTTCTCCAGAACTTTTATTGTCTGACTGACTTAATGAAATGTGGGCTTCTTCATTCTAATATCTACAGCAATTCTGTACTTAACTCTGAGTTACCTACATTTTTCATATTTATAAACAGCAATTTGCATGTACATTTCACATTGTATTTGCAGATTTCAAACCACTTTGCAAAGAATATTTTCCACATTTGCTTTGCGAAAGGGAAAGCATGAGCAATCCCATTTACTCATTTGCTAAAATGCAACAATTTTTAGCCCATCACAATGGTGTGATGTACTCTCATCAGGTAGCATTGTTATCCTAACAATACTAAAGATGGTAATAAACCAGGCAACAACAGCAACCATTTTACAGGTCGAAGCAGCAGGAGAAAGGACTCCAACATGCACTCTAAAGGTGCTGCAAAATCAACAGGCTCACTATGCAGCAAAGAAGCTCTAGAGCTACTTCAAACTGAAGCAGTAAAGCATGCGAACAGGTTACAAGCTCTGAACTTAATCTGGTGCTCTACGTCATAGTCTTTTATGGCAGAATGCATTAATACCATGCTCCAATAGATGGAAAGATGTAACAGCATCTCTGGATCCTAAATAATACATAGGAGGCTTCATATAGGGGGAGATGTTTTCTACTGCTGTGGATATGTTACTTTTCAGAAGCACTAAAAATTATCTCCTTCCATCAGCCTTAAAGGAAGAATAAACCAGGCTAAAACGTAGCATGTTTACATTCAATATCCTGGTTTCAATAAAGTTTGGTGTATTTCAGAAGATGTGGAATGAGTTTAATTTCATCATCATTTGACTAAATCTTACCCCTAGGTTTGCTTAATTATAGAGACACTGGAAAAGAGATGAGATCATAAATCTCACACAGTGTTGGGAAGCTACGCTAGTTAAAATTCAGTTAATAGAAAAGAGGTGCCTCTTGTGAGATTCAGCATGGATACACCATAGAAACATTGGTTAAAAAGCACAACTGTGTTAATTATGTGCAATACTTACTAGCTTATCTTTTCCAATATATTTACTTTACCACAACCTGAACATTTTTAAGGGCTTTATTATTCATTTCTCAAAACCCCAGCACACAATGCCTCCCTATTTCTCTTTTCACCTAATTCCTAGGAGATACAGAGGAGAAAAGAACAGTCTTATCCTCACAGCCAGCCGCAGCCCAGAAGAACTTCACAAATTCTTTGGCACCTTACTGGAAATTTGTGAGGAACACAATGCATACCAGATGCCCCCTCCCATTATCCCAGCTCACTACCATATTTTTTATAATGGACTCAGATCAAGATAAAATCTTTATAATTAAATGGCCTTGGATTTCAAGTAAAGATGTAATTCACAGGTTTTCTTGAAGCACATCTCTATTTATACAAACGTAGCTGAGAACTGCAAGTTACTCAGTAGACCAGTCACAAAACCAACAAAAAGCAGAGACAGCACACAGGCAATCAAATGTGGACCCACCAGATCTTAAAACTTCCCCTGCAATTCTGCCTGTCTGTTTAGTCCTTTGCTTTGTATATTTTTAAAAGACAGTGTGACAGGGAGAAAAAGTACAAAATATTCTCCACAGATGGTTTAGAAAAATTGTAAACAGAACTCCAGAATGAGGCTTTTATGTCTGGGTTACTCTGATAAATCAGACTACTGTCAGTCCCAGGTAATGTAAATCACATACTGCAGTTTTGATGTGACAAACACATTGATCCTTGCTGGTAGTTGTTTTGCATCATTTATTTGAAACACACACCAAGCCAGGTTTATAAAAAAATTCTCTTAACCCGAGATAAACTTCTCAATTGGCTTGAGTAAAGTTTTGTTGCAAAATGCAAATCCTGAAACTTTCTTCCAGATTGTTTTTTAATTAACACCTTGCTCAGAGCTAATTCACAGTCTTTAAAATGAGCCAGTGAGACACTTTGATCTTTTTCCTTCTGCACTATACTTTTTGGTTGATGGAGAAGCTTCCTCTGGTCTTCCTGTTTAAATACTTCTGGTACATGTTAAACAATAGCTTGGTTATATCTTTCCCTCATTATCTAGGGCGTAGCAGCACCTCACCCTTTCAAGTACAGTGTATATACACTGTATATTTGTTCCAAATAGCAACTACATTGCAGTCCTGTTCAAGTGACATGCCTGAGTTGTTCACATGAGTTCAGTCCTGTGTCAGTCTGACATACCTGCTAACAAGGACTTGGAGTGTTTATTCATGTAATCATGCATTTATTGTTATGCTCCAGTCTTTTTTCAGTGCTACCATTAGTTGCTCACCCTGAGTCCTGGATGTAACTCCCACTGATCAAAAAGCCAGCATGGCAATCTAACTAAAAGCAACCAGCTTTGCAGACGCCTTCTTACTGAAGTGAATACAGCAACTCTCTGCTTCAACAGCATTAGAAGCAGCTCTGCAGAAACCTAGCTTAGAACAGACTTCTGAAAGCCCAGGAATTGCTTTGTAAGACTTGGCATGCAACATGGCATACAGTTAGAGGAAAAGATTCTGTGTTTCCAGTATTACTCAATATATTGTGATCAACTGTAGAACTCAAGTCCTGAGTCAGTCTAAACCTTCTGCCCAGCTTCTGTTAGTGACTGCTTTAAGTTGCAACACAGTGACTTCTCATTGAACTTGCCTGGAGTTAGATCTTGCACACATCATACAAAGGCTACAAACAGAGCTTTTACCTTTGAGAATTACACGAGCTTATCCTTCCAGCCATTTTGTATGTAAGATCGTCATCCTAGCATCTACAGCTCTCTCAGGGAGACAGAGAGAGAGGCTGCTGCAGAATCCCCTGACTTGATGCACATAATGCATAGGGGTTATGACCTCTCCATGCAGGGCAGATGTAACCATAGAGGTGGCAGAAGCTCAATTCTGTGGCACATCTTGGTTTCAAGTTTTGTATGTTTTATTGTGTACCTATATATACCATCCAGATATGATCCTGAGAATTGTCTTTGTTCCGTTATGGTGTTACAGAGAGGAGACTGCAAATCATGGCAGTATACAGTTCCACCTCATGTCTAACCTCTTCTGTTTGCACTTTTCATTCAGACTTCTGACAAGAGCTGCATTTGTCTTTCTTACTTTCATTCATCTGTGAAACTCTTTCCAGACTGCTAGATACAAGGGAGAGAGTGCAATTAAATTTAAGCAAATACCCTCTTCTATTCTTGGAAATTATTCCTATGGAGAATATTTACATACACTTACTCTAACAGACCAATACCTGTAATGGTACGGTTCCAAATCAAAACGTTACAATCCACTCACAAAACAGCACTTTTATCTGGCAGTCTGGTTTTGTGCTTTTATTCTTTGGAGTACCATACACCTGATATTTTGTATGAATAAAAAAATATCTTTCAGATAAACCAAACTAAGAAAGAGATAATAAACAAAAAAAATACTGGAAAAATTATAGAAAAGATATGTTGGAAGTACAGCTAAGTAGCCTAAAAACTTGATTCTGTTCTTTGAGACATAAGATAGCAGAACAATTGACATTTTCTACTGATTATACACAGGGTAATCCACAGAGAGAAGAATAAGAGTAAGAAGATGGAAAACTGAACTGAATGTTTTACTACTGCTGCTGTTGTCTGAATGTTAATCAATAAAGCAATAAATAAGTTGCCTAGTTAGGCATATCTTAGCTATGGATTTTAGCCATAATTCTCTAGAGCATGTTTAGGGAGAGAAAGAGGTTGATTTCTATTGAATTTGTATTCAAATTTAATCTTTAGAAACAAAATACAGATTTTCATTTAACACTGAAGGAGTTCTTTCTTTCCACTGCAAGAAAAGAATAAAAATTTCTTTCTGCTACATTGTTCAGAAATATAAACTTCTCTAAGGGCTTATATATGTCTTTCAATTTGTTCCTGTGAATGACTGAACAAGATGCATGTAGAAAAAGCATAGCATCAACAATTATGAATTATATACTTCAAAAAGAAATGAACTGGACTTCTAAATATACAAAATATGATAGGTCCATAGCCTTAGGATGTCTACTATGAATGCCTTCCACCCTTGCACGTTTTCAAGACATTGGTGTACAAAACCATGGCTGATCTGGCAGTCCTTCTTTGTGTAGGAGGTTAGATAAGATATCTGTAGAGGTCCCTTACAACCAACACTTCTCTGGTTCTGTATGTGTCTCAAAGTAAAACAAAACAAAAAATACTTTTACTTCTTTCATTATTCTATTTTCTTATTCTATTTCATCAATATAGTTTAAATAAAATAAGAAGGAAAGAAAAAAGTGTATCTTCCTCCAGAAGGAACATTTCGTGAAAACAATCAATTGAGAAATAATCATCAGAAGACTCATCCTAGGAGAAAATAAATAATAATAATTAAAAATAAAAGTAAAGCAATAAAACTCTTCCAATCAAAACCAAACAAAAAAGCTGAAAACTAGAAAGGTATTTAAGATACTAAAATCAGCTAAACATTACATAATGGAAGCAAAAGTAAGGACAGTCTGTACTACATGAAGAGGACAGCACAGCCCCTTCAGAAATACAGCTCTGCACTGGAGCAGAAAACAAACTGTGATAATCCAAGAGCCAATTAATTAATTGGAATTAAAATGAAAGGAAAATTCTTTAGAAATTAGAGCAACCTGCTTTAGTTGTCTTGTCCTGAACTGATTTATTAATATGTACCTACTATTTTTCTACATTGTTAAAACACGAAGGCCCACTGACCATACTGTGAGATTATCTACAATTCTTCCATGATTTTCCAACGTTAATCTTTAAACCTAAAGTTACTTCAGAGAGCAGGCCTTTCTAAATATTTTCATTTCCTTTCTGAAACATACTCTCCAGATGAGTGGTTGCTCCCCGAGCTACGTCCACACCTCCAGTCTATCTCTGTAGAAAGCGCAAGAGAAGTGGTAGACATTACACAATGCATCTTTTTCTACTTGAAGCAGAAGTGGTATACAAACTGAATAGAAGTGTCTTAGTTTTCCCAAGGGAAACCTGCAGGGACCAGACTGCTTTATTTAATTTTAAAAGAAGAATTGCAGAGCCAGATCACAATTCATTCCAAAATATGTTTTCTGAATTGCCATTCTCCCCAAGGGAGGGAACTTCATGACAAAGCAAACAGAACTCACATTTTTAGTGAAAACTGACTGCCCCTCAGTTTAAAAAGAATGCCATTTTCCATTGATAATAACTCCTGAACATTGCAATTACTGGTGTACTTTATTTCTTCTCATTGTTGATTATGTTCACGACCTTTGCAAAAATAAATTTCACCATGTAAGCCCAAAATCAACTTTCTGTATATATACACATTTTATATGGACTATCATCACATGACACAGCAGTCAGTCTGAGCAAGGGAGCACAAGGCTTCTCAGACTCTGGTATGCTGAACCTCACTACTGGACCATCGACAGCTTTCCTGATGTTTAGCAGAACTAGAGCTCTTCCTAGCACAATATGTGGTTAAAGACCATTTTAGGATTCTGCCAGAACATAAACATGCTACAAGTCAGCTAGTTTCCATGGAAACCACACTCAGTAAGACAGACATGGTAGGTCACTGCTTCAACAAAAGATAAACAAACTGGGAATAGCTAATGTGTGAAACCTCCAATTATTTTCCCCTCTAAACAAGAGTGCTGTTTGCCCTCTAACGATAACTGGTTAAGAAGTAGCACATGCAGAAAGCATAGACTGAATGCTCCAATAATGTTTTCTAATTGGGGAAGCACATTTTTGGCATTTTAATTTTGTAAGGTGGTGAGCCAAGACATGATTCCTTCGAAGGTCTCATGTTTGACTCCTTAAACAGTGAGATATTCAAAATTATCAGTTATCTCTAAAGCCAAAATCTTCATTTGAAGATGGTCTCTATTCATCCATCATAGTTGAGTCTCATTTTAATGCATCACAAGGAAGATTTTGTAAAACAACAGTCAATACCATCATAAAAATAAAAGCTGAATTGTCAAAGAAACTTAGACAATACTTGGATGGCCAAATCTTAGGAGCAAGTGTACATTTCAGTCTTTAAGCTTTTAAAAGACATGATGTGCCAAAATGATTGCATTACTTTGTTTTGTCATACCAATTAAAAAAAAAAAAAAACAAACCAAACCCCCAAACATTTCTACCTCCTTATCTGAAACAACTAGAAAATTAAATCCAAACTAAAATTGGTAACAACAGCAGTTTCTCTGCAGTACTCCCTCACCAGAAAATACCCTAAGTATTTACCATGATCATTCATCCCAGTAAAAGAACAACACCCAAAGATAAATAGAAACGGTCACAAAAGGGTTACAAAAGGCAATACCAAAGATTTTTTTCACATTCGTATAGTCATGTTTTTCTATTATTCCTGAAGTTTTATAAATAACACAAGAGCTAGCTAGCTTAGCAAGAGACCTAATTATAAACAAGTTATAATTAAGTACAATCTCTAAATTATATAACATAATATCAATATAAGTGTATTCATTATGTAAATGGTTATTTTATTGCTCATTTAAAATACATCATGAAAATGCAGATAGTAGGTGGACAGCATGCTAAATAAGGGCACAAATGAAGGAAACATCTTAACAGAGACAGAAGACGTAGGTGTGAAAGAACAAGAGCAACACTTAGTTGTCTCTTCGATAACAGACAAGAATATATGTTCATGAGCTGGTCTCACGAATCATATCTAAGTTTGAAGACTTCAGTCATCAGAGACATGCACCATATTTGCTTTGAATTTCAGGACCCTCTCTCCTTTCCCTCTCGAGAGGGTATGAGAGGAATGAGGAAGACACATATGCATCCAAACTCCTGCTATCTTCTCTACCAGAATCTCAGTCCAAAGTAAATCCAAGAATTCGCCCTATATGTGAAGCTGACCAGCACTAAGGATTGACCAAGATACTGGAAAAACTTAAAAAAAAAATCTGCAACTACTCGAGCTCCTAAGGAGCCAGCCAGAGACTAAAGAACTCATGTTTTCTGTGGACCAGGCCAGCGGAATACTTACAGGCACGTGCTACCCAGGTAAAATTCTGAACTCTGCAAGATGAAGTAATAATAATTCATCACACCATACCAGAGCTCATTCACCTGATTCACTCCTAGTGAACTATATTTGTAATTATTTCAAACAACCCAGCATATATCTTTATTAAATATATTTACAGGTCCTAAGTGCAGAGCTCAGCCAGAGCAGCTAACAAACACTATGTCAGTGCAGATAAATCTCCATGAAAATCATCGACGACTCTATGTGGCACCTACTGAGTAGTCATACTCAATTTTGACAAGAATGCTATTTATTTTGCCAGAATATGAAGCAACATGATTTGGCATTTCCCAAAGAAGCCTTTCTTAATATTGCAATTATTTTACAACCCCTGGTTCCAGCTACTGAAGTTGTCAGCATGTAGACACTTAATGACAACATTTAGCTCTTGAGATTTTTATGTAAGAAAAACATGGGCCAATGCTTTTAAAAACAGTTCCTCATCTTGAGCATCTTTCTTGTGAAATTGGAAGTGTAAAAATTAGTAGCTCTTAGCATGCAAAACAAATATTTAAATATCCTTTAAAAAGAAATATTCTACCAAACATTTACTTAAATCTACTCAGAATCTTACAGAAAGCTTCAAGCCAATTCCCAGCTCACTCCCTTCCTCCAGTTTCTCTCTGTAAGAGACTGTGTTTGTCTCGACATTGCTGGTTGCACCCTACCACTTCCTGGCCACAACATCCTGTCCCCATGGAGGAATACGCTCCAAAGGCCCCCAAAGACTGCCCTAAGGGCAAAAAGAAACCAACTCGACTCTTGCATGTGAGGAGCTCCATGGAAATGGGCAGACTCTTCAAAGAAATCAATGGGACTAGGATGATAACAACTGCGTACTCCCCTCGGCACATGGCTTCTTAGGGGTGCTTCTGCAACAGACACACAACCCATCACTGCTGCCACAGTGTTTGAGACTCTCACAGTGTTCGGGACTTGGCATCACCTCGGCATCAAGACACCACCCCTGCTCCTGCTGGGTTCGTAGTGGTGATAGCTGCTTTTGCTGCATCTCTTCTGTCTTCTTGCTTAGGGGTTCCAACTTTTCTTCTCCTTTTCTCTCTGTCCTGTCACTATTATGTCGTTTGCTCTGGAAATAAAGTTTGAATGGTTGTGCAGCATCTGACCTCATTTGTGTCTTAATCTAGCTCTTGGGATCATATCGAAACCTTTCCCGACATTGGATTGGGACACTCTCCAATCTCCTTTTTTCCCCCAAGAGGTTCAGCATACCCTTTGCTTCCTTTTACGTTAGACATCTCCTGTTTAATTTCTTAATTGTAAGAATGATACTGCTCATCATTTAGCAGAATTCATAAGTCATAATTAATATCACTACAGCACGGGTATATGCCCACTGCCATCTTACCTCATGATTTACAGCTTGCTAGTTGTTCAGCATATTTGCTTCTGAAGTAAGAGATAAAAAATCCCCTTACCATACCTCTCAGTTTTCCAAACTGCCTGTTACTTCCACACCTCCTTTTATACTAAGCAATTCTTTGAAAACAGGCTCACCAGGGGAAATCCCTGTTTGCAGATACCAATCAGACTTGGCTGAAGCAACAGGTAGTGAATGTCCTTTCATTAATAAGGTTGCCTTACAGCTGGTTTGGCACATCGTCCTATTATAATTATTAACAATTAAGCTAAAACCCCAGAAACTCCACAGCTTCATTAGTGTTCACAATAAAATCCTAACCAAAATACCACCATCTCCAAGGCAACATTATCAACATTAAAAAAATCTTTTTGACTAAAATTATATGCATTTCAGCATCAATTTTTAAAAGAATTCAAGATGAATTTCCAGGCTTACTGTTTTCAAGCTGTGCCAGCAACTGATAATACTTAAAGTTTGCACAGATTTATTTACTCAATACCACCTTTGGACTGAAAGTCCATTCTGAAATTCAGAAAAACTTCAATTTCTCTAGTGAATCATTTGTTTTAATAAATTAAAGCTTTGTCAAGTTAGGCAGAGACAGAAGCCCAGCTTGCAAGCATTTAAGCATGCAGAGCTGTTCCCTCATTTATGGCCTGCTTTTGCAGACACTTCACTATGTGCTTAAATATGCATTATGAGTAGTCCCATTACCTTAAATGGGATTGATTCCAGTGTATAAAACCGGGCCAGAATGCAAGGCATTATTTACTTTAATGAGTAAGATGTACATATTCCTAACGCTTTTTTCCTCTTCCTAGACAGAAATGAGGTTATTCTCTTCAGGCATCACATTCGTAGACTGAAAACCTTGATCTTATTTTCCAGGCAATTCTTTCTCCAGTAATGTTTTATCCTGAAATATGTTCAGACTTGGAATTTTACAAAAAGCCAACTCAATTTTGTCATTTTGAGATGCTAACTTGTTTTTGTTCAAATGACTGCCACTTTCTGCTCCAAGTCAGAATGTGAGCAAGTTAATAATCCTCTTTTATCCTGTCACCTCTCTAACCCAGGACCAAGGAACTCCAGTGATGCCTTCCTCAGAAATACCAGAATAAGCACTGCAATGCTACAGAGGCAGTGTAGAAAATGCAGAGGTATTATTTTCTGGAGCCTTTTCTCTGAGCTTCGCAAATGATTGCTTTAATAAATTCATCTGGGCTTAAGCCCTGTTCAGTCATGCAGCAGAGGAGAAGCCAGGATGTTAACTTTGTCTCTGCCCCAGCTAGTGGCCGTATCAGTAGTTAGGTCAGCCAGCTCCGTCCCATTCATGGGTTGGGAGAGCAGGACCAGCTGTGAGCAAGCCCAGTTCTGGAAATCTTGTACCCAATCCATGACATCTATCAGGTCTGTGCCTGCATAAAGAAGGTAATTAATCTTTTGTTGAAAGCTATTTAGTTCTGATGTCTTGGAGCATACAAAATATAGTATCTATCCACAAAAATCTGAGCTTTTTTCCAAGGCAGAATCTGGAATCTACTGTTAAACGAATAAAATTACTCAGTGTCCTTTGTGAGTGTGAGCTGCTGTTGAAGTGCTATGATTTGCTCAAAGTATACTTACGAATGTGGGTTCTAGACTCTAATTAGCCAAGCACAGCAGTCTAAATCTCTGAGACTACATTTGTCCCAATGGTCAAAATTCCATTATAACTAGCCTGTAATTTACATGAATGCAAACTGTGTTTTCACAAAGCTTTCCTAGCACCTCCAACACAGCATTTAAAAATAACCCATTCATTAGCAATTACTAAGTGTTAGTACACCATCTTTTCATAGGTATTTGTGCTGCAGAACGCTGACCAAAAGGATTAGAGCTATTGACTAAAACAAGGGGAAAGAACTGCAGCAACTTGCATCATGCATTATACATAGCATGAGAAATCCCAGTGGCACCCAGACACTGGAGGCAAAATTTCCTCCTCAGATCCTCACAGTAATAGCCGAGTTGGGTATTCTGCACACAGAGAGAGAGCAGATTCCCACAAATTCAGGCTGACATCAAGGTACAGTGACTGAATATCACCATTCAGTATAATCCCAGGAGGAGGAATTTGCACTGAAATTTTAACACTTTAATGCACATGTGTGAGTTCAAAGGGAAGGTGATGCAAAAGCAAGAGTAACATGAGATTCTAGAATTCTAAGGGTAGATATAAATCTATTTGTGAGGGTCTGGAGGTGACACTTCAGCCGAAGAAAGAAAATTTAGCCCTCAATTATTAAGTTTAAGGTGCCAGTTTCAAGACTGAGGAGCCAGGTCATTTTATACCTCAATATAAAACAACTGTCATAAAAGTACAAGCAGTGTTACATCATCTCTAACCTCCTTCATCTGAAGTCATATTAGCATGCTAAAGTCAAATGCGAAAAGTGAAGGAAAGTACTTAATAAATCACAGAATGGGATTTAGATCAGTGAATGTGAAAACATCTCCACAATCACACAGTGCAAAAACTTTGCTAACAAAATTTGCTGTGCCTAATTCTTTTTTTACACCTTTTGTTATACTGACTTTGTTAAGTGTGAACTGGCAAATCCTCCCAACTCATGCAGAAGGACGTTTCCTGGTTTAGTGGGTGAATTCTAAACTGATGACATTTCAGGGAAGGAGCAGAAATCAAAAAATTCAACAGCTCACAGGCTAAACAAGCAAAATACTCACCCCACTTTAGTTGCTTGGAGTGTAAGGGGGTAACTTGAAGTAGTGTGATCTGAAGATTTGGTCCGGTATTTATCAAAAAGGTTCAGGTTTATTTTCCTTCCTGTTTCGTCAGAAAACTCTGGCAGATCAGTCTTGTGGCGTTTCTTTCTTTTCCGTTGTTGCTCAAGATGCAACATAATTACTTGTCTGATATTCATTTAAGAGGCAAACTCTAAGTCTAAATCATAGTGGTAAGTTGTGTAGCAAAATATAGCTAGATTCTACTTGGTTTGGTTTTGGTTGTTTTTTTTTTTTTACACTTTCACTTCTTTTCTCCTAGCATTTCCCACCAGGGACTTTGGTGTGACTGTCAGCTAAATTATCAATTAACTAAAGGAACCCTTCCCTTCTCTACAACTCTTCTCATTAGTAAGAAGAAAAGGAGGATAACAAAGAAACCTTAACTGATTTATCTGTGTATTTCTCCATATAGTCAGGATTCAGTCATAAGAAAATACAGTAGAATCAGTCACGTCATGCACTCCTCAGCAAAATGACACTATTTACAGAGCTCATAAAAGGCCTCCATTGCTCCTAATTTTAAATGAATTTGCAGAAACATTATTAAACAAAGTGAGTGAAGTGGTTAAAATTGGTCCTTGCCAGGCAGAGTCCACTCTCATTCCTCTGACCTGGTTTTGGCCGGGATAGAGTCAGTTTTCTTCCTAGTAGCTGGCACAGTGCTATGTTTTGTATTTAATATGAGAATAAAGTTGATAACACACTGGTGTTTTAGTTGCTGCTAAGTGTTGCTTATCCTAAATTAAGGATTTTTCAGTTGTTTCCCATGCTTTGCCAGTGAGAAAGTACACAAGAAGCTGGCAGGGACCGTGGCCAGGACAGCTGACCCGAACTAACCAAAGGGATATTCCATACCATAGAATGTCATGCCCAGTATATATCTGGGGTGAGTTGGCCAGGAGGGGTGGATCACTGCTCGGGGACTGGCTGAGCATCAGTCAGCAGCTGGTGAGCAATTACATTGTGCACCCCTTGTCTTTCTAGGGTTATATTTCACCCTCTTTTTGTTATCTTCCTTGTCATTACTACTATTTTCATTATTATATTTTAATATTTATTTCAATTATTAAACTGTTCTTACCTCAACCCACAAGTTTTACTTGTTTTCAATTCTCTCCCCTATCCCACTGCAGGGAAAGAGGCAGCGAGCAGCTATGTGGTGCTAGTTGCTGGCTGGGGTTAAACTGCAACTCCCTCTCTCTCAACACCTCCCTGCTTGGCCAAGGAGGGATGCTGGCTCTGACAAGACCTTTTCTCAAGAGCTGCTGAAGGCATTTACTGAGGGATTGATCGTTTTGTCCCCAGCCATTCAGATCAGTACCCAGGGACTCTTCCACCTTCTAGGAACAATAAATTCTTCCTTTTACTTTTAGCCCTAAAGGTCTACATATGACTGTGCTTAAGGAGACCTAGAGGGAAGGCAGCTCACAAAAAGCAAAGAAAAGCAGGCTGCCTTATTACCCTTATTAAAGTGAGGATGCTTAAAGCAGGAGGACAGAGGGAGGAGAAAAGCTCAGATGAAGGAAGGAATGGGGGATGTAGGGAACTCCACATCACGCTGAGAGAAGGGTGAGGGAACACTGTAGACTGGGAATTTCATGGGAATTGCAGGGATCAAAGCATCCCATGCAAACACAGAGTAGGTTGTAACAATGCTGGAATTTCACTTAAGTTATAGATGCTTCGGAGCTAAAACTGGACCCTGAGTTAATAGTAGTCCAAAACAATATATGAATAAAAATATCTTAATAATGGGTACCTTTCATATTTCCACAGACACACTCGGGTAAAAAGCTAGGGTAAGGGCATCCACACCAGGGATAACGGATTCTGTTTATCCTTGGGCATACTTAACTCTTCAAATTCTCAGAACTTTGAAAAAGTCCCTTTACGTCTCTTTAGGTGGCTGTGTATCCTAGCCTGAACAGTTATTAGTAAGGCTCTAAAATTGTTCACCTCCTGAGGCTATGTAAAACACTGCAGGTGTACTTCAATAATTCATTAAATTTAATCAGTCTAGTCCTACTATCATTAGCAAGGTAATATATGCATAAGCAAAAAGGTAATCAACATTAAATATTTAGAAAAAATGTTATTATGACAAATTCTAATGGATGCTAGGTTTTAAAACACTAAACATATTTATTTTGCATTATTAAAAAAACCTCTGGATCCATTAAGCAAGTGGAAGATGAGAAAGCCTGTGCGCCAAACCAACCCAAGCTTCTCTAACTTGCAGTCTACTGCAGAATCATGGCCTAAATACTGTTTCATAAAAATTATACCCTGGTCACCAGGTTTTCAAAATAGAACTGCAATTAAAATTTGATGGCCTCTAATTCTGCTACCACATTGTAATGGGTTGACCCTGGCTGGATGCCAGGTGCCCACCAAAGCCACTCTATCACTCCCCCTCCTCAGTTGGACAGGGGGG
>JANZLQ010000002.1:32587046-32609528 GCA_026212715.1 Elanus axillaris | reverse complement strand
CCAACAACTTAAATTCAATAAAACAGGTGAAAAAATGATAGTAACCTTATATATTTTACACCCAAGATAAACCTAAAAAACTTGTAATGTTTTCCATTTTACAGTGCTGGAGAAGGCAGTATTTTGACCCAGTACTTTGGTATTTATAACTCCACACTTCTGGACAAAAAAAACCACCAATAACAAAAAAAACAAACAAAACCCAAACAAATAAAATTCTTTCTGGACTTACAGTGGAAAGACAAGTATATATAAAAGAGGAATTACCTTATTTTAAACTCAATGTGCTAAATAATTGGCACAGTATGTTTTTTATCAGACCTTTAAGTTCCCAAAGAAAAAGACCAATGTCTAATCAAAGTTGCCCACCTGGAAAATTGTGGTTCTTGCTCAATGTTATCAGAATAGGCTCATTTACTGTAGTGACATTGTATAAAAATAGTCTGTGTATAAAACATTATTCTGATTATAGGATACCTTCTGTTAGCAGACATTCATTTTAAAGCATCACTACCCTTCTTAAAGCAAGACAGAGTACTGTGTTACTTTACAGTAATGAATGAATAGTAGTGAATACTGCACCCTAATAATGGAACTCCTTAGGATAATTACTGCTCAAATACCAGGGTAGTTGACTAAGCCCCATCTCTTAATACCTGGAATGCAAAGGTGTTACATTTGAGGTCAGTCTCAAGAAGAGTTTAAGTTTCCAGCTGTTAACTGGCTTCCTAGTGCACTGTCCCTGCAGGTCACCATTGCATCTTTACAGAGACACAGGCTCCTTCACTGGGAGACCCACGCTTTGCCTTTGTCTTGAGGGAAGGGCTGGCCGCTGCTTAGAAGGATCTGTCTATCCACCAGTCAGTTATTTGCAAACCACCCCAACAAAATCTAATGACGCCGAAAGTAATGGAGAAATTTACTGCCTGGGCAGAAAAGTATTAAGGCAGACTGTGATAAAGGGAAACAAAGGGGTTTAATAACTGCGAGATCCCTGTTGAGTCATTAGCCAGCAATAACCACCAAACAAGACAGTGCCCTTTGCCTACTCAGCCCTGCCTGAACAAACAAGGAAACAATCACCCAGACTCTGACACTGTACAAATTAAACGACCTGCTTGTGCCTGCATGGGAATGAAAACCCACTCTTCCTCGCTGCTTACAGCCTCCACAAGCCATCACCTACATGACTTACAATCCTTCCCCAAGAAAGGGAGTGAGACACGGGTCCTTAGGACATCAGTGTGGTTCTTATTCACAGACGTCCATGTCTCTATTTAATAAGTATGAAATAACTGAAGGAACAAGGAATTAATTTATGGAATGAGAACTGTTTGGCAATGAGACAAGGCTCTTGAAACCTGATATCCTATGTACTAGCCAAACACAGTAAAAAGAGAATTCACATCATCTGTTTGTTGGACAGAAACAGTGAGATAGGATGGATTAAATAGAGTTTCATATTAGAAAGAACTCATTTTACCAATAGTATGATGTACATGATATAGTATGATATAGTACATGGCACTATAAATGATATCAGACTGCTTGCTTACAAGTAATGAGCCATTAAGTAGAATCTTTGCAGATACCTAACAAGATGCTCTTCTCTAATTGACTTCATTGTTGGAAAAATTAACAAATCCAACTTTCCTTCTTTAAATGAAATGTGCTCAAGTTGTTCCAAGCATTGTATAAACATTTTCTTCATGAATGCTTGTGTACAGTGATAACGAATTTGGAAGATGAAATTCATAGTCAGTTTTAGAAGAGGGAATGTGTGCACAAACGTCCTTGTGAATCTCAAGGTGAAGTAAGTTTTTAGGGTTTTTTTATGACACATTTTTGTCATTGTAACCATCAGTGATGGCTGGAGCTGACATCCTTATTAATAAGTTTTCAAACTAATTCTCAAGCAACCTAGCGGGGAGAGAATAACTCAAGCAGGCTAGTATCCAAAAAGTCTGACTGATCAAATCTCTTGGAACTGCAAAATTTTGATGACAAAACAAAACCACTTCATGTCTGTCCACATTTTCCAAAGATTTACTTGAACACGGACTAATTCTAACTCTGATCCCTCAAGTGGGAAAACCAAGAGAAACAGCTCAAGTCTGCAGCATGCAAACAGGGTGAGACCAGAATGAGCAAGAATCTCAAGAGACACAGAAATATGTACAAAACTGAAGTACCAAGCATAAAAATGGAGCACAGACAGAATTTCAGAAAAACTATTGACCACAGCTGCACACTCCCCAGTAGCCATTGGAGGTCAAGTCACAGCATACACATTGGTTCCTTGCTGTTCTGAGAGCATTTTTATCTGCTCCCAAAGGTAGGGAAGTCTAAACCTAGGATTCTGGTTATGGTGGAAGAGGCCCAAGAGCAGTAGCTAGCTAACTGGCTCTACAGGAGAGACTGAATTGCTGCCAGATGCTAGCAGTTTAGCTAGTGCACACCCTTCCAGTCTATTGTGATGCAAAATCAGAAAGTTGTTCTGCTAGGGACAAGCAATGAAAATTCCTACAGTCAACACAAAAAATACTAGACAATATCTAATCAGCAATAGACAATCAGCATCTATAAAAGAAATTATCTATGTTACGATATTTTTATATCAGTTATAGTTACAAATGCCACTGTGATATCATGCAGCAGTTTGTAACTACAGATGCCAGTATTAGGGAGCAATAAGACTTGTTCTGCATTGTAAGAATTGATACAAATGCAGACCCTGTTTCAGAGAATTCATAATTTACAACAAGATGCAGTAGCTTGATACCAGAAAAAATAAGGTCAGGGTGGACAAATACGAATATGCTTTTCTGAATTACTGGGTTTGATAATTAGCACAGTTTCACTTGCCCACAATAATTGGGGGGGGGGGGGTGTCACAGAGGGAACAATTTTCTCCACCCTTTCCATTCTGGAGTTTACCAAG
The DNA here is from genome assembly GCA_026212715.1 of Elanus axillaris. Taxonomy (NCBI): domain Eukaryota; kingdom Metazoa; phylum Chordata; class Aves; order Accipitriformes; family Accipitridae; genus Elanus; species Elanus axillaris. The sequence goes on along the minus strand of JANZLQ010000002.1, from coordinate 32,606,587 downwards.
GTTTACTGCTCTTTCAGTTTTGCATTTTAAACTGGATTTCTCGTCCCTTTTCCTATCCAATTTGGAGCATAATTTGTCATTGTCATTCTGAGATGTGGCAGCAATCAAGTAGAAATAGTGGCCAGTAGCCACAGTAAATCATGACTGGGGAGTAATTAACTTGTCTGTAATTAACCATGGTATCTGTCAAGAAACTGTTGTATCTTATAACTAAGGAGTGGAAAAATTCACATCTAGCATAATTATTGATGATCACTTCAAATGGAATTTATTATTTAGGCATATAGACATTTGAGCAAGAAAGCAGATCATCCAATGTTCTGAACATCCCCACACTAAATAAATAAGATCATTTCTTCACCCAGACCATTACTGTGGACTGGGTCTACAGAAAGTCCTCTAAGTTCCCCAATCACTGGATGATTGCCTTACTAAGTATCTATTTCACCCAAACCTGCAGTTTTCTTGAAATCAGTATTAAAATTGTTATTTCCTGAGATCTCTGATGTAACTTCTAAATTGCTTAGGGACACTACTACAGTTTAAACTTGCACAAGAAACAGAACCAATACTACATTTTAGAGATCTATGGGTCGGAAGGGATCATAGCACCTAGTCTTAGCCCAGCCTAGCTCATAATGTGGATGCTTTCAGGATGAAGAACAGAGGGATGTGTCAGAATTTGCAAATCAGAGCCCCATTAACAGTCCACCTTTGGCTGATTTATATCACATGTTAATACCAACCAATACAATTTCAAATGCTTTCTGCACATTACAAAATTGAGCTTCATTCAGACCAGTAGAGAGAGGCCCTAAGTGTTCCCAGACTTGTACTTTGCATAGTCTTTCCACTAATGCAAAACAAGAACAAGGTTACTTAATTTAAATGGCGCTACATGCATTCTACACTTACTTTGCACTAATGCAAGTAACTGTGCTTTTACTTATGCAGGTCCCCATGAGAGTCAAATCTATGCCAACGAAGCACAGGCAGAATAAGGACATCAGTGGTTTAATATCTGTGGATGCTGACAGGTCCCGTCAGCATAAATACAATGCACAACAACTGTCAAAATGCAAATAGTGGGAAAAGTCCCTAAGAACAACTTATTACCATTGCTGACCTCCATAAGAACAACTGCTGTACTGTGAGCTTCTAACTGACTGAAAAGCAGAGATATAATTCGTTCTATATAAGCTGGGCTTAGGGCTGCAGTAGGAAAAAAATGTTGTTTAGATGCTAATTAATCCTATAAAAGTACAAGGAGGAGTGAATTGTGCCATTAAATTGCAACACAGATGTTTCTTGGGCTCCATGCCCAATTTAAAAAAAAATAAAAGGAGTTGAGTATATGTTCGACTATTAGAAACAATTTCTCCTTTTCATAATGAAAAAATAAGTCTTACTGCCCTGACGTTCCAGGCCAGTGGGGCTCTGTGATGACTCCCCTTCCGCTTGCACTGTGAACACCCAATAAAGCTGGTAAGCTATAACAGAAGCTGAAAGTAATCTCACAGGAAAACTTAATAGGGTGTATTGTTGGTTCTAATTCTAGATTTGACTATAGATGCATTCAGATTTCTGCATTTAGAGACTTTGCAAATAGATACAACACCGGTATCTGAAAAATACATTCCTCTCTGCTGCTCTGGGAATATTTTTACTTTTGCTCCTAGGGCACAGACATTGTAACACACCTCCTGCTCACAGGGAAGTTAATAATGTATTGAATGACTGATACAAGAAATGAATCATTGTTGTGTATTTCTGTGGTTTCTGATCTGTTTGTTCTGCAAAGCCCTTTGTTCTAATATTTATAAGGTGTCCCAGTAAAATATGTTTTACAGGGAAGGATTTAAAAGACAGTCTTGCATGAATAAACTTCATTTCAGAAATGACTTTCAAATACAAATAATCTGGTCATTTTAGGCTCCCAGTAATTTCTTTAAGCTAATTACATAGACTGATTAAAAAAAGACAAAACCAAAAGCCATTTTAAGTGGCTTCTATTTCTCCTCCTCCTGCCCCCCCAACCTCTCTTTTTTTTATTCCCATGCTGTGAAATTTGGTAAAATATATCTGGAAATGCTGTTTAATGTGTTCATTTTCATTTGGGTAAGGGCTGTGGCAAGGAATAAAACAGGTACATCAACACTGTTTCTCATTAGACTGGAACAGGCAAAAATCCTGATCCTATAAGCTGCACAACTAAATCTTCCCTGGACCAAGGCAGACATCGCATACCTCTGAGAGCGAAGGGGGAAGGAGCTGCTCAGGATGATTCATAGCCCAATGCTGACAAGGATGTTCCAAGGAGTCCCAGCATCAGGCAGGTTGATCTGGGATATGGGTAACTTGCAGGATGGCCGGGCAGAATTGCTGTCTAAAATTTACTAGGTTGTCACAGCTACAACTCTGAGTACGGCAGGTCCCAGTTCCCACTAATCCTGTTACAACATCAGAAGTACACACAAACTGTTCACAGACTGCTTGCTGCTCCATATACATGTGGGGTGCTGCAAGCCAGAACACCAAGAAATACAGGATTTTTGCTTGCTTCATTCAATGGCAGAATCACGAATTTGAGGTCTCCTTTATTTACTTTGCTACTTGATTAATCATTTACCTTGGACAAACTTGATGGCAGTATTTCCAGAAAGTTAATTTTATTATGTAAAAGCAACATTCCCTCCCTCCTCTCTGTTCTCCTACGCTTCCTTTTCCTCCAAACACTAACAGTGGTCAGAGAAGATATAAGATCTCAAATTAATTTATTCAAAAAGAAGAAATAAGCAGAAGTAAAGAAGACAGAAGAGCCAGTGCAAAAGTGGCAGGGAAAAAAAGCAGCTTAGTGGGCTACTTATCCTTCCACTGAGTTATTCACCTTTACATTTAAATACTTCTCATAAGATTTCAGTTTTTCTCAACTTTCTAGGGATGATAAGACACCTGCCCAGGATCAGGATTTCTAGACAGCATACAAGGTTCAGATTTTTCAATACTTATGAAAACAGGCCCCGAACTGAGACCAATAAACAATGACTAGGAGAGAAGACACCTCAGGGAAACCAAAAATGACTAGTTGTGAGAAAATATTTACAGATTGTTATGTACTTGATTCCCATTCCCATACCCTGTTACGAAAGGCTCCAATTAGCACACAAACCACCAGAAAATTCCCCTAAATAGGCTCTTGGTCTTCTGCAGCTGTTTAGTGGGTAACTCAGAGCTCTTCCAGGTCTCCTCTTCCCTAAGGCCCACCTGCCCACAGCCACTCTTAGGCACATCCAGGGGAGAAAAAACATCAGTGTGAATAAATCAGTGACAGTTCTTTACCCTTGGCTCCTGTGTCTAAGAGAAAGTTTGCCCTAAATAAGCAGTTGGGAGACAGGTGAAATGCTGAAGGCCTACAGCGCCCATCGGCAGCTATGGGAGCTACACGCAGTTCATGGCTGCCTAGCTCTAACAGGCTGCATTTCACAAACTTGCTTCATTACTGTTACTGAGCCCACTCCTGCATGTAGCTCATTACTGGAAACTGAATGAGGCAGCTTTTCCAAATCGGGCTGGTTAAGATTTTGTTGTTGTTGTTGTTATTTACTAAGATTTTCTGTATCAATACTCTTAAGGGAGTAAATTCAAATTGTGATTAAATGTAGCTCCCTCTTTCTCCCTTTGAAATGCCTTTTCAAAGTGGTACAGAGCAGCACTGAATGTCAGCCTGCATGAAACACTGAGAAATCTTATGTTCAGCTGGCACTGTGGAAGGGCTGGCAGCATGGATCCCAAGTGAGGCAGATCCCACTGATTTCTGTGTCATCACGCCTATTAATTCCAGTAGCAAATTGGTCATGGTGGGCATTTAATCCTATATTACCTAGCAAAAGTCAATGAAGGTAAGGTTAGACCTTAAGCAGTACGTCTTTCTCTTGCCACCACCAAATATCTGGCTATACTTACATTCCAAATTGTTATTTTCCATGAAGAAAACATATCTTCCCATCTGTAATACAGCTCATTCAATAGTAAATATTTATATATGGCAGTGCATTTTGGCAAGGAAGGACACTAGCACTGTGATTAAAAAGATGGAATTTTCTGCATGTTGGGCAAACAGCTTAATGCTTTGATTCAGAAATATGCATCTAGTTAAATCCAGGCTTATGGGTCTTCCTTGTAGTGATGGATTTAAGTATGTACTTAAGTGTTTTCCTGAAGCACAGCTTAACAGATGGAAAACCTTTTGAAACAAGAAGACTGAAAATCAAAAAGCCCTGAAAGGTGGCTATTTAAATCTTCACATAATCCTATTTGCTCAAATATTTACAGGATTCCTTTTTTTGTCAATAGAAAAAAAAATCATTATTTTAATAACTGTAGAGAATAGGTTAAACAGGTAACTGAGAGCACCAAGGAAAATTAATTTTATAAATTCAATGTTCTTGCAAATCCTTTTCTCCCCCCACTACCTGACCCTAGAAGCTACTATTAGGCAGTCTTAAACTGGGGGCCTGTTATACTTCTTCACATGGCTCAGTATGAAGAAATACCTATTCATATCATGACAACTAGTTCAAGCTGATATATTAGAAGAAGAAACAGAGAGCACAAGAGAAAAAGAAGCTGTTGTTCAAAATCAGAAATATATTGCCAAAGGGTATGAAGAAAACAAATACTTAGCAAAGCTTCTCTGACAACTTAATTTATCTGTGTAAATGATACAGCAATTTAGAATAAAGCTGGGAAGAATGTGATTTGTGGAATTAATGAAGTGTATGACAGTGAAGGTATCTGAGGTAAAAAACACAATTGCTAATGCATTTACAAAGGTAGAAATACACAAATCTTTCATTAACCCAGGTATCAAAAAGAGGAGAAAAAAAAAAAAAAACTCTTGTAGACAGATTGACAATAAATGTCTTTTTAGGAATAAATAAAGCATCCTCATTTGGGTAAGCAAAAACTGCACACAGAATGGGAGCATAACCTGAGTGTGACCTACAAGGCTGAGGAAGAAAGTGCATCAGATGTGTTATTACTGATATAACTAATCACTCTGCTCAAGAAAAGCATAGGTCTGGGAGGAAAACACAAGAGTGAGGAGTAGGAGAATGGTTTTGGCAGATCTCAACAGCAAAGATTGCCACAGTAAATGCTCATTGCACACAAAGTACGCTTCAGCAGGAATAAAGCTGGACATATATTTTAATAATAATATCCCAGGTCTCCCTCCATTCTCTGTAACCCCCAGACACCTGCTGATGTCTATTATGTTATTTACATTTATCAGAGCCTTGGCCTTGTTATGGGTCCTACCAGAGTGCAACACTGGAAATGTCTGTATTGCCTCTAATAATCTGCTCTTGTCTCCAGGATTTGTAAGTACACACTTATATTCTATCAAAGTCAATGGGACTAATGACACACTTGGAGTCCAGCATATGCTAAACTGTTTTGCTGGAGCAATGTCACAAATTCATGACTTTTCAGGATTTAAAAGAAAAAAGAAAAAAAAAGAGGACAAAGCTAAAGTGGAAATGATAAAAAAAAATAATCCTTACAAAGGATTGTGGTGGTGTTATTGAAGTCTATGACTAGGACAATATGACTCCCATCATTTTTAATCAAGGCCCACTAAGGGCATAGCAGCACTATGCTTACTGTCAGGCCAATTCTATCTACCTAGCACCAAAGGCATTCCCGAAAACCAGACAGCATTTCCTTCATTTGAAGAGTTTTCTCATTTTCATGTATTGGCAGAAGATAGTACTGCTACTTCTAGAAAGACTAACTCTTGTGCTAATGGTATCCTCAGCTCACAGCCATTCATTTTAAAATTAATGGTGATGTGTATTTTTGTAGGACTAGTACTTGACTCAGTGAAAATTTAGCCCAAGAAGGTTGCAAGATTTTATATATGTTTCATTTGATATTTTCAAGTTTTGAAGACTTGTACAATGATTAAATGATTAATATATTTATTCAGCAAAGTCCTGCATTCATTACCAGTTTATTATCAGCTAGAAAGAAAGAAAATAAGACCAAATTTGCAGAAGCGAGCTCCTATATTTCAGTGTGGAGCTGCTGGAGACTGTAAGCACTCTCAACCTTTACAAAATGAAGCCCTTAATGTTTAAACACTGACATTCTCTTTGTGATGTCAAATGGGTATCTTAGCCTTTTGTGAAGACTAAGTTTCACAAACAGAATGCAAAAATGGTATTTATCACGATGAGTGGGACATGAGAAAAAGGGGACAGCAAGAAAAAAATGCAACACAATGAAATGAAATCAAAGAATATACATATGTGTTGCATTAATAAAAGACTTTGGAAAGACAGAGAGCCATCATAAAAAGACTAGGTAATGGGCACAATAAAGGCAATGAATAGGATTAGATAAAAAGCTTAAGAAGATAACAAAAATAGTTTATTCAAGAAATAAAAAAGAATGACAAAGGGCACAAAGGGAAAATCAATTCACATTTTTAGCAGAATGGACAATGGGAAAGCTATTCTGAGTTCAGCTAGATATAATTACATCTTGTTACCTTCTATAGACCAGAAAAATATTTCAGGTCATTGTCTATGAATTTACAGAAATCCTAACATTTCAGGAGTTTGGAGATTTAAATATTTGAAAGTATTAGCACATATAAACCATACAACTTTATTTTCAATATACAAGAATAGAAAAAATCCTATCTGACTCCAGCTGAAAGCAAAGCCATTAATTTAGAGTGTGTCACATAAGGCTAGAAAAGAAGTGATCCCTCAGCTTAAATTCACAGATGGATATGCATCAAAGGGTACAAAATCAGATCTGAGGATGTTTCTCATGTAGAAAGACATTCTGTATGCTATCAGGCTTTTTAATAACCAGAAGATCCACACTATTTCTACAGTCATGATGCAGCTTCTTAGCATGAAAACAAAGAAAATGGACATCAAAAAAACTACACTAGAGTCACTTAATTCTGAAGTGAAGTGGCAGCACATATCCTCTAGACAAGATGATGACTCAAGCTACTGCATTGTAATAAAATATATTCTTGTATCTTATGTTCTTACAGCAACTAACCGTAATACAAGCAACACTGTATTACGGTAGACACCAAATAACTGTGTGTCCTCCTCAACAGAAAGGGTAAGGCTGAAATCTGCCACCCAAGATGTTTTGTAGTATAACCATTACACTGCCTCAGGTAGCAGATGCCATGTTAGTGTTAGATTCAGTATGTCAGTTCAATCCAAGGCAATACAAGATATTTTAACTCTGAACTAATAGAAAAGCCATAGTTGAGGCCTTCCCATTGGACAGACATGTGTCTTATGATGTAATATACAGAATAACTGAGTCAAAATATAAGGAAATTAGAAAACCAAAGCTCTTTGTCTACTTGTTCAAAAATTGAAGTTCTTTTAGCATAATACTATTTGGTGTACCATACACCGTGTTCCAAAATAGATGAACAAGGAACACTATGGTAGGCGAGCTGAGCAAAACAAGTAACAAAAAATGTCCCTACCCCAGAGGACTTGTAATCGGAGGATGGAAGCTGTTTCAATATAGTGAAGCAGATTACAAAGAGAGAAAGCACACAGCGTGGGATGGTCTTTGCAGCCAGCATGCTCTGTGCAATAAGTGAGTTTTCAGAATTACTCTAAAAGGTGAGAGGAAGGAAGTTTGACATAACGGACCCAATCCAGCAAGTTCTCTGCATGCAACACTGCCTCATACAGAGAGCCCACAGGCCAGAGTTCATTGATTTGAAACCTCTTGCAGGGAAAGATTTAAAAAACAAATTATGCAGTCTCACCAAAAGAAAAACACTTCATGCCGAACAGCAACTTAAGACTTCATACTTATTTTGGAGTAGCTATCCAAGAACAACTTCCAGTACTGACAACTCCTTAGTCATGTTTCTGTAGAAGACACCATTCTTGGTGTGACATGTTGTGTAACTTCATGCTCTGATATGAAACAGTCAGTCCTTCATGCTAATATTTTGTAGGCAATCACTGCAGAGATCAGAGAATCCAATGCTTCCTTTAACTTATGGAGAATTATCTTAATCTAGCACTGAGACTTTAATTTCAGGAGGAAAAAATATGCTTAAAGAGACACTAACTATTATTAAGATACTGTTTCAAATGTGACTAGCAACCCTTCTTACTTGGCTCATTCATTCAGTAGTTATATTCAGGTCAAACAATGGAGCCCCCTCTCCTCCAGATACTACATTTGGTCAAGGGTAGGAATGACCAACCACCACTGCCTCTTCTCATTTTGGGTAAGAACCGAGTTTGATTAGACAGTTGAAATACTAAGCATTTGAGGCGTGATAGTACTCAGGTTTATCTGAGTGAAGAGATCCACTTCATATATTTTAAAGTCATTTTCATTTTCTGCAGTGATCTGCAAACTCCCCTTCATTGGAAATGGCTGTGGGAAGGTATCAGTGTAACTACATAGGAAAAAAAAATCCTGAACTAATGTCACATTCAGAGCCAGTCTTTGGAGAAGAAGTATAATGCAGTGGTTAAGACTTCAGCCTGCATTTAGAAAAACTGCTTTCAATGTACTGCTACTACCAATATCTGTAATCATCATTTCTGTACCTTTGTTGTGCATAAAAAGGTGAAGAAAGGAAGGACACCACAGGTGTTTCATACAGAAGCTTTTTGAGACGTATTAGCAACTGCAAGGTACTCTGACGTGGTACATCAACATTGCACAAACTACCTGGCATGGGCAAGGAGAATGAAATATCAGACTGTATGGGAAGACAGACAAATATTCCCAAATGCTCAGCATCAGCTGACCTGCTTCCTCCAAAATCAATAGTGATATTTCCATTTCCTAAAAAAGGACCAAAGAAAATGTTCATCACTTCCAACAACACTACCCAAGAGCATAACTGAAAAAAGAACCACAAAACTGTCAGCAGACCAAATTCTCTTCACCAGCCCACACAAAATTACTCTAAAGCAGTAACTAGGATAACTTTTTCAGACAAGCAGAATTCAGATAGACATATTGAGACCCCAGGGAATACTTCATACAGATCATGGATTCATAGTATTATTAAAGATTGTTATTCATAAACAGCAAAAAAATAGTATTATGTATAGGAAACTCCATAGTTCTTTGTACGAGTAGATGTGTTTTGCTTTATTAACCCAAAGAAAACTCAGAAAAGACCACATGAATTTTGTTTCCAGGAGGAAAACAGAGAGAGATCTCACTTATGGACACTCTTAGGATGCTGCTGCCACATGTTTTCATTAAGATGGGTACAAGGAGTTAAAAATCAGAAGTTTGGGCTTGCCAGATCTTAATGTAGCACTTCACATTTTATTAGCAATGTAACAGTTTACCTCAGCTAAAAATATGACTAAGGGTATCTTTAAACTAGTGGGAGAAGAATCCACAAAGGAAATTACATTGGAAAATTATTTTTTCCTACATTATCTTTCTGCATTCTTGTAGTGGGAAATCATTCCCTCAAAACATTTGATTTGGAGGAACTTTTTTAGATTTGTTTACTTTTTTAAAAGCCAAGTTTTGAACTGAGAAAAGTGTGCTATTATCCTTAGGAGTAGAAATTGCAAAGTTTCTGACCACTGCATCTAATAAAAAAAAATCTTAGTATTTAGAAAATGTTGCATTCATTAAAAAGAAGCATTTTGGAGAAAGAGTTTGACTTCTGAATATCAGGGGAAAAAAAGACCTTTCTAAATTTTTTTCTAGATGGAATGAGGACACTTAACAGTGTTCTGACTAAAGAACGCCTGAAATAACTTCTCAGTGAAACGAATGTCTGTGAGGCCTCTGTTAAGATAGTATGAAAGAAATTGATAGCAAAGATTGACTGAGTATTGCTCAATTGGATACAGTTGTGAAAGACTTCTCTAAAATAGACAGCTTTGTAGAAGCTATCTTTACTATAGAAATTTTAAAGCTTCCTGTCCAACATGACCATATACAACTCTTTCCAAAAGTGCAAAGATGCCTTAGCTTTGTGCCTTGAGCCTCCATACCATTACAGTGACCAGCAGGAGAACAGACTTTTCCCTCAACTTTGTTACTGATCTGACATGCGGCTTTGCTGAAGTCTTTCTTCATGTCTCTGCTTACAAGTTCATTGCTGTATATCCAAGTTGTAAGCTCTTTCTAATTTGGGCTGCTCCCCATGAAGCATTCATACAGCAACCAACACAATGGGGTCCTGATATTAAGTTGTACTACTTGAATATACACCATTTTAGTTTTACATTGTAACACTATAGAAGTATGAATGGCAAGACAAGTTGTAAAGCAGTGGAGAATCAGCCCCAGTGTACAACTAAGCATTTTTCTGCTATCTTTCACCTTTATGCTAAATTTGTAAAGTACACAATAGTAATTTGGGTTTTGCTGCTATTAATCCCACTTATTATTAAGGGGATTTTAGTAGTGTTTACTCAGAATTTATGATGAAAATTTACAGGACAGTAGTTTCAGGGGAAAGAGAAAATTTAGGACTAATTGTAGGCAATTGGTAAATTGCATCATCAGTAAAAGTTGGTGAATAACTGATTCCCAATACACATATCTCAGCATTTTTTCCTTTAAAGATAAAAGAGAAGGAACACTGCCAGCTCTTCATGCTTACAGGAAAAAGTGGATTAAACCAGAAGAGCCTAGTTTAAGTCTGTTGAAGACTTCACAGCCTTAAAAAAATGGCAGTGACTTGTAAGAATTTCCAAGATAGTACTGAATGAAACTGAGGGAGCTCACAGTAGTGATGACTAAACACTGAAAAGGTAAATACTTACAGAAGGCAAACATTTTGTTTATGGTAAATTGGGTACTAAGTTAAGATTTCACTGAAACTCTGCAGATTTACCCATTTGATTATCTTGCCCAAGCTACAGCCACACAGTTAATTTAAGTAGCAACATGAAATTTGTTCATTGGTCCACCACAAATGAAGAAGTTTAATTTTCCACTCTTTAGTAAATTGACTAAACAGTTCAATGAGGAGAGCAAGGTAAATGGATTGGTGATTTCCTTCAATAAATTTAACAGAAAAGATTTTAGGGAGATGAGTTTGATAATGTAAGGATCACAGGAACAAGCTCTGACATATGCAAATGGGTACTAACAGAAATAGACAGCCAGTCACTGTAAAGAGGGAGGTTGCTGAGAGCAACTACACTGAGCCCCTCTCACTACATAGAGCTCCAGGAAAGGAATAGTTTGTATAGATATTGCAGGGGGTCAGGATTGAATTTGAATATTTTCAAGTGTGGGTGAATTATTAGCATCTCCCCTTCCTTTCACCGTTACATTCAGCTGCAAGCTGGCCTCAGACAACCTTGTTTTCCCTACAAAAATTTGCAGAAAATGCAGGACATGGGTGAGATTAGAGGTAATATGCTATACATTCTATTCACACAGCTGATATTGCTGAGTTCAGTGGAAGTATTTACATACAGCTGGAAAATGATATTAAAGTCTTTCCTCATACCATTAACCTGATATGAATATATAATCTCAGTTTATTAACATTACAGAATTATAATGCATGAGTCTTGAAAAATAATCAAGACATTATTTGCCTTGATGTCAGCACACTTAAAATCTGTTCTACAGTCATCTCTCACTCTAACCTGGCATGTAGCAATGGTCTGCCCAAACCCTACTCAACTGTCTTTGTAAGACTTCAAGAGCACTAGAAACGATTGGCTTCACTGAGGAAAAGCGAAGAAGGAAGACCCAGATCCTCTCAGCCATTTTTTTTTTGTAACTTCCCAAGTCTTTTATCTAATAGTTCACAGAATTTTAAAAGGCTTCTGACTTCCTAATATCTTTCCTTCCTCTATTTAGAGAAGTTGATTTTCAACTGCAACACACTTCAATATCCTATGCTGTGGTACATGCCCAAGAATACACAAACCAGCCCTCAAAACATCAAAAATGATCCAACCAAGGTTGGCAGGAAAGTGAACTCAGAAGCTTTTGATTAACATCTCAGTTGAAATCACTACCATAATGGTATCAGTAAGAGTTTGATCATTGGCTACCATCCGGTCAGCCTCTATCATTTACCATGCATAACCATACAGCCAGCACTGTAACAAAACCAAAAAACAAACAAAAAAAAGGGGGGAGATTTGCACACCTAAGGTTTTCCAAATTATTTCAATGCCATGTGAAAAATCATCTTTTGACAGCCTTGTTGGCAGCAGATTTCTTACCTCTAGGAAAGAAAATTCTTCCCCAGACTTAACATCAGTGAAGATCAGAACACTTGCTCATAAAATAAAACACACATTTTTAGAAAGCAGTAAGAATCATTCTTGTGGATAAAAACAACATTTAAAACAATTTTGCATTTTTTCCACATTTTTACAACAGATTATGCCCCTCATCTTGGCCTGTATTCATTTTAGTAATTCTGTAACACATCCGTTTTCTAAGCAGGACAAAACAGTCCCCTTAGAGTGGAAAAGAATAAACTGAATTGTATTCCATTTATTTTTGTATAGTTTTTCTCATACAAAGAATCTGAAAGTGTCAGGAATATAATAATGACACCATTTATCCAATTCTTTCAAGTGTTATGTTCAGCTTCAGAACCCTTAAAAGCCTTATGTTCTAATAGGACAAATTATATTCCTTATAAAATCACTGCACAGAGAAGTTACATCTGTCTTCCTTTTTTTTTTTTTAATTTGTTATACTACTTTTCCATCGAACAATGGTTTCCAATGTCCACAGGTGCTGAGCACCTCTACTTCACCAGAACTCTTAAAGTCACCTCTAAGAAAAAACAGTCAAATAATTATATAGATTATATGAGGTGAGCGGTTATGAGCTAGCTTTACGAATCAACAGCATAAGGGTGTCAGGTCCAACAAAGGTGTAAAGACCTCTCCTGGTGTGCACTGTTCTGCTGCCACCATTCCTGACATCTGGAATATTCCACTGAAGTCAGTTGTTAAAAGAAAATCTTGGGGCTGTCCTAACAACACTGTGATCCACATGCAGAGTAATCTAATTCCAGAATGTCTTAGTAGGAAAAAAGCTAATGTTACTAATATAGACTTTTTTTTTCAGTTGGACTAAGCAGAGATTTAGAGAAAGAATTGACATCTATTAAAAGGATTGATGTACAGGTCTTCATAATACCTGTTGAGTCACTGTGGATAATTGTGAAGTAATAAAGCCCATGAATCTGCTGCAATCTCTAATCTTTGGTGACTGATCCACAGTTACAATGGCAGGCCATGGCCTCAGGAGCAATAGATACAGCATAGCCAACAACTTTGACAGTAAGCCATTAAGGAACTCCTGTTCTTCAGCCCCCAAGCTGGACTGGGAAATGCCAACATCTTCATACAGTACATCAGAATAAGAATAGATTTTCTCTAAATATCTAACAAAAAGACAAAGTATCATATGGAAATTCACCTAAATCTTTTATTCATACAGCAGCATCCTGGGGGAACAACAACTGCCTCCCGCAATAATTTCTCCTCTCCTCAGCTGTAACAAAAAACATCTCATAAATTTTGGTATAGAAAGTACAAAGAGACTAAGTAAAGCAAAATTGCAGGAACATTTCTATTTGAATGACTGTGACAGCATGATCCCCTAAAATTGATAAAAGGAGGCTTGTGGTAAGGAAAAGCTATTTAGAAAAATCACTGTCTACACCAAGTCCAGTCTGTACCAAATGATGCCATTATGACCTCTTAGAAGAATTAAAAGTGATTGAAAGATGATTAATATAGTGGCATGTACACACAGAAAATACCATTTCTGATGTATGTTTCCTACAATACTAGGATGCACAGAGGACAGTTAGGTGCCAAGTGATGAACAGAAACAGAGCCTTAAAACTGAGGTTCTGTGTGAGAAAGGGGAGGTTAAAGCTTATTTATCATTTTTTACCTACATGGCAGCCTATGCTAGACTAAGAATAAAAATAGGAGCACGAAGGGAAGGAAGAACGCCATGTTGAACAAAAGGAGACCATAAATTTAAGGGGAGAAACTATCAATCAATCCTAGACTGACAGACAGCATGTCACCACGCTCCTAAATAAGCCAAGATCATCCAAAAAAAGGACTTCATTGTTCAGCTTATTCTTCTGGTTTGCAACTGTTCTCTCACTTTGATCACCTAGAACTTCACTCTTATTTTGAATAACATTGTTTTCTCTGAGTTTGTCCAGAAACAGAAGAGTTACTGGACAACTACAAAGACAAAAATTCTAGAGAAAAATAAAGTAAATAAAACAGTCATGAAAACAATGGACAATAGTCACAGAAGACTACTTTGAAAATTTTCAGAGCTGTATAATTTTCTTTTCATTTTGAGGGAGTTAGCTTAGGGGCTGGTACTTTTACTGCAAGCATACGAGGAGAAATCTCTCCCTGCTTGGTACTAGCAAGAACACTCATGGCAAGGCTTAGGTGGTAGGCAGCATTTGTGTTACCTTTTGCTTTGGGTAATATCACTGGTTGTAATCCACTTGACTGGATGGGTTTTTCTTAAATAAAGAAAATAAACCCCAATTCCCACCAGTCTTTTATTAGCAGGTGGCAAAGTCTTGGATTTTGACAGAGTTGGTCTTTAGGTAAAAACCCCATGCCTTTTAGACATAAGTTGTCGAAGTTCAGAGGGGTTTAAATGGATTGGATTCTCTAATGCAATCTTAGCCTGCCAGCATTCTCTTGGATCTCAACATAAGCATGCAGCTCAGAAAAATCTATGGGGAGTGCCATGCTTTTCAATTTGCTGTATGTAAAAGACCTGAATCAACCCAGCGAAATTCTCAGAGCATGGAGATGGCTGAGAAGAAAAAAATTATACTGAATTATCTTTTCTCCTGCTCTCCACACTAAAATAACACAGAAGAAACTGCACATATATGTGAGTCGGGAGACTAGAAGTTCTCATTCCAGTTTATTCACCAAATAGCCATTTTATAAGCTGGACTTAGCAAGATTTCCCACTCATATCACACGCCAAAAAACCTACCATACTTCCTTACTTTAGAGATGAAGCAACAAAGACCTAGACATTTCTGGAGATTACAGAGGAATTCAGCACCAGAATCCTTCTTCTATCCATGATATTCATCAGAGCACACCAGGTCCTCACCTGCCAATATAATATGCATAAATTCATGCAGTTTCTTCATGCTCATTTTGCCAGACAGCACTAAATCCACACATGAATGTGCAGTATGAAAGAGCACAGCAATTCTGTGCTCACATGATGAATGTTAGGTGCAAATCTGAGTAGTTCAGCCTGGAGTTGCAAGTATTAAGACACATCTACAAGCTCTGCTGGTGAATGGCAAACCAACTTTTCAGATAATATACTCTTACCTGCAAACATATTAAAGGCTGAGTTTTTATTAGTAAGAAGGGTAAAATGTTTGACTGGAAGACTCCACCAAGGTTATTTTCTGCCTTAGAAACATAAGCTTGCCAATGCATTAAGACTTTAAATTGCAAGGAGGTTAAGGAGGTTTTTCAGTTGTTAATTTGTGCGACTTTAAATATTGCAAAGCTACATCCATTATCTCTTAAGTGAAAACTCAGATGTGCAGTATATCACACAAATTTATAATAATGATCATTGTGAAACACCAGTCATCCTTTCCTCCTTTCTCTGGTTAGCAGATACACACCAGAGATAAACCAAATTAGTGGTCAAGATTTTATAATCTGTGAGACTGAAGTCCAACAAATGTAAAATGAAAAAAGTGGAAAGAGATCCTGTGTGGCTGGCATAGTCTCTAAAGCACCATCACACCCTGAAAACACAAGGGAGCTGGTAGAAACTTTCTAGGGCTACTACCAGTTCAGCTAGCCCACCCATGACTGCTACTGGAAGCAGGACACTCTGCTGGATGGTCCTTTTGAGCGATGTCCCAGATTTCACATCTTCTGAATGGTGACATTAAGACCATATGGCCAAACCACTGGCTTGAAATAGAGATCTCAAAAGCAAAAACACAGACTATGAAGACACGTTTTTTCCCCCTAGAGTCCTGTGCCAAAATACCCTTGATGATAACTGAAGACTCTAAGGGGCCACAATTTTAAGAAGCAACACATCTATCATGATGGTAGCTACATATCACAGACCTCGGTGCAGAATAGAAATCCCAGCTGAGCACCAAAATATCAGATGTTTGAACAGACTCACAGACTGAGAATTCTTAAACAAGAATTGAAACACATAGCGTTATCTACCCACAGAAAAGAAGGACAAAATGTTTTCTTTTTCCATCAAGTATTCAGATATTTGTGTTCTGTAACAAGTCACCTTAATAGATTTAATCACATGGTTTTCTCTACCATGTATACTAATTTATATGCTGCTGAAAGCAAAGAAAGGTATTTTTCTGTGGAGTGAATTGTGCTGATGGTAATGTTCAGTGGGATTTGCTGCAATATCCCAGACATCTTTAATATTAATACTGTGTAGTCAAGGTCCATTATTTTTCTTAAGGCACAAAAATTGTACATGTAGAAGGATATACAGTGGGTTCAGCTGCAATTGCTCTGCCACTTACAATATTATTATCTGTTACATGGAAAACAGAGAACATTCTTCGGTTTAAAACATACCTGAATTATTTAATTTTTTTTACTTATCTTTGTGCAGGTCAAATTTACATATTAATACTAATTTGTCCTGTACCATTTGTCATTTCTAATTAAATGATGGCCTGCCATGAAGTTGCAGCACGCTTATAGCTAGCTCTGCAGGAAAGGTGAACATGGCACAGAGGAAAGAACATCTGGCAGTCTACACTCAGCTAAAGAAAAGATTGTGCAAGTCTGATATGAAAGTGAAAGAAAAATCCCCTTTACATCAGAATAGTTTCAAATGTAAGATACTAATAACACAATGATATAGTATTTACAGAACAGGACAGCTTTGCTTCTTTGACAAGTAAGACACTTCAATCAATACTGTTATTGCAGAGCTTAATCCAAATGTCATATGAGCCTCCTGAGGCCTAGGGCAGCTGGTAGGAAATAACTGAGTTCATAAAGAGAAGGGAAGGCATGTGAATGCAAATCTTCAGACTTTGTTTAGACCTGTCATGAAAGGCCTGATAGACTTGACTTTTCCCTTCATATTCCTCATAATTTCATAGATAAAAATGATCATAACCTAACAAGGCTGATACACACTCATGTGCAAGAACTTCCACCATCCAAATTGCTGTAAAGAAAGAACATTAAAATTGGCCAAATCCTCTATCAAACTATAGAGAAAATGGCAGCAGAGAGGATACCACGGAGGAGATGATGACATCTGCGAGCTGGCACTGGTCATTACCGAGTAGTTGGGATGTACCAGAGCAAAGGAGAAGGTTCAGCCAGAGATCTGAGTGAGCATAATGAGGTAACTGAACACTTCCCAGTACCAGAAACTAGAGGGAGTAACATTCCTGTATGTGGGATTGGGGGGCAAAGCTATACCTCAATTTATCTTGCCGTACAAGCACATAATGTCTTGGAATTGCACACTCTGAAGTGGCAGCTTTGGGAGGATACAGGTATACAGAATTAATAACCATTGAAAACACAGGGATGGTCTAGAATTTGTGCAGTGATAGCACATCGCTCTTTTTCTTTATTATTATTATAGTGAGAGAACCTCATCCAGAAAGTCTTTGAAATAGACACAAGACATACTTCATAATTCTTAGTCTGTAAAACTAAGCCAGAAAGGACACGCACTGTTTTGCCTGCATTCTTTGTAGAGAGTTCCATTTTATATGTTACCTGGCAATAACTGGAAGCAGCTTCTTGGAGTTTCCTCTGGTTGGTTTACAAAGAGCTATCCAGAAACTGCCCTTTGACCATACCCCCAAGAGCTGATACGGCTGGTGTTTTGAAAACTCAAGCAAATATTTCTTCACTGAAGAGCATGTCCCCTCTCTGCTTCCTGGTAATTTGGGGAGCTAATATGCTGCCTTGTTCTAGCCACAGTGAGTATGAGCGTCACCACCACATCATCTCATCCTTCCCCGTTTAGCAAGTTTTGTTCCTTCCTCATGCACCTGTATAAACATGTCTGCCCCTTGGAGTAGCACTACTCTGGATCACTCGAGGATGGAGAAGGATCTTGAAAGATGAGAGATACTGACATGTGGCTTTCAAAGCATGATGAATATATATACACGTGTATGTATTCATGTACATATAGTATATATTTTTCAACTCGGAATTTCCTACTTGCCAAGTTTGAAAAACTGTCTTTGTAAAACAGATATTAAAACATTAACTTTATGGGTGGGCAAAGAAAACATAAGTTCATTGTTCTATGCTATGGCAAAGTGCAAAGCTCAACAATCAATAAGAAGCATTGAAGTGTAATTATGGTACTTTATATTACAATCCCATAATTGTCTTAGTAATTTTCCCAAAGTAATTTTAATGTACCTTTTAGATATTCAAGCAGTGGAACTCCAGATATCATCATCCAAGATAATAGCCTTGAATTAATAACCAAACAAGAAAAAAAAATCCCCCACAAAACCCACGGATTAAAAGAGCCTCGTTCTTTCTCAGTGTTTTTGTGTGACTTAGCCAGCCAATAACTTGCAGTCCCACTCTATAGCTACAAACTATTTCATACAACTTAATTTTTCTTGGCAGAGACTTTTTATTTAAATAAGTGATACATTTTTAAGCCAAAAAGATCTCCCAGGCTAAACTCCAACATACAAACTATCTCAGTCATTTTCACACCAATAATTTGGGTTTCATTGATGAAAATAGGCTTATGCGATTTATATTTCTTCCCCGCGACAACTTGAGATTTTTATTCACTGGAAAACATCATGTACACGATTTCACTGTTGTACTAGGGAATGTATGATTTTGTTTAGCAGAATCAATATTGCCTGCAACATAAAAAAAAACAGATATACAAAAGTCTATGTGCATGAATGCGTGCCAAGAATGACACAGCTCAGGAGGAGAAGGACAGACTGACGTGCTCCTGTCTATATACTGTGATCTGTATATAGAGCACCATGAACTTGAACTTGGATATTGCAATCTCCAAGAACTGTTCCAACAACTTCAGCAGACTTTGGATCATAGTCTTTTTCCCTTCTATTTATTTGGCGATTAATGTGTACATTCTTACATAAGTAGCACAAACAACTTTTTGATTATTTTAATATATATTTTCCTCCAGACACTTTCCCTGTGCGATGTCACTGTGCTACTGAAGCTTCACCAATACAAAATCCATCATGACATAGCATGATAATTAGATCAGATTGCTGGTGCACAGTGATATTCTGTATTATTATATTGTCATGTCATTTGCTTTTTTGAGATAAACTCAAGATAATTTGAAACATCTCTTTATCAATTTCTGCTGTAAGGACATAATCTCTCTTTTTTCTAAACAACCATAAAATAATAATTCTTAGGCAACAAAGAAACAAGTAAACTCTACTTGTTTGAAAATGGTACCTAGTTTAATTGGGGGTGGGG
>JANZLQ010000002.1:32557058-32572473 GCA_026212715.1 Elanus axillaris | reverse complement strand
AGGCAGAAAAGCCCTTGGCTCTGGGTAAGCCCTGCTCAGCAGAAGCTAAAACATCCCTGAATTACCAACACTGTTTCCAGCCCAAATCCAAAACAGAGCCCCATACTAGCTACTCTGAAGAAAATTAACTCTATGCCAGCCAAAACCACCATAAGGGTCCAATTCCAAAAGTCCTTCTGTTATGATCTCCTAGAGTACCATCTTAGTTTTCTCCAAAAATAAAGTGGCTTTAAGAGGAAGGTATTTGAAGGAAGTGGAAAGGCTGTTTTCTAAGACAGCAATACTTTAGAGTTAATCATTAGAAACCATCAGCAGCTAGATCGTGTCTTCTTTATTCATGCAGTTGTATTGAAGTACAAGGGTGAGGACAAAATTAGCAGCATCTAGTAGTAGAACCCAAATCACAAGAAAATGAAGGTCTTGAAGAAATTATATCAAAGCTCCAAAATGTACCTGCTCGCATGGCTGTACATAATCATACACACTCATACTGTCCCATGTCTCCCTTCAACCCTGAATTCTGCCCACCCCTCTCTCCCACAACTGTGTGTAAGACTTGCTTCTGATCACTACAGCTCCAGAGAACACTAAGTGATCAGAAATGACGTCAAGCAGTGAGCATGAATTTCATATTATCCTCCACATTGTCAGCAGATAGAGAACTATCCCTCCTCTACAGACATGCTCATCCCCAGATTACAAACCAGGCACTTGTCTAATTAACTGCACTGTGTCCAAAGAGGCTTTTTTGCCAAGAACATGTTCACAATCCAAGCTCTTTTGGCCAAGGTGAGTCACACAAGCAGCCAGGACAGCAAACTACCATCCCTGTTTGGACCTGGAACTGTTGCAGCCTGCAAGTCTGGGGTCAAAGTTAAGCTTATGGTAGATGGTGCCACCTTTCCAGCCAAGGCAGCATGGAAATGGTGGCAGTCTGGGGTTTGCTTGCTCCTCAGTTACCTTCCTGCGTCATTAATTCAGTCTGACTGAAGAGGGCAGCCCAACAGAGTTAGGGGAGTGTATGTCACTACCCTGATAGATCCCAAATAGAGCTGTAGAGGAAGAAACTGAGACTGAATTTTACCATCTGTCCTTCCTATCTGTATTTTGTGGTTTTACTGCCAGTGCTGTCTCTGGGACAGTGAAGAGAAGGAACTGCATTCTCCTTCCTACTTGCTTTGAGCCTCATGTAGGTTGTTAATAGCATGGCCAGCTCAGCTGTTCAGGTTGGCACAGAAAGGAAAAACAATCAAACTATGGCACTTCGCTTGCAAGAGGAGGTGCAAGTGCACAGCACATGTTTATGCCAATGTATCCAGACCCAGGTCTGATCAGTCAACAACTAACAAGTAACTGAGGCTGTACTGTAAACATAATGTTCTCCACATGAAAAAGACCCATAGCCCCCCTGTGAATCCTCAGCTGAGAGTCTATGCAGCCACAGAACAAGCTGTTCCGCAGGACGCTAGGATGCACACAACATGCCACAGGATTCATGATAAAAGGAATTTCCTTGGCCCTTTTCTACTGATTTTATAGCATAGGTACCAATATTGGTTGTTTAACACACACCTTCAGCAATTGTACATTCTATTCATTTTATTTAGGCGTGCACTTACAAGTTTTGCTTATCAGGAGACTTTAGCTATTAGTAGAGTGAACTGCTTTGTTGTTCTGAAAAGATCTGGTCAAAGCTTACCTAAGGCAACAATCGCAGCTGGCGTTCATCTTAAGGATAAGACAAAGTATTAAAAAGCACAGCAGTGCCCACCTGGGAAGCTTCCAAAGATCAGAAATGCAATTTGTGATTCTCTCTTCTATATACTTCCACAGTCTAATACTTAAATAGTTACCCTCCCTCCTCCACCCCACCCACCGAAGGAACCATATTTATCTATTTTGTTGCACTGATAATGAGATACATTCTCTCTTCACAGTCTCCCAGGGTTTCTTTGGGGTTTCTGATAACGTTTGCTCCAGTGAATAAACAAATGCCTCTTGAGAAGTGCTGAGAGCCCTCAACTTCAGTTAAAGTCAAGCACCTTGCAGAGGGCAGCCTAGACTGATTCAGAGCAAGACAACACACTGATATAGAGGGAGTTTATTTTTCTGCTTTCCCTGCTGCTTTTTCTTAACGTATACATTTTATACATATATAATCCTTATAATCTGTTGAAGTACCAGAACAGCATGTGAAACTTCTTGAGCCTGAAGCTACTGGTAACGGAAGATTGTCCAACACATGCAAAGCTTAAGCTTTGCATTAGGTCTGCTTCCTGAGGCTCCACTATATGTGGTCACCAGAAACATTATTGTAATCGACAGCCTCCATGTGGGAACATTCATACCATTGCCTAGTGACTGGTGACTGTGTTATCCAGCAGCAATGATTTCAAAGCAAATCACACAGCATGAATTCTGGAATTTAATGGTGACCTTTGCAGCGAGATACAGGTGTGGATCTCAGTTTGGGAAATTGCAATTTGTTTTAAGCAGATCATATTTTCAAACTAAACGTCTACAGTGAAAAAAACCCCACCCAACAACTCCTCTTTGTCCCAGCACTCTAAGGGTGGCAGTAAAAGCCACCTTTTTATATTTTTTTTTATAATTTACAATTTATATTTTTGCAAGTTCTTAAACTTCACTTCTTCAACTGTAAAGTTTAGTGAAAAACAGGTGAATTTAATGCTCTTTGATCTCCCAGCTCTATCTCCCAGTTTCATGCCAGGTTCAAAATAAACTCTTCATGAAATAATTTCAAAATGAGCAAAATTACTATGATTGCATTGCTTTTAAATTATTTTACAGAGAGGACGTAAAGAAAAAAACCTCAGAAACATTCACAAAAAATACAAATTAGCTATCAAAGAGGGAGAAGCGAAACACTGAGATTAATTTCTATTACCAGAGACTAAATTCTGGTAGTGACTCAAATAGATTATAGCAGTCTTTTTTCAAAATACAATTTTTTTTCAGAGTGCTGTCACCCAAAAATGTAATTAACATAAAAGGTTGGGAATACAGCTTTAAATAAGGACAATTTCCTGTAACAGCCTTTGAAACAAAGATGTATTTCTGCTTTAATCCTGGATAGAAGATCAGGTTTTAATTTCCATAGAAATGAGATTCCCTTCCTTGTGGCAGAGCTGCCTGTAAGTACATAGTAATCCAGTCCTGAGAGAAAGGACTCAAGTTTAATGAAAATTTAAATAGACTATAAAGACATTATTCCCATTATCTGCAAATAAATAGTTTGGATTGTTCTTCCTCCTTCCTTTTCTCCTCTCCTCTGCTACTGTTTGGAAATGTCTCAATGTGTTGACCTGCCACAGTAGCAAATGCTGTTGAGAAACTACCTTCCCTGCACAGTTGACTTCAAGAATCTTTCTGCATCCATCAATACCGTTGGTATTCACAAACAAGGATATTTTGTCCCTCTGAATTTCCATGGCTTGTTGCTCCCAACAAGACATTTAAATCTTCCTCATGTGAACAGTCGGATCTATCATTTAATGAGTGCTATGAAGCTATTCCTCTCAGATGTGAATCATAATATACAACATCCCTGCTGCAAAGCAAAAAAAAAAAAAATTTCTATGGAGTTAGAACATACACCCAGGAATAAAATACACACAGACTTGTATGTGCACTTTAAAGGACTACAAGACATTAACTTCTTGCTATTAACTGACATTTCAGAAATTCACATTTAGTAGTTTAAAATCAGACTTTGGAAACAATTCTTTATTACTTCACTGTTTTCATTAGCACAATGGTAATCAAAACCTGAAATTTACTGTAGTTTCTCTTGAGGATTTGGGCTTTATTTTTTGTTTTTCTATACTTGGATCACCATGTTTGTTTTGGGCTTCCTGCATGACTTCAACAAGACTGGGAAAGCATCCAGCCCTGAATAAGGACCTCAGCAGTTGGTAGGCAGCACTGTTTAAGGGCTGGATTCCAAGACTTGAGAGCTTCTTTTAATTCTCAGGGCTTTCTGATGGAGCAGAAATAAATGACTACATTAAAGGTCACCTCCTTTCTGGTAATCTGACATAAAAACAGAGAAACTAGCTAAATGGAGTATGATTTCATTTGGGTTTGATCGTTTATTTGTTTTGGTTAGATTTGTTAAAAAAGCTTTTTGAAGACTAAAATGTTGTTGATAACAACAAAATCTTCAGTTGAAAACTTATTTCCTACCCCTCCCTGATAATCCTTCTAGTATTGATGATTGATACTTTGATATGCAAAAGATTTTATCTTGAAAAAACACCATGAGAACAGTGCATTGAAGAATATGCCTAAGTGCAGGAATAATCCATTAATATCACATTTCAAGTGCAATGAATCTCTCAGTTTCACACTGTTTGAGGCCCCAGTGGTTGCAGCTTAGCAGGATGGAATCCAAAATTGCTGACACTGCCGTTCCCCAGGGCATGAGAAGAAACTGTTGGTTTATTATTTGCTTTTAAATGTACAGATCTGAAGCTGAGGCTAATTAAACAGGTCAGAAGTGCCTGAGACTTAAATTTTAATAAAGGCTAAAGGATAACATTTCTTTGGGAGTTGTGTTGACAAACTGCTTAATTATTGGTTTCCAAAACTACTTTATAACTTGAGACAACACTTTTAAAAGCCTTTAAAAATTGAACAACTTATTAAATCAGTAAGACTTTCAAGATTATTTAATGCCACAATCTGCATGGAAGGAAATTAAAGTTTTGTGCATGGGAATTTTCAAAAATTATGACAAATAACATATTTACGTTAAGGCACTAAATACTTGTAGAAACCTAGTTCTTTGTAGTAGTTATATCTAAATGTAATGAAGGAAAGAGGAATCAAACCCAAGTGTTCCAAGATTTTACAAGGACTTTTACCATAAAAACCATGCCCTCTCTCTGCTGTAATGAAATACACAGATAAAAGTCAAGGCAAATCTTTAAAATCCTTTACACTATTTTTCACTGGTATCCGGAAAGGCACTCCCTTCAGCCTTCATTTTGATCACTGACGTAGTTTTTTGATCAAGACAGATACAGCTGAATGAATAGAATTATTAACAGAAGGCAAAGAACTAGCATTATTGGATTACTTCAGCAATGGTTGTCTTTTCCAGGTGTGAAGTAGTGTCCCACTCATCCATTTTAATTACATTACACTGATTTCAGGAATGCCCAGGAAAGATAATTTTATGGCATTAATGAGGTCTGACAGTAAAATAACCCTTTGGAGCTTCAGCAGACCAAGCTAGCATTGGTGATGACTAAATACCAAGAATGCTTACAACTATATGCCAACTATATTAACCATATACTTATAACCAAAGTTACAGTATACTCAGGAATGGAACAGAATTACCTGAGGACAAACTGTTATGGCAAAGAATGCTGAACAAAAATTACTTATTTACTCAAACCTGTGTGTTTTATGTGTATGTGTAACATAAAAGTTAGACTGTTCATAAACTGGAAAAAAAACTTTAGTTTTGCTACAGAGTTGACCAGTTGGCTTAAACATGGACTTCAGCATTTTACATGAGACTAATTGCTGTACAACAAGAGATAATTTTAATCCTTAATAATTTCTAATGTTGACTAAGAGTGACAATGAGTTCAAAGGAGTAAATTCTATCCTTAATGCACTGTAGGAGGAAATGTTACAGCTCTCATTGCATTTGAACTTTTTAATGAGCAAGGAGGCTAACAGAAAATAAAACTACAGTACTTAAAAATGAAACAAATCAATATTTCATCACTCTGGAACACCCTTGTTTTTACTTAGATGACCATATTCACTGGAACAGGAGGTAACTTTATTGCTATCTAACAATAGAGTACAATCTTTAAAATAACTGATTGAAAACTCATAACATTCAATAGCCTCCCTGTAATTGGGCATGATACTTGTACTGTCATATGCCCTAGCACTTAAAAGAGTCAGCATCAGAAAAACAACTGACAAGCCCTACAGAAATCTAACAAGACAATAATTTCATCTTAAATGGATATTCTTCCAGAGATTTAGGATCCCATGTTGGAGTAAGTAGCCCCATAGTACCAAATGCTTTCCATCTCAGTCCATCAAAGTATTGCAAAAGGACCACCCACTATGTACTAGATGATTAAGCTGGTTTGGGTCCTGTTAAGAAAATACCGGATAGTATAGCAAGTTCTCATTTCAAGTAATTAGTTCTCAGAAAATTCAACTTCTGCATGGAGTTTCAAAACAGAAGAAAATGAAATGTGACCAACTGAGGATAATTATTAGCAGACTGAGAAAAAGAAGAAAAATAATTTCCCATCTAATTAACCAGTGTCAACACCTGCACTTCCTGGTGGTCTTGCCCATTTCACAAGAACCACATCATCTTGAATTAGCTTCTCAGAAATGTGACTCTCCTGCTTACTTCAAGTGCTCTGCCAAGCTTCCTCCTCATTGGGAAAGAGTTGTTTGTCAAGCTGAAGATTCTAATTGTTCTTTTTGCTTTTACCTTCCTCTGCAGCATTTACCAATATTCTCATCATATCATCCCTGCAGACAGTACACTCACAACGTCCCTTCTCTTTGTAGCATTGCTACTGACTTCCAGAAACACCATGATCCAGATGTAATTTATCATAAATCATCTGAGATCAAATGCAAATAAAAATTATAGGATTTCTCATTTTATATGATTTCCAATATTTAACACAGTTTTATTCTCTGTCTTTATAAATACCGTTCCACCAAAGAACTTCTTTTCTGATAGGTACTTCGTTAGTCTTTACCTTATGTGTTACTTCCACCATACCACCTGGAGGTTATAATCCAGATCAGGGTCATAACTATATTCGCACTGTCCAATCAAAGAAAAGAAAAAAAGTCCCTGCACTATGAAAATTATAATTCTGGATTATTTAACTCAGGAAAATATAAGTCTCTCTTCTCAGATATGGAAAACTAAAGGAAATTTGCAACAGAACACTATAAAATATGAGCAGAAGCCAGAGCCCCCAGGAATGGCTTAAAGACAACATTTCTCTTACTGTACTAACTAGGATTTTTGGACTTAAACTTTCTCCCCCATCCTTTTCAGAGAAAAAAAAGAAGCATCATCAGATATCTTCAGTGTTTGTCTTCCAACTTCAAAAAATATTTTATTCCGTTACATTAAAAAAAAACCACAACATTGCTGCATACCATGCCATGCCACACTGGTATTCCTATTGGCCAGGATAAAAGTGAAGCAAAAGTGTTCTCCTCAGAGCAGAGGCCAATACCTGCTCTTTGTTTTGATTTTGCATAAGCTGAAAGTCAGGAGCAAATGTATTACCAGGCTAACCTTCTTCTTCTACTTGCCAGTCACACTCTATATCAAACAGCTTATTGAGTAACAATCCAAACATAATGAGGCAGTGATTAACAAAACAGTGCTCCTGTAGCAAAGCACAGAGTAAAACTATTGCATCTCAATTACTGAGCACAGGCAAACAGCAACCTAGTCATTAAGAAGGGACCCCACTCTGTGTGACTGATATTAATGCAATATTAGACTAGCAGGTGCTGCTTTGCTCTGTTAAATCTTCAGCAAATACAATTTAGTACAGAAAATAAACAGAGAGCACATTTGCTCCCCTCAACAAACATTTGCATATTTCCCTTACTAAATCTGGAGTTTAGAGACCTATCTGAGAAAAGACACATAGATGGAGAAGAGTGTTGTTTTTCAGGTCATTTCGACATAAATTTAGCGGAACAAACCCCCTGTGTATAATGACATGCACAGTGATCTTCTGTAGGGTTTTTGTCATGACTTTTGCATTAAGTTTTACATGAGGGTGAAGGTTGTGCCTGGTACATTAACCACGGACATTTCCCCTTAATCCTAACCATGTTTTTTTTTTAGTTTAATTATTTGTTCCTTGAACTAAAATTCTGGGGCAGATCTCCCTCTGGCATTATTTGGCATAATTTCCTACTTATCCCTTATATGTGAGAAACTGGGTGTCTGCATTGTCTTTGAGGGATAAAAGGGTATTCTTATGCAGGCTACATAAGCTCCCTACTGCTTTTACACAATTCTCTTATGTGAATTCTCCCACTAATTTTATTTGGATAATATATATTTCATTTCCTGTTTCAAGGTCTACATCTGCAAACATTAACACATCCCAGTAGCTTACTCAATCCATTAATCAAGTGCTAAAATTGCACTGGTTAATTTATGCCAATATTTATACAGTAATTATCTACAGTTCTTGCATCATAAAATTTTACCAATCCTAAGAAGCATTTTTTTGAAAGTAGATGGAAGAGCTCAGGGTTTACCACTGTGACCCAGCCTTCTCCTGAAGAAAGCACAGCACAGAGAGGCTCCATCAGACAGGGTTCCCATGTTTTGAAGCAGTATCAGTGCAACCAGTGGTTGCACATTGCCAGTCAAAAGCAGAATAGGTGTTTCCCCATCCCTCTCCCCTGTCATTAACGTTCCTTTAGAAAACCACACTGTAATTTCAGTCTCCCCCAGTTTGGGGGAATTACAGAGTCACATTTGAATTCCACAATTATGACACAGGCTAATGGCAACTTGTTTCTGCTGATTTCCACCCCACCTGCCTTGGACATAAGACAAAGTAGCAACAATTGCTGAAAAACAGTCAAGAAACCACATGGAAAAATCACTAAATATCAACTTGCTCATCTTCATACCTTTTTGTTTACACAGACTCATTTACACAGTTGCAATAAATCCCACAAAATCTTCCTTTAGTGAAGAATATACCAAAGTATTATCAAATTTATGTGTAGAAAATCATTATTCAGTTAGAAACATTTTACAGTACTTTAAAGGTTACCAAAGAAGAAGGTGCAACAGCTTAGATATAGACCTTTCTTTTCATTGCACCAATGGTAGCACTGTGTGAACCCATTGCTTAAAAATAAAAACGTTAATATCCATGTGTCATTTAGAACAAATCCGGATGACAAAGCTCAGAATGCATTTAAATCACTGCTTTTTCAAGCTCCTCAATGATTTTAATATAATAAAAATCAACCTTACAATCTGAAGTAGTGTAAATCAGAACATTGTCAGCTTCACTGCTTTTTCTTACCTTGCTGTATCTAGATCAGAGAATAGTTCTCCAGAGATTTTAAGTGTAATTAATAGCTGTCTTCTTCCCTGACCAACATTTTCTGTTGGAAATCAGCCTTGCTGGAGCTTACCTCAGAGATTCAAGCCTAAAAATCTCTAAATCTCTACTAAAACCATATATAATTCTTGGCAGTGAGACTTCTCACTCCAAAAAGCCAGAACTTTAGTTTCTCACAAGTAATGATTTAATCATGTCTATTCTACTAGAAAATACGTAAGCTGCTTCAAGGTTTTCCAGACAGGATACAGGTCTATACATTATGTATTTTCCTCATTTACTTCTTTCATGCTATATTGTGAGCCTAAATGATCATAAACTGAGAATTATAGTTCCACTAAAATCAATGTGTCTTGCAAAAAGCATCCACTGACATAGATAATGTATTCAATGTCTGGATCTCAGTTAGGAATAAGTATTTCCACCCACAGCCCCAGGATCATTCTGCCAACCAATTCCCGATGCTAATAAGGAACAAGTCGCAAACTCTTAGGTTTCTGAGGTCACAAATTGTTCTAGTTTTGGTTTTCAGGGGGTTTTGTTTGGTTGGTCAGTTGGGTTTTTTTGTTTTGTTTTGTGGTGGGTTTTTTTTAATGCCAAGGGGTTTCTACCACTACATTTATGCATGTGATAGACTTAAAAGCCTAGCAAACCATGGAAGATGGAGAATGCCAAAGAAGCCGTGCACAATAGCTTTTTTTTTTGGTGGCACAGCTCAGTCTGGAAGAGGTTCCTGTTCTTGCCTTATCAAGGCTAGAGGCCAAAGTGCAGTTTTAAAAAATCTATGAACATATTTAGGGCCTAAACCCTCACCAAGTATCAATGTAGCTCAGTTTTCCTAGCAAATGAATTAATTTGGGGAATGGAAATTCAAGTCCTGGGGCATTTAGCTACATGTGGATATAGAAAGTCAGTAAGAGGAATGCAAAAAATTAAAACTTGTTTTAACACTATTTCCTGAAATGGGAATACACTGTTGCTTTTTCTGTGACCCGAAGGTAGATTAAAATAATTCAGTTTTCTGAAGCTATGACATGTTTGAGATGGTTATACTCTTTTTCTCTTTTGTTACATTACATTTCCAAAATATGCAATACCGTGAAGTTTGTCTACACCTAGATTTTACACAGTGCATTTTACTAAAAGCTCTAAATTAAGCAAACCCTTAATTTACTCTTAAGGATTTCCTTAATAACTAGAGTTTTAATTTTGGAATTAAAGCTTAAAACTGGCCTGGAGGTATGCAGAAAGGCTTTTAACATTTAAATTAATCATTTTCATAGGAGGAAATTTAAAAAACGACAACACTATTTCAAATTATCTTTTTATCTTATAAAAGGTCAAGAGAGTAACCAAGTTCAAAATTAGTTTCAAAAATGGTATTCCACAGGGTCAGGATTACTTTCAGAATGTAGACAGAAAACAGAAAACCTTAGTCTTGTAGGTACTTCCAGAACAACTGCTGAAACTGTAACACAATTTTTGATAGTTTGATCAATACTAGTTTAAGCAGCGATAAAACTTGCTTTGCACCAAAAGTCAATTTTGTACACAAAAGGGTGAGCTCAGGAGTTTTCTAAATAATTTTTGCTATAATAAAAGTGTTTTACTCTGCCACTTCAGGACAAATCGATTGTCAGACATATACCATCTGTTTCTATGAAAACTGGGCCAGAAAATATATATAAAACTAGATACTAAGATTTAAACAATAATCAAATGAAACTTGCAATACAACAGAGTAAGCGCTTTATAACAGAATTACTTTTAACACAACGTATTTTACCTAAATCAGAACAGTCTATCTGTCTTTCTTGGATGGTTTCTATTCCTTCCAAGACTGCTAGTCTAAGTTTTCCATGTATGATGGAATCTAATGTAAAGGGGATACATTCTGCACAAAAGGAAGATGTTTGTTTCCTTATCCCCAAGAAGGTGTGCAACTTCTAGCTAGAAGTCACAAGTTGCAAAATTTTTAAACAATGTGCAGAATTTCACACATAGCAGAAACATGTTTCACATAGCAAGTGACCTTTCCCAGATGTACAGACATTTCTAGGAAGAAAACTCAGGATACAAGCATTTGTGTGAACTGCATTTAGAAGAAACTCTTTTCCTTATTCCCAAGCCAGAAGGAAGCTTCTCTGTGAAAAATTAATCTATTTAAGTCTACAGTGCAGTGCTGTTAACATGCAACATTTCACATGAAGCATAAGATAGGTCCCTCAGCAATTATTAAGGTACATTACAATGTTATTATAAGTGACATGAATTATTCTTGTAGTAACAAATGCCTGAAAAATTCTCCTTCTCCTGCCTAACCTGCCAGATTTCACCAGGGGACATCATCTTTTGTTTCAAGGGGCATCTGAATCAGAACCTGAATCACAAAGAAACCTCTGTTCCATACAACTGGAATTTTCCTTGCCTTTGCTTTGAAATCCATTTTTACAATGAGGAAATCTCTGGAAGACCTGTAGGAAGAATTATTTACAGAGAAGGATAGACTCCTTCAGCATTTTGTATTTCCTGTTTAGGTGTTCAGTCCCTCTTATTCTGCATTTTATTTTGCATTTTGACCCCAAACATGGACCTCGCTGGGTTAGAGGCAGTGTTAGCTCAACAGGCAGTAATTCTTAAACATGGCATAGAAGATATAATTCCATATTCCACAATAAATTAATGGGACCATTGTTTGAGAAAGGTGAGCAGAGTTAGGCTTGCTGCTAATAAAAAGTTGTTCTGGATGAGAGAAGTTATTACAAATATTACTAACACCGTAAAAGCCGCATGGTGTTGTTGCAAGTACTTTGATAAAGGTTTGATTAAAATAAAATATTGAGATAGGCATGTGAAATTTGTAACGTAGTTATAGAGATTTAGGAAGATTACAAAATGTGCTAAGCGTAATCATAAGAATAAGTATTTTTGACAGTCAGTTAACCATAGAACTTTAAGACAGACTGATTAATTATAGTGGTTTGTTTTAAGAAATCACTAGGGACCTTAGTTCTGTTGCTTAGAAATCCTACTTTGATCTAAGTTCTGGTTAACGGATTATATGAGATCAACCAATGATTGTTTTAACCTAAGAATATTAATAAAGTGGTATAATTAAAAGACCAATCATTGAAAAGGAGAAATCAAGAATTAACATAGAATGTACTTTTATATAATCTAATATATGATGGCGAGAATTGTACTGCACAGAATCACCCAAGAGGGGCCAAACAGCGAACAAGTGAGGAAGAATATGGAAGACCACCAGAGGGCTTCTGAGGACCACCAGAGACGGTCAATGCACCTGTGTAAAGGTCATTTGCATATGCTAATATTTTCCTGGAAAACTAATGAATATGTATGACATTTCTCAGAAATTTAATTAATATGTATAACGTGTGTATTTAACCTGCACAGTTAAACTAGCCAGGTGCACACGCTAGGTGGAGCGATCCCCCCGCGTGCCCAGCACTGCAATAAAGGAGTGCCTACTTCTTAACTTCTCGTTGTTAAGGAGTTTATTCCGGATTTCAGCAACAGTGTTAGCATCATTTGTGGAGTGGTAGGTGAATATGAATGACTTCATTACATCAGTCCCCAAATAGTTTCCATGTTATCATCCATTGGGATTCTACCCAGTCCGTGTTTTCTGTCTCTGTGAATTCTCCATTTTAAACCCATTAGGATGTGCTCTATGGACAATTTGCATTCTCTGTTCTATTTCTTTACCAAAGTAAGTTACGTGAATAGCTGCTGGTCTTATGTTCCTTCAATATTACATTACGAAGTGACTTCTCAAGGGGCTGCAAAATATGCTTTTAACTCTTACCACAGACACCAGAAAATTAAGCTATCTCATCTCTCTTTGTACATACCCATCATATTAGTCAATGTACTTACCAACTTTAGAGTGGGCCAAAACAGACACAAGTTTTAAAAGTGAGAAGGAAACCTTCCAAAGCCTAGTTTTCTGCAATGTCATGATGCAAACATCATATACAAATAACATACTTTTCCTGCTTCATGCTGTTATCCTGCCTTTCTCTCATCTGCCGATGTATTAGGCCAAAACCAAGAGCTGATTTCTCTCAGCAAGAACATGCTGTTTCTTCCAATAAGCTTTTATTTTTATTTCTAGAGAAGTAATTCCCACACCAGGACTCCAGCATCTTCAGAATTAGAACCGTTTTCTGTGCATTCAAGATTTAAGTCAGCAGAACAACATTCCCCATCATTTTATGGACAAAATAAATGTGTTTGATCTAGAGAGAGGCCTATAATTTCACCCATGAAATCTTGATCACAGAACAGAAAATGGGATAGCCAAAAGAAGAGTATAAATAGCAAACAAAGACAATTTTATAGCTCTGAAATTTTTTTCTACACATCCATATGCTAGATGAGATATCTGTACTGCTTGCAGATATATCCCCATTCCAGGACTGCAAGGAAGGTTGGCTGCATAAAGTTTTGAAGCAGTTTTATACAGTCTTGTTTTAGCTCCCAGTAGAAAGAATAAATATGTCCCAGAGCTCCACAACCCAACAGGAAGCTTGCCAGAAATTAATGCATCAATTTTGAAAAATGAGAAGACTTCATGGAAGAAAGTGTGCTGTCTTTCTCAATTTAAGGATAAATAAAAAATATCTGTGTCAGGCTGGACACAGAAAATGTGTCTGCCACATGTAAATCCTTAGGCAGAAAAGCAACTGTTTGAAGAACTGGCTATCAGTTAGAGCCAGGAGTTGGGGTGCTGGTATTTGATCCAAATTTGTATTTCCATCATTGTTGCTTTTTGTTTCTAAAACTACTGCTTGCACCAATTCAAGCTATAATCTTGCCATAATTTTCTCAAATACAACATGCACTATACAAAGTTTAAACCACCTTTTCACTGTCTTTGCACATTTCCCCAAAACTATCAGCTGCGTCCACGAGGTGAATAAGAAATAAGCACCTCTGATTACTGCTGTATCACAATTAACACCAGGTCACATCTACCTATATGCTCTGTAGCCATCAACACAACTTCACCTGGTTTATAGCTGCTTTGTGCTTGTGGAGTGGTGCAAAGCAGCTGCTACATATCAGTGATTCCAGCTGAATAGAAGAATGTTAATGAGATGGAATGAACCTTTTGATATGAACAGTCAAATTGCAACTCCTTTGCTGTGGGATTTAGGGCCTGATCCGAAGGCCACTGAAAACAACGACTCGTACTTGGCAGGGAAGGGAGCAGATGCTTATCATGAGCAGATTCTTAAGTGGAATCTTTCCCCCCATACACAGTTGGGGCTTTGATCAGCCCTTAAGCAAAGAAATTTTAAATGGTTCATTCCCCTTTCTCTCCTGATTTGTAGCAATCCATAATCTTTGAATCATTTCTAGTGACATTCCTCTCTCTGGAGAAGTTGGGAGCCCACAGTGCCAATCCCAGTGCTCTGCCTCTGAGCATCACTATCACTTTGTGTCTAACCCTTTTGAAAAAACTATATAGTTTGATTTGTAAGAAATAGAATTTCTAACTCTAGCTTTGGATTTAGTCTCCTATTTTTATGTATTTATATGAGATGTAAATCTAGCATATTTAAAATGACTAGCTATACACAGATGATGAAAGCAATGCATAAAATAAGTTTGAGCTTCACTTCTTAAAAGAAAAGAATTGCTCTTATGGAAAGAAAAGGGAAAGGAAAAAAAAACCTCTTCCTTTTATCCCATAGCATTCATAAGGAAATTGAAAGACAGGATTGTATTCACTGATCACACTTAGAGGACCTCCTTGCAAATATGTTTCAGGTCACTTCAGGGTCAGTCTGCATCAGTTCATCAGAAATTTTTAGAGAGGAAGGAAGGGAGAAACCAGACCATTCACTTCTGACAGCTTCATCGAGAATCTTTAAAGTGTCAATGAAACCAGGGCTATGCCATTTGCCAGCCAGAATCTGGACCTGGGCAGTTTCACACAACTGCCGTAATATCAAGACATTGGAAATCTCAGATGTTTGTGCAGCCATTTCGGGAAAACTGAAGCTGGGTTTGTGCTGGTCGGGAACCCTGACATGACAAACAGTTCTTGCAAAGAGTAGCAGCATATAGGGATATGTAGATATCCTGGGACCCCCATGCACTCTAAATTAGTTCTTATCAGAGCTAGTGAAAATCTGGGCTTCTTTAAGGGTGGTATCTATGTTGCCAAAATCCAGAATAAAACTCCTTAACAGCAATGAGAAGTTAAGAAGCAGGCACTCCTTTATTGCAGCGCTGGGCACACG
>JANZLQ010000002.1:32545280-32556958 GCA_026212715.1 Elanus axillaris | reverse complement strand
TTGGCCTCCTGAAACAAAACACTATAGATCAATTAATCTCTGCCAAAGTCACTGTAGTCAACTGATTTTAAGCAATGTTTGAATCTTGATGGTTACACATAGTACATTTTGTAATGTTCCTAAATCTCTATAACTACATTACAAATATCACATGTCTATTTCAAAATCAAACTTTTATCAAAGTACTTGCAACATCTACAAGCACAAATCATGTTCAAGGCTCATAGCAAGTATTTAGGACTTCATTTCCACTTGATACCTATATGAAGAGCTAGATGATAAATGTGGATAACCCTTGACAGAATTATTTCGTAAAGTACTGCTTATGTTTAGAGGGAAAAAAAAATGCTTTCACAAAACCTGGAGAATCTTCTTTATAACATTACATGTTTCTTACAGGTTTTTTTTCCCTACTAATAGAAGGCCTAATATTATAAAAGCAACATGCCCCTTTTCTCATTCAAGACAAGACACAAAGCTGTAGGAGCTTCTTAGGTGGCAAAAGCTTCCTTTTAAGCTATTTAAAACAAGGTTCATTCACAATGTGAAAGGCTGCATACTTTATTTTTAAAAGCAACCAAAACATGAATGATTATGCCAGAATATTTTTGTATCTTTTAGAACATCACTTCCTTCAAAGTCTCAAAATCAGATAAAAATGTATAGGCAATTAAGAAAATCTCTTTAGATCAGAGCAAAGGTTGAAACACTGGCTTCCATTTGCTTTGCAGCTAGTTCAGCCGTTTTCTTTGTGCAATTTCGAGAAAATGAAAATTCTCCACTTGCTCACACAAGCAGCAGGGATTTATATTGCTTAGCACTGGTGTGCACAACTGCAAAAGTAAAAGGTGGTTTAGAAAAACTTCCACTAGAGCAAGCACTTTTCTTTCAGACTACATTTCCATGCAGAATGATGTTGTTTTTAAAAGAACAAACAGAAACTGTAAACTAATATTGCAAAGCATATACATGAACAATTAAAAAACAACAGCAGCTGTCTGCTGATTGATCTTCATGGATTATTTCGTTGACCCTTAGCAATGACAGGCCCTGAAAAGTCAACAGGAACATGAATTGTCAGGTGGTTGATGAAATAAAAACCCAACAATATAGCAAATGGAAAACTGACTGAAGAATATTTTATTTCAACTATTTTTTCTCTCGAGTCCTTTAATACACTAAAAGATCACATAGGTATAAGCATCTTGAAAATAGGAGGAAATAAAATTGGAGAACAGTAATTCCTGCAAATAATCCTGAATTAATGTTGATAGCAGATTGCTAACTCCCCACACACCACCACCCACCCAGTAGCAGATATTCAGTTAGCTGCTACATAATGCAAAATAAAAAAACCCACAGAAATGTTAAGCAGGTTTTAGGATGTGCTGCCTATAAACACAGACGTATATATGCATATATCTCTCAGTAGGAAGTAGAGCTCTTGCCTCTAAAAGTTCTCAGTCTGATACCTCTAATGGGCTAAATGTACTTTCTGAATTCAAAGAAAATTATTCTCACAAAACCCTCAAGGCGCTAAGAGTCCACCTCTAAGCTAGACTAACTGTAAAAAGACAAGGGAGTAT
The DNA here is from genome assembly GCA_026212715.1 of Elanus axillaris. Classification (NCBI taxonomy): domain Eukaryota; kingdom Metazoa; phylum Chordata; class Aves; order Accipitriformes; family Accipitridae; genus Elanus; species Elanus axillaris. The sequence continues at coordinate 32,555,372 of JANZLQ010000002.1, read as the reverse complement.
TGCTAGCACCAATACTACTATAGTTTGGTACCATGAGACCTCTGTGGTTTGGAAAAATACCCAAAGCCTCTAGAAACCATGAATTATAAAATATGTGACCACAAATGATTTCTTGAGATAGCTGCATTTGCTAACAACGCAGTTATCAGAATTGAACACTTCAGTGTGTCTGAGTTACCCATAAAGAAAAAAAAAAAAAAAAAAAAAAAAGGTAGCATTTAAGCGGTTAATGCCATTTAACTATTTTTAACAAAAAAAAAAAAAAAAAAAAAAAAAAAAAAAAAAGCCCCAAACAAAAACCACAGAAAGAACTATATAGATCCCATTAAAAAAAAAAACTCAAAGAAAAGCCCATGCCAAAGATGCTTAAAACTAAAAAGACCACTCTACACCCACATGCTTTCTTTTCCTTTGTATTCCACTTGAAATATCCCTCACACACTTCAATCGAACTTTCTTTTACCTCTACAGACGATCCGTTTTGCTCAATTTTTCTTCTAATGTCACTTATATGCATAAGACAACTGGTCTAAAGCTCAGTGATATTCCTATTAACAGAAAAAAAAAAGAAAAAAAGAGCTTTGTAAATAATATTTCTTCTAACCCTGGGCTTTCAGATAAGCTGAAAGTTCCTCACAGCAGAAACAGCAAGTGCTTAACCTACTCTGTAGTATCAGATACAAGAGGCTCTTTTCTTGCTACAGTAAGTTCACCCCTTTGTGTGCCAGCTTTATTTTCCCAGGTATCACCTGCCTCCACAGATGTGCATCATTAAGATCAGAACAACCAAAAGAAGTATTTCTACATAATTAAATGTTTTTATGTAGTACAGTAGGTATGGTATAAAAGCCATTAAATGTCTCCCGTCAGGAACTTAGCAGCCATCAAACTCAATACAGTGTTCTTAAGAAGCCTGGATTCAGGACTTACATGTAACAGTGATGGGTGCTATAGAAAAATTTAAGATCCATTAGCAGGGGGTTTAAATATAATGGTTATACCTTGCATCTGTGAATGCTTTTGTGATCAGCTGAGAGAACACATCCCACAGAGAAGCCCATAAAAATTGAACATTTCACTAATGACATTTCTATATATTTTTTGTGTACAGCTTCAAAAAGAACAGGTTTATGCCCTTTAATTAGGGATGATTCATTAGAGTAAGTCAAAAAAAAAAAAAAAAGAAAAAGGAAAACAATGAATCTCAGATGAAGGAACAATTTATCTATTCAGTTTTATGTACTTGTATTCTAGCAATGTGTTTGAATGGACAGTTTCAGAAGTGAATCTGGAATACTACCAACTTTGTCGTCATTCACGTCCTTTCATAATGTATGACACCAGTATGCGCCCAGAACGTAACACAGAACACTTTTCTTTACTACTCTCAATGAATCCTACTCAGTGTTTGTTAGGATAACAGGTGAGGTTAGGGTGGCAGATACCTATCTCTGTTTCTAGTGGATACATTCAGGCGTTAATGTATCCGATAAAGCTGGATTTTGAAGTGAAGAAATTCATACTTTCTAGGTAGCAAACATCTTCACTGGCGTTTAGTGCTTTCTCTCCAAAGCACAAGGAACAGACTAATTATAAAAATATGAATTCCCTATAAAGGATAATGATCCTTCAGTCAAATTAACTTCTGGTATTTACAAAGTTTTGAAGACAGTTATTCCTAGCTCTATACAAGTTAAACAGGTAAAAAGAAAAGCCAGGAGTTCCATTATATGACACAAATGGTACAGTAGAGCTATAAGAATATTAGCTTCTGCTACCAAAACCCAATTCTCCTGATGGAAAAAAATATTACATTCTAAAAGTCTAAGGTGGGGGAAAACAACAGGGTAGAAAGCATAAAGAAAAAACATTAAAAAGCCCACCTGCAAGTAAGAGAGACAGCTTTATGAAATACCATCTCTTTTCCTGACACTGAAGCAAAAGTAACCAGAAGTGGGATAAAACTAATTTCCAAAGCTATTTTTTCTGAAGAAATTTTTCTTTTTAATTAATCACTTTGTTGCATAAACATATCTGTACTCATACATCTATTTAGGATTTTGTCAAAACAGAATCTAAGTATCTTTTTTGACAGTCCCTTTCTTCCTTTTAAAAAAGAGCAGATGCAAACTTCATACTTTTCAGCCACACTTTAAAATTCTTCAGTACTGCTGGAGGTACATATACATCCAACTGCAAAAAAACAAAAGAAGTCTTTTCAGAAGAGAAGGATCCAAAGCTGGTAAGCAAAAAAACCCCAAAAGTCTTAAAATAAATTCACAAAATACCACTAATTTGTAGCCAGAAATTACAGAGGGTCTGATTCTCAAGGACTTTGCTGTGTCAAAACTAGGTTTAATTGCTTAGTTGAACTGAAGGCAGAAGAGCGACTGAGGAATTGCAAAGCCACAGAGTACAGCAAAGGAAAGATATTATGCTTCATAGCCTATTTCAGAGTGAAAAGTACATTTGTTAGGGAACTATTTCCTCATACATGAAATCCCCACAGCTCCATTTTGTCACGGAATGACTCCATCAGTGCCAGCCTTGATTCTGCTCCTGCAAACAGAGAAGGATGCCAGCCAGGACTCCGTACTTCCTATTATTCTACCCTCTTTTTATTACATACCTAAAAGGTATCATCCCCTTTTGAAGCTTTATCTAGCTCACCATTTTGCATTTAAAAAGCCTGCCAGTGATTTTAAAACAGTGTTCTGTCACTAAAGATAGTAGAGCAAAGCATGCTTCATGCCTCATCCTGACAAGAGACACAGCTTTACTCAGGCTGCAAATATCCTCCACCATGCCTCCAGAAAAACAATTTAGTTGCATGAGCAATAGATCGAGTGGCTCGTTTGGTGTTTACTTACAGTTATTGTGCCTGCTAACACACTTCACGCCCTGCTATTAACTCTTTACCTCACCTCTGCTTTAGTGGCTACTCTGCACTCAGGCAGTTAATTGTCCGCTTATTTTAAGCTCTTTTCCCAGTGGCATTGGTCCAGGGCGGAGGTTTGGGCCAGGCCCCTGAAGTGCTGTCATGTTTCTGTCAAATCAGTAAAATCTTCTTACACTTGTTTCCGTACAGGAGCACCAAACTATCATATATTTGTCTTCTCCTCCTCCAAGTTCTATCACCTGTTTGGTCAAATATATTTCCTGTTAATAAACTAATTTCCATAAATAACAATTTTAATCTACTTTAAAAAGGCCTCATCTTAAACTTCCTAAGTATTATCAACTACCATAGAAACATCATGGCCCTAATTCAAACATAATCCTGCAACTGAAATGTCTGGAGTATTTGATACTACAGCAGCTATAGGATCAGGCCACATTCTGTCCCCATCTTATCTTGCTGGGCTAGGGGCTTCACAAAAAAGTTTAAGGCAGGACTGACAATTTCAAGACTCCAACAATATAATCAATCAATGCCTAAAACTGCAGGATATAAAAAAATTAAAATCTTGACAAGTTAATTGGATTAGTTAACCTATTTTTTAATCAACTCTGTGACCTTCTCAAGCAAAGCTCCTGTGGAAGTCAACAGATCACAGGATGTTACAGTCTGAATGTCTACTGTTTTCATTGAATTTGGCTAGTAATGGAGACACCACAAAGGCAACCTGGTGAACGTACTGACAGAGAAGGATATGTCCTTAGCTGGAGCCCTGAGACATCCCTGATAAGCTCTATCCCTTAATGGGGAGTAGTTGGCAGGGCAAAGAAACCTTGTTGGGTGCAGGACAAAGAAACTGTGATAACAAACTGACTTTCCATTAAAATGGAAGCCAGCAAGAACTACTCCAGGAACTGATGTCCTAATGACAACTTATATATCTCTACCAAAAAGGCATAAACAGTAACTCACTACCTACCAAATATGAGCTGCTCTGCCAGAGCCTCTCTGCAGGAGCTCTCTGCACACAACCCACCTTGGCTAAATCCAGCCATTTAAGTAAGACTTTTTCCATTGTCAATTAGTCCCACTCCTGGGAGTGGTTTAGTGAGTGTCATACTACTGACAGCTCACACAATATATTTACAGGCACATGCAAAGGCAACTCTTCATAAGTATGTACATGCTTCACTAGCTGGAGTTCTGTAATAACGTATACGTACATTTGCTTTACTCTTGTAATATGTATATATACACTTGCATTCCTAGCAGTAATTTTGTAGAGACTTGTAGGTGTGTATATATATATTCATTTTTACTAATATTAGTTTTGTAGAAAATTGTAATAAAGAAATTCCCAGAAACCTAGACTTCCATGACCATGACCACGACCACAACCGCTACAGCTGAGCAGTAACCTAAAGTACAAGTAACCGAAAACAACTACTGTAGATGGGAATTATCCAACAAGTAGAAGAAAAAGGTGGGTTTTGGGGGTGTTTTGACACCTGAAATATAGCCCAAAACAATTACTTGTTGATCTGTACAGAATAAACATTAGACTAGTCATTCTACCTACAAAACTTTATTTCAGATCCAAGTGCCAGCATAATTATAAACTAGCATATTTATACAAAACCAAGGAAGTGAGGGGTCCAACTGCAGGGAAGAAAGCATATCCTATCAGTTTTTTCTGTACGTATATTACTCTTTCACTGACAATTGCATTTCAATAGAAATATATCAGAGAAGAGTTGTCTAAACTTACTGAAGCAGCTAATTTTTATCTCAGTGATACATTCCCATAGGCACATTGTGATGGAAGTTAAGGATATCAGGAAGACTGAGTAAAGATTAAAGAAATAAAAGATTAAAAAGTCTGCACAGCAAAACTACTGAGTATGACACCTCAAAACTCCAAACTTGATAGGACCTTTTTTCCATCAAAGCAGAAACAGATTCCTTGGAATTCTATTTGACTTGACCCTTTGAGGTGACTGCCTATTTAATAAAGGCATATGTGAATACAAATAGTAACATGCTGTAGAAATACATCTGTTGCCTATTTGCCAATAAGAATGTACAAATCAGAAAATAAAAAAAAAAGATTAAAAGACTATAAATAACTGGAGTAGTGAAGCTTAAATCAGCCACCAAAATAAAATTGCGTACACATGCCATTGGCTGTTTCTAATGTTTGCTACTCATAATCTTGCTCTTGGGTTACCCTCAGCATCTGAAATGCTGGAACTCGGCAGGATTAATGTTTCCCCTCCACTGAAAGGCTTTATCTCACTATGTACTCTTAGCAAACAAGTCTCAACATGAGAAGCCCACCCATTAGTGTAAAAGCAAATGAGAAAAAGCAAATGTGTGTCACTGTAGCAGGTGTGATGCATTCAAGAAAGGATTAGAATTGAGCTTTATCATTTTGAGGACTGTGCATCACATTACAATAGCTAAGCTCATTATCTTCAAGGTAAGGGACTAATCAAAATTCCTTAATCAAGGAGTTATAAATCCATAATTGAATGTACTACACTTTTGAAGAACTAAACAATCGTAAAAATACTCTTACTTTATTGTATCTTCATCTTATAAGGTCCTTAAAATAAAAGGACTATTTACCTCTTAATGTATAATTTTTATTAAAATATCTTACTGCTTAGATTTTCTAGGTGTTTGTTTTTAAAATTTTCATTAAGTTTCTTTTCTAAAAAAAGTTTTACCTTAAACCTCTTTGAATAAAAACACCATGGAGCACCATAGGGAACCTCACCTGCACTGTGCTTCCTCTTTGTGGAAAAATGTTGGATATTGAAATTTTACATTGAAACCTGGTAGGGAGAGATAAAGCAAATATACGTATACTCCAGTTAGCTCTATGTATCATCCACTCATTCTTACTCAAAGTTGTTTAGATGGGCACTTTGCCATTACAGGAGTAGGTAAGGAAATTTCACCCCCCCCCAGCTTATTGTCTTACACCAAAAATACTAACATTCTTTTAAAATTCTCAATGCACAGGAAAAAAAAAATTACAATACTGTTTACTAAGGAATTATTTACTAATTTGACTAATGTAGAAAAAAAATAGGAATGTCAGCAAATACCCAGAATCCAGTTTTACATGACAAAATACCAGACAAATATAAGAGGTTCTTGTTTATGGAGTGATATTAAAATTCTGATTTAGGACTTTTTTTTTTTTCACTTAACATATACATGATTGCTAAGCCAATAAATTTAGTGAAAGACTGTCAACCTGTATCTTCAGCATTAAGGCACATACATACATTTCCCCTGTAAAATATACTTTTACAATATATTTACCTCTTTCTTTAAATGTTTGTATGAGCATTCATGACATATACCAGTAAATAATTCACAACATACTGCAAAGTATGTCTTCACAGACTGTAGCTTGCTTCAGTATTCCATTGCACATAAAAATTTGATGTGCAAGTAATGGTGGAAAAGGGGAAAATGCTTCAGAATATCCTAGAAGTAATAAACAAAACAGGTTCTTGAGTGGCTATACTGAAGTAACCCTTCGGCAAAATGACAAGCTAGTAAATTACTTCAGTATTCTCTCCTCCATGAGCCAGTAACAACTAAGGACTTAGTGTTAGCCAAAAAAAGGTCCAAAAGTCCATGCAGTAGAAAGTCTAGTTTTACCTGCCTCTGGGATCGAAAGTGTGAAGGTATCTATAAGCAATTTGTGATGTGCCTCTGATGTGCTTTTCCCCTCATATTTTGGTTTTCAGGCAATAGTTCTTTTTGGACAAGTTCAGGTATGGCTTGTGACTATGTCCCAAAAGCTCTAAATAAGTTAAGAAGCAAGATAGGCTAATTATAAGGAAAGATACAAATTAATTAAAGACTTAATTAAATAAACATTTTACCAGTAATCAACATCTATTAGATTTTTATAGGGAAAGAAAGAATATTTGATTTTGCTTCCAAGTTCTAAAGTAGCCTCAGACAAGCAGTCATTAGTCAAATGAGTTTGGGAATACAGTAAAAATGAAACTTAGAGTCATTCATTCAAAAGATTTTTGAAAAGAAGATAATTTTGAAAGACAAATACATTTTGTAAAGAGTTTTTAGGTAAAATAATTATTTGATCTGAAGTCTGTTGAAGCCCATGCAAATAATCCCACTGACTTCAAAGGAGTTTGCATGAAGCCTTAAGTGAACAATATTTTTCTATTTCTATAGATTGTGGAACCATAGATAGAGAAAGCCTTTTCCAGAAAAACAGGTTGGTTATTTCTTTCCATCGCAGGATTGTTACCTAGCCTATGAGAGCCTCATTTTCAAATGCACCAAAGCTATTTAAGGTGCTTACCTCTTCAAGAAACTTACATTTCTAACTCTAGTCACTTCTGAAGATTTTGTGTGACTATACATTCTTGAGAGGCATGAAAAGGACATTAGAATTTGAATCCTCTAATTGTGTACTTTTGTGTATTACTCTGCTTTTCTAAAAATTGATACCCCAAACTAGCTGAAAAAAACCATACTCTGCAGTTGTAATAAGCATTGTTTTCCTTTTGTCTATTTTGTCATAAAGAGCTCTTAAATAAAACAGTTTCAATTCTTATAACAAGACATATGAGGTGACAACTTTTAGTTTTGTTTAAAGGAAATACTTGAACTGAGTAATTCCTTTGTGAATAATTTATTTGATTAATTTTGCTATTTCCCCATTTACAAATTGTTTGTATAAATGGTACAGCCATAGAAAAAAAATCCTGCTGCAGTGGGAATAGGTAGACATTCCTAAAGTATCACAGAATAAAGTAGTTTCTATAAGTTTCTTACATCAATCCTACAAACTTAAGATTCCTGTATGTTTTTCTTTATTGGCTGAAGGTAGTAAGTGTTAAAGACTTACTTTCTAGGAAAAATTATTTTTAAAGAACTACATTGTCAATCAAAACTGCAATTTTCTCTCATTTAATTTATCATGGAATCACAGAGCTTGAGCTGATGTGGTCACATTAAGACAAATAAAATTGCAATAGTGATTCAAGAAAGGAAAAACAAAGCTAATTTTCATCCATATGTGTCACGATGCTTTAAACATCATATATTATGCAGTGAACTTTGTGTGATTGGTTATCAGATTGGGAATTCTTCAGGTATGCTTTTGATCTCCAATTTAACAAGGGCTTTTCTATACTTGCAAGTTACACAGTTAAAAAGAATATTGATGATACTTTAGTATTAAAAAAAAGCTAATCCAGAAGACATAAGAGATAAAGAGCAGCAGAGTAACATTCTCTGCCAACTAAGGATTGCATTGGTACACAGAGCGAAGAATTTGCTAGGAGTCTCTACAGTCCGCATTTCTGCATTTTGCCGCCTCTCTCTGTATTGTTCTTGAGGCTTTACTACTTAATTTCTTTACTACCTAATTTCTGTCGTACACATCACTCCCTTCTCTCAGCATTTGATAGTAAGTTTCTGGTCATGTTAAAAATAAGCTTGTTAAGCTGCCTGAATAGGTGGTAGGTCCTTCACTCTCAAAATCCTCATCCATTCCCCTTCTGAGGACCCTTGGTTTATCAGGGAAAATACTTACTCTCTATTATATATAAAAACAAGCAGAAAGCTGAACAATAAATCCTAAATGTTGAATAGCATGTCAAGTAAATGGAGGTACATTTAAATTTTAAAAAAAATAAAACAGTATCTCCTTTCTACTCAACAGGCAACAGAAGTTTTCCTGAACATATGTGATAGCACACACAGCAAAAGAACATGGCCTCAAAGGAAGAACGCTGTCAAAAAGCTATTCTGCTATCCAAGTGATCAAAGACTTAACAGGATATAGAGGTTTAGAGTGTGCTGAAAGAAACAGCAGACAGTAGTATTTTTTTAGATAGAGAACAGAGAAGAATCTATAACAAGGGTTGTTTTATGACATTAAATAATATCACAGATTGACAAAATACAATTCTCTGAAGACGGTCAGCAAATTGATCCCACTAGCAGTACAAGAATGTTTTAGTGATGATGATGACTGGAAACATTCTGAATGTTCTCAGATAAATAGATGTGAGGTGAAATGATGCTGCAATTGAAGGCAGAGAAAGTTTTGCCATTGGCTGCAAGGAGCTAGGAATTCACTCAGGAAATCTCACAACCAAACATCAGACAAGAAATAAATCTGACTCTTTTTTTAGAGCAGTTTAATGCCACGCGGTTTCACTTACTTCAAACAGTTATCCCAATTTACATCACTCTACCCAAGAAAACAATTATGACTCAACCCATAACAGCCTGTACCTAGTCCGTAAGCAAAACCTTATACTACCTGTGAGGTCTTCCTAAGCAGCTTCAAGGGATGTTTTACTTGGCATCCCTAGAAAAAGTTCCATAGCTGCCTACATGAAGTATATTTGTGTGATTTAATCAACAAGATGTTAATTAGGATTTTTATTACCATAAGGTATCATTCATTATACAGCTGCTAAATATACAACCTTAGTGAAGACAAGTGCATCTCAAAAACCTTCCATGTACCTAATATAATAAAAGTCCATACCTCTAGAAAGCTACAGTAATTTACTGTTCTCTCTTTAATTTAGTCCTACTGGGCTGATATACTGGATATCTATGATTAGTTGGTGTTATAATTGAGGAAGCAATATGATCTGAATGAAAATTCAAGCAGCATATTTCGAATCATAGATGTACACAGATTTCTAGCATTATCCTAGAAAGTCCTAGCTGCTTCTCCTCAGCTTTTTCTACATGTGGAGATAATGTTTTATTTACTTTACAATAATATTATGCAACTGAACTAATGTCCACAGGATCTCTGCCTGAGGCAAAAAAGTATTACGCAAACACATCTTATTTAAGGAAGAACTGAGCCTTTCGAAAGGAAAAAATTCAGACAACTTCCACTCCAAATTCTCTTAGTTTGATATGAAAAAATTACCTGGCATACAAGCAATTTGAGATTCACAGAGCTGACATATGGATGCCACGGGGGTGATCAAGACCCCCCCAAACACATGCATACATGTGCTGGTTTTGGCTGGGATAGGGTTAATTTTCTTCAGAGTAGCTAGTATGGGGCTCTGTTTTGGATTTGGGCTCGAAACAGTGTTGGTAATTCAGGGATGTTTTAGCTTCTGCTGAGCAGGGCTTACCCAGAGCCAAGGGCTTTTCTGCCT
>JANZLQ010000002.1:32521771-32532443 GCA_026212715.1 Elanus axillaris | reverse complement strand
TATTTTCTTTTCTCCTCTCCTCGCCCCTGTCCAGCGAAGGGGTGGGGGGGGAGTGATAGAACGACTTGGTGGGCACCTGGCATCCAGCCATGGTCAACCCATCACACAAAGGTATGTTCAACTTCTGCATACAGGCTGGTAAGTTAAGCCACATTGCCAGCCTGTGTGTGCATTTGCCCAGACCATGAACAATGTAAAATGCACACAATCAAATAGGTCCTGGCATTACAAAAACAGTGTTTCATACTGGTCAGTGTTCCCAAACAACAGAAGAGGATCCATCTGAAGATCAGGTTCTTTCTTCTTGTAATGACTGACATACAAATGATGCAACTCATGTGTCCTCTCAGCATACTCTGCTCTGCATCCGATTTATACTGCCATTTTAGTGCTGTGTCCTCACAAGGATCAGCTACATTGTCATCTGCAGCAGCTATAGGAGCAGCATTCCTGAACATTGCCCCTTACACAGACAAACTGGGGGTAAACGAGCTCCAGACTGCTCTTCTTCCAGGGTGTGGATCTGATGAAGGTCACTGCTGCTTACAAAGCTGGCAAAGGGAAACCTGGCACTGCCAGGTCAATCGTAATCTGCACCTGTAATTTTGGAATTTCCTGTGAGCTGCTCCTCAGGACTGTTAAATGGGGGAAGTGGACTAATGCAAACAAACACTTTCAACTAGGATGCAGGTTTGATAAGGTCTCAGTTGGCCTTAATTAAAACTCCTCCTGAATGCAGAAGTTTTTCCAGAATCAGCCTGTGGATTCAAATTTCAGATGTAGAATGGCATTGCTTTACTCAGTGGTGGAAGCATTAATTTTCAGTAGTTCTCTTTTCCAGTAGTTTGTTTTTTAACATAAGCATATATATAATGTGTGTATACATATAAGCTTATAGACTTTTATACATAATAGTATATCATGTATATAGAAAAATGTGTGGAAGAAGGCAGTAGAACAGTAGAGCTAAGAGCTGCAGACTTTCATAATGAGTATGTATAGACACACACACACGCTTTTGATTACAGAATATTTTAGCAAGAAGTTCTTGTCTTTCAAGTGCAAACATCCAGGATCCTGATTTTCACAGTTGGTACCAGGTAAATTGGCACCAGTGAAATCAACTGAGCTGGCAAAATTAGGAAGAGCTGAGGACCTGAACAGCCCTTGCGAATATAAATCTTACTCAAGTATGGAGACTCCACATTTTCAAAGACATTTAGACATCTTAGAGTTTTGACAGCATGAGCTACTGTTTGTATGTTTTTTCTCTATTTTCTATATTTTCACTTGCCTAGCTATGAAAATAAGCTTAGTTTAAAATTTGTTGCTTTTGTTCAGCAAAGCGAATGATGCTAAGTGATTCAACTCTCACATCCGTTTACAGAAACAATTATAAAAGAGGCAATGGCTTATAAATCCTTGAAGCCCCAGTGTATCTTCCAATCCTGATTTAAAAAAACAAATGCCTGCCTTGTGAAAATCAAGTTTAATAATTCTTCATATGGTCACTGTACAGGGAAATGAAAGAACTGTAGCTTTAGGCATGTTTTGCACACTGCTGTGTTTGCCTGTCTCCCTGAACAGGAGTTAAAAACTACTGGAAATAAACATAATATCTGCATTTTCTCCCACTTCAAATTTTGCAGCTAGCAGAGGTTTACATTTTATTCAAGCATGTTGTTAGGGGAGAGAGGAGGAACAACTGACCTTTGAATCAGTAACAAAATTCCTGTCAAAACAAGCTAAATATACAAAAGTTAAGCCTGAAACCACCTTATGCAATGTTCCAGTTAAAAAAAAAATAAATAAAATTCCAGTAGGTCTTCAGAAGAGGGTGGGAAAGGTAAATTTTCTATCTGCAATCCTTGGCTGCAAAATGAGAAGATGTCTATTTATTTCCTCTGGATTTTACAGCTTTTGTTCTAGTAAGAACACAGTCAAATCCTGACATCATCTACTACTAAGATATTGTGAGGATAAGCACACTACGACTACTTTCATAGTTGGAAGTTTGAGGAAATGGAACAAGCCCCGCTCCTCTACATCCAGGGGCCTGCGTAATCTGAAGATACACTGGTTCTCACGCAATCAAAATATGTTGTAATTAAAACAAAAATTGAGTGGGTCCCTTTAGGGAGAGAGAGACTGGGAGGCTGAGGACACTGACTCTTTCCATGCGCAGATTGCCTGCCGTAACCACTCAGCGAGCCTTTCCTTTTCAGAAGCACGTTTCTGGCCAGCTTCTGTGAAATCAGTGGAGCTTCACCAGTTGACAAAGAATGAGGGTTTGTCACCATGTGTGTGTAAAGCTGCTGGCATCTTCTTTCCAGTGTTTTCCCAGAGATTCAGTGCTTTCTGGTTGTCCCATGGCTTCCTGTCATTGTCTCAGATTTTGATTTCACTTTAATTTTTGAGTGGAGCTGCAGATAAATTTGGGTGAATAACAGCTTATTTGAATTCTTATTTTTGCTTCCTCCTCACCCTCAATTTTTTGTAGTCTGAAATGAATTTAAGTTGTGGCTACGCTGAAAACATGGCAGAAATGTAAATTGAAAAGTTGAAATTAATGGTACTTTTAATTTAAAAAAGAATGGAAATTTCAAGTCACAGAAGTTGTTTCAAGAAAAAAAAAAGGAAAATAGAAAAAATTAAAATGAAAACATTCTGAGTTTGGAAAATTATCTAAAAGGTGGAGATTGCCAAAGAAACCATTAAGAAAAACTGATATGAATTTGTAGGTGATTGCAGAATGGCCAGAGCAGTGTATTTTGCTCTACAAACATTTCCATTAAGAAAATACCTTCATGATCTTGACTGTAAATATTAGTCACTAAGATCCTGAAGAGGGGCACCTCAAAATGCAGGAATTAGTCCAGGAATTATGTACACACTTGAACTCTGTTATTGATGTCCCAGCATTGGGATCACAGAACTTCTGGTGAAGTGTGTTCATCTTGGTACCACATGAACACAGCTAATTTTCAAATAAACATAAAAAAGTCACTTCATTTAAAGTTGTCTTCTAAGATAGCTTTTCAATACAACACTAAGTTGAATAAATCATTGTTCATTCCAAAGAGGCCTTAGTTTCCTGGTACTAGTGGGGCAGTCTTTTCTTTCAACAGAGAGATAATAGCTAAAGGAGTGGAGGTGATGAATGCAGAAAGCAGGTCAGAAGCCTGGGAACCACTACTGTCACCCAGCAGGTTCCTACCGCTCATCTCAGATTTAACCCCAGCTCTTCCAGGGCAGATTCTCCATCAGACATCACTGCAGGAACAAGCACCCCAAGAGCAGTTATTACCAAATAAGCACTGCAGCTCTACATTATTCATTAAATCAAATTCTAGGAACTGAACCAGATCCAGACGTATGTGACCATGAAATGGTTTTGAAAAAAGGCATCTTTTCCATTTCACAATCCTGCTGAAATAACGCAGTTTGCTTCTCACATGTATGCAGGAAAGCGAGTAAACCCACCACCACAAATCTGACATTAGACAGTTTTGTTGGGAATTTCATTACCATTTCCTAGGAACTACCTGCAAGCATTTTCTCAGTCTCATTATTAAATACAGAGCTTACAGAATTTAGTGTGTTTCATATGCACAGTATAAATGCCATTAAAAAAAAATCACATCAAGGGTATGGGATGAGATTTTCAAAGTGAGATTGAGAACTCTAATGGAAGTGGAAAAAGAACTTAATCAGTCACAGCAAGCCTGTCAAACTTTCTATTTCACTGTCTGCCATGTGCAAATATGCATAATAACCATTGCTTAATAGAGGAACTCTAACATACATTAAAAATCAACTGTTGGAGTAGATGCACAAACACTTAAAGTAAAATTTGTAGCAGGATATGCCTCTGAAAATTCTCTTATGAGACTTTGGAAATGCTTGTATGAAGGACTTGTTGCTTTCAATCCCCCATTTATTCTTAATATACTGAGACAAGAAAAAAGAGACTCATTTCATCTTCCAGATCCATTAGTCTAGGCAAGCAGAATCAGTTTAGTCCATGTTTTGTTCCCCAATACTTAATTAAAACTCTGTGGTAAAGGGAAATATTTCCTCTGCAATATTAATCTTCTTTTATTCTTCCTCTTTTTAAATAGGAGTAAACATCATAAAACACATGATTAACTAAATGCTGAAGTTAAACCTTGTGCCTGCATGGGATCTTCCTGACATTCCACCTCATTAGCTTCCAATGTCCACAACCTGAGCCAGGGTTGGCAGGGAAGCCAAAGAGCCTTCCCACAAGTTCTGCCTCTTGCAGCCACCCCACACACCTCCAGCTGTTAAGCAGGATGAAACTTTCTGTTATGCACTGAACAAACTGAGCAAAAGCTTTCCACATAAATCAAGAAACCACAAAAAGAAATGAACAGCAGCAGATCTAGATCCTACAGTAGAGCTGCTACTCCAAGAAATACCAGCGTACAGCAGAAAGCCAGGGCCTAGTAGTTAAGACACAGCAGTCAGATGGTGACTGGACCTAAACTCATTTCTCTGCGTGACGCTACACTTTGTGTGAACATGCACAGCTACTTGCATTAACAGAGGCTTGGAAGTCTCTATACCATGCTACCCCATGCAGGGCAGACAAATCCTTAGTCATCATGATAGATAAGGTATTGATACAGTCTAGTGGCTTCCTAAGTGCTAGGTTTTTTAAAACATCACAGCAACAGTTTTCAAGAAAGAATGTGGAGAGTTCCAATAAAGCTCTGAAAATCTGTGATAAAATCCTAAAGCACAAAGGGCAATATGCAAGAAAACAAAAAGCGCTTGAATGAAAAAATAACAAGGGAGAAGGTAAGTAAACATAGCCTGGCTTTAAGGGGCAAGGTGGGAGTCAAAAACTGAAATCTTGTATGGCAGATGCTAGGGCAAACAAGATACTCCAGGATAATGCATGGTAACTCACCACCGCAACCATTAAAACACTCTCAGAATGATCCTTTAGGAACTATAAGCTTTAAGCTTCAGCACATAGATGCAATCAGCTTAAAACCACAGCAATAACTAAAATAAGAAGTTGCAGTATATGGTACAGTTCCACACAGCAAGATCTATCCATTCTGAAGAGTTTCATGCTTCCAAGCTCCAGCTGGTGGAAAAAAATATTCCTGACACACTTTCATTTAAATGCTCTATTTGATGATGGTCCTGTGTAGCTCCCTTAAGACCAATTTAAAGTTTACCACATTCTTTCTTTGAAGGGTACTTCTAAAGTGCTTGCAGAGTTTACCAACCAAGTTGGCTATTAATATTCTATTTCTTTCTCACTTTCCAAGAGACTTTGAGAACAAACATTGATTTAAGAGTATCTCAGTATATTTTGGGGTGCACATCTGCTGCTTACTTTAACATCATAGCTAGTCAATGGCAAAGCTGCCCACCAAACAGATGCAGAGGCAAGCAAAAAAAAAGTCCATCTCAGAACATTATTCTGTATTTCCTTACTAAAGAGTCAGTTTTGCTTACATGGTACAGTGGATTTACACCTGAAGAGCATTTAAGACTTGCTTTTGTGCCTTACTTTGCTATTGCCGCTGTCAATTACAGCAAGACTGAGCTTCTTCCATTCTATTTCTACAAAGATTGACTGAACATTTGCAGTGATATATTGCCAAAACAAAAGAAGTAGTTCTTGAGAATGAAGCACTGTATCTAGCCTGAAGTTGAAGTGTGCAGTCAGTCTGGAAAATCTCAGAACCTGCCCTTCCCCCCACACCCCCCAGGACGACTATGTACTTTGGTTAAAAAGAGCTGCCCTCAGAGGTGGATGCCAATAAACTCATTAAAGTCAAATAAATCTGGCCACTGCTCCTCATCAGTGGGAATTTACTGTCTCATCTGTTTATTTGTCATTCTGTTCTACCCATCACATGTGGAGAAGAAACAGGACAGCAGAGCAATATTTTCTAGTGACTGCAGCCCATCCTACCTTCAAGCACAACACTTGGCCATCCTCTATGCACCATACTGTTCTTCCTGTGATGCACAAGAGCCTGTGGATCAGTTTTGCAATTTGCTTGTTGATGTCAGCTTTAACATATCTTACATCAGAGCGATGCCAGTTACTGATCCAGTCAGTTGCTTTCTACCCTAGGACCTACACATTTTTGAGATTCTTGGTACCTAGCAATTCTTATTAATTTCAACTAGAGTTGTGAGTTCTTATTAGCCATACAATTCTTGTGCCTCTTCATGCAGGGTGTTTTAGAAAGGCAGGCTCTCATATGTGAAAGAGCAATTGAGTTGCTCCCTAATTAGCTTAGTATGAGGCATGGATGGTGCCACAACAGATGCAAATTCCTTTGGTCTTTATCCCACAAACATTTAGAAAAAAATCCAAAACCTGAACAATGTTGCATCTAGCATTTTCTCAATTAACAATTCAGCTTCCCTCAGACTGATTACCCTGACTGATCATTAGTTGTGAGCTGTAATATTGAATTTGTAAGTTCAAACTGAGCATTCTTGAGTTAGAATTAATTCTCTGCTTTTGGATTTCATACCACTACCTGTACAGTTCCTCATCCCTCCTCCCTTGGTTTTTTTTCCTTAATCTTTCTTCCCATTTATAGCATTACCTGTGAAATAATATTTAAAAAGATACAGGAGGAGCTCTGCATCTACAATGCACAACTCCAGATTACAAATGGAAGCAATTATTATAGGGAAATTTCCACAGTTTTCCCTAAACAGTACTTGCTGGATTTGATGCTAGAAACATACATGTTGACTGTTAAGGGACTCTGTACAGAAGAAAATCTCTGAAATCTAAAGCAAAAATAAGAAAGAGACAATGAGAAACCCCTGTATAAACATATATGCACTAAAATAATCTGTTATTTGTAGACAGGAAGAAGAAATCACAAACAAATAATAGCAGAAGGGAAAGGTCAATTGTGATACATCATTTACCCTAAATGTGTTAAAAAGTTAATAAATTTGAATTTGATATAAAGGCTCGTGTTTGTTCAAGGACAGTGAAAAGGGGGCGACTATAATACCCAACAAAATCACCAGGAGATATCAGAGTAATTTGCTGAATACACCATTTGCATCCACATCTGCATGCACTAACCCCACATTTTGTGGGTCTCCTTTTTCCTTTCTAGAGACATGTGGCCAGCCAAGTGTCTCCCAGTCCTTTATGGGTTTCCACTGCTTTTACAAAAAGCTCCAGAAAATAGTACAGCTGTGCACCATGGTAGAGCCTTTACATCTTTACTCCTCCTGTAGAAATAACGTCAGTGAATAATGCTCTTGGGGGGTAGGGAAGAATACAGAAGATGGAAGGCTGTCAAGGTCCAGTCCTTCCCAGAATTGTCATACTATTCAAAACCAAGAGGATGCTAAAGATAATGCTCTGAAAAGGTGCTCAGGGGGTATGAACAGAGCTAGTTTCACAGTGTGTTTACATCTGTGAGGACTTGCTACTTGGTAACTTATCAGTTCTGAAGGCAACAGCTGCCTTGAGCCCACCTGAACCAGACCTCACCCATTCAACCTGTTTCACACAGCAAACCACTACTGGGACAATTCTCTACACCCTTAGACCACTTGGCATCCAGTTGTACCTCCACACTGTTGTCTCCTTCGCAGGATGACAGTCTTGTCCTTGATGTATGCTCTGTTTCTCACATACACTTTTCCCTGCCTTGGGAGAGCACAGGGAAGTCCACACTCCCTTTAAAGCATTAATCAACTCCATCTCAGGATGGAAAGACAAAATCCAGTTGGACTCTGGTTACGGAAGTGTGGTAGCCCATTGCTTACCACATATCAGTGGGAAGAACCACTTTGGACTGTGAAGTTTCCAGAGTTAATGAGTACATAAACACAATTAAAGCAATAGCTGCACTTTGTGTTCATTTTATTTTGACAGCTGTGTTTCAGCTGTGATTATACTCTGTTTTGTAGTAGGAAATGTGCTCTCTGCCTTATAATGAACTCTTCATAATCAAAACCCTCAATATAAGACCCAGCGATTAAATATTTGCAAAGAGATGGACCGAGACCACCGAATCATAGACAGGTTCTAAAATACAGAGATTAATGAAGTGTTAACCAGGCTCTGCAGTGTTTTTTGGTGACTACACAGAAAGAAACCACAATATTTGGGTTTAAAACAAAGGACCCCAGAAAGTGCACATCAGAATAGCTCTCATGCAGTTAGCTGAAAACACAGGCCACAGACGATAAGTAGTAAAAATACACAACCCTTCCCCCAACAAATAGTCATCATCATTCACCCAAAATGTTATTTCCACATTGAAATCCTGACCTCCAGCTCCAGCTTGACTGATGGTGCTGGCAAAGGGGGCAGCTGATAAATTGAGCATCACAGTATTCTCAGCCTAGAGGTAATGCTCAGAGTAAGTTCATCTGCTACAGCAAGTGTTATTCTTCACCAATACTTTCCAGGACATTTCTGAATAGGAGTCACACTGAGAGCAGGGGCTGTATGCAAGACTCCACAGAGATCTGAGATAGAAGTGTCTTGCACCAGTAACAGTGGAATAAGAGGTTTAGAGAATCAAAGACATTAGAATAAACAAAGCCAGGATTCAGTGTATGGCATTTAAGACCAGTTCAGATGTTCAGGCTCAATTTTTTTTATGAGCTTTAGTGGTGGTAATTGGGACAGATCTTCATGGGCTGTCATTCCTATGTTCTTGAGCCAGACTCATCTGTTAGAAGCATACAACTATGTCACATGGAAAGCTTTACATGCCGGTCCTTTGTTCCACTAGAAATCAAGAGTTCCCACCTCAGCTGCTATGAAGCAGTCACTGCCTGAAGAGGCTGGACCAAAACCAATTTAGGGTGGTTAGCATGAGAAGGATCAGTGTAAACCATTCACCTCCTTTGTTAATTTATCCTGCCAGTGTGGGTATCCTCAGGTATTAAAATCTAACTCACTAACATGAGCACTGCAGCCTTCCTCAGCTGTTATAGTTTATTGTCCCTAGCCCAAGAGGCAAATAAACCCTTTTCAAATAAATTTCAATTAGTCAGGCTTTCCTATTGTTAAAGATCAAGGAAAAACCCTGGAGAACCCCATTAACATGCAAATGAGTAGGTACACAAACATAGTTCCTATGTGAGCCTGTATCAGCAGAAACACAATTAATTCTAAATACAGATACATCCAATGAGATTAACATTGGACAGCTTTGTAACAGACTCTTGTAACCTACTAGTTTATACCCACTGCTACTGCTGAGCCTCCCCAAGAGACAGAAAAGTCTCCCTGTATCTTTGTTGCCAAAAAAGTCAAATCCCCATGGGTAACTCTTACTAGATCTCATGCTGTAAATTCTAACGGAGAAGTAGTTCTGCAATCTGTACCACAAGGCAGCTATAGGAGTTGGATTGCAGAAATGGGGTCGAGCCCTAGCTTGGGTATGGTGAAGTCTACCCCAGTGCTTTTTCGCCGTTAGGATTTTTTGCTCAGATTAGTTCTCTTGCCATGAATCTATACTGCAGCATATTCTGCTTTGCACCAGCAGTTCCATTCCCCTGACAACTCAGCCAACATTGTCTTTATGACCTTTCCTGAAGACACGTGTCCTGTGGATGAAGCTACCATCGAGCCCAAAGCCTTCTATACAGCACAGGAGCTTAGGGCTAGGAACTCCACTGCAACTCCAAGCATCATTTGTTTTTTCATTTTTGCAGTAATAAATATGGTCTGACCCTTGTTTTCTTCATTGGCTTTGGACAAGTAATTTAACTTAGCAATTTCTTGAGGCAGTAATACTTCCCTTCCTGAAAGAAGTATTTTGATAATTTCTAATTTAATACTTGCAAAATGTTGTTTAAAGTTTTATTATGATTATTCCCATACTGAATGCAATAACCATCCAAGTCCTTTATCACATTTGACAGAACAGCATGACTAGGCCCCCCAATACACTTTGTACAGCCCAACTACCATGAAGCACTTCTCATTAGAAATCATTCAGCTTTTTAAACAAATTTCTGTTGCTCATGATTGCTTGCCTCCAACCTTTCCACTATGATGTGTGATCACTTCTTATTTCCATTTTTTGCACTTCCCATATTCCAAAAAGTGCATAAAGTTTAGGCACTCTACAGGTTTCTACAAGTATATTTTAAAATATATTTTCCACAAGCTTCAGCTCCTGTAACTGAGTTACAGGTGTAATGCTTATTCACCCAGGAAGAGTATTATGCTGCTGAAGGTTAGCCACACAGCATAAGTTTAAGATTTTGAATAGCATAGTATAGGCTAAACATCTTATTAAAACAAAAATACCATATCGACTGAAAAAATAAAAGAAAGAGCAGCATAAACTAAATTACAAAATCAATGAAAAGTCTCAGTCTCTGTATTTTGTCATCTCTAAAATGATGTCAAGTCTTCATTCTTCTCTCCCTGTCTTTTAAGGCACTTTGACAGGGAACCAAATTGTGTCATACAACACAGTTTCAGAATACAGCATAGAGCTATAATATTGAGATATATGGGCTCTCACAGAGCCTAGATAGCTATATAGCCAGAAGACAGAAGGTTAACACTTGTTAGCAGGCCCATTTAAGAGAATTCTAGTATGCTATTCTAATAGCTAATGTATATCTTGCATCCACTGCAAAACACATTGTATTTGGTTTGCGTGGCAAG
>JANZLQ010000002.1:32493560-32516330 GCA_026212715.1 Elanus axillaris | reverse complement strand
GGGGGTATGAATATCTGAACACTGGAAAGGAATGTTTAATTGCAGCTCAAAATTACACATTTATATAGAACATGTTTGTCGGCTCACTCAAGTCTCAGTTTTACTTCTATTACCTTCTAATCTTCCTCTTACTATTTAAATGTATGATTTAACTGGTAATTTGCATCTATGTTCTAAAAAAGCTTGTGAAAAATAAAACTATTTAAAAAAAAGAAAACACACACACAACCCAAACACTTCATATCCCCATCTGACAATGCTGAAAACTATTCAGGGTTTGGTTTTCTTCTTGTTGGGGTTTTTATTTGAGATTTTTGATGTGGGTTGGTTTGGGGGGGGGGTGTTGTTTGTTTTAATGTTGGCAGGAAATGTAGTATAAACTTAAATTTATATCAGATTCATCATTATGTCTCCAGGTAGAATTTCAGATAGCTTTAAATCATTGGAGATAGCAGTATCTTGTAATTAGATATTCTTTATACATATTGCAATATAATGATTGATCATAATACAGAAGAAAATTATTTTAATGCTTTGGAGGTATTTTACAAGAAATAGATACCCTTGCCCTTTGCACAAATAATTTCTATGTGATGAGCTATTCTTATTGATTATGACAGGATCAACATGAAAGAAGCAGCTAACAGATGCACTTTCTCCCCAGGGATGCAGTG
This sequence comes from Elanus axillaris, assembly GCA_026212715.1. Classification (NCBI taxonomy): domain Eukaryota; kingdom Metazoa; phylum Chordata; class Aves; order Accipitriformes; family Accipitridae; genus Elanus; species Elanus axillaris. The sequence continues at coordinate 32,515,656 of JANZLQ010000002.1, read as the reverse complement.
CATGTCAAAATTATCATGCTGAGACATGCACTGGCCTTTCAAGCTGCTTGAATCAAACTTCATGACATGAAGTCTATAAAGTATAAGCAGTGTTCAATCCCATTATTTCTCCTATCTGATTGCACAGATAATACCTTCATATCTATTACAGTCTGAGACTAGGCTGATGTAACAGAGACCTGCTCCTACTGCTCCTACCTTCATACATACAGAAGCCCAAGGAGTTGCCTGCCATGCTCAAAACAACACCCTGATAACTAAGCCAGCTTGATTACCAGAAACCAGCAGGTCACGTAAGCACGCACACTCTCAGACATAGGTCCTGGTATTGCCTTATATCTAAGGCTGCGGAAAGTGAGTCAGTCACCTGAGAAAGAATCTATCCTCAGCATGTTAATTGTCAATGCAAAAGTGCAAAGGCATTTAGAGAAGAGTGGTACCACAGCCTGGCTCAGCTTGCACTAACCCACTCCCGGTCACCTGCCCTAACACCATTTGCAGCAACGCTCACAGCAGTACTCAGATTTTCTACATCTCTCTAATTTTATGTCACTGAAGCCCAGTTATCAAGCTCAATTAGTATCCAGAAGGCTGATGTTCTCTCCATGCGAAACAATCCTCCTCTGCCTTGCAAGGGAGGCGACCGATATGCAGCTGAGGTTTGGCTGTGGACAGCTCCTTTGGTGGCACTTGGCTGACACCTGTCGACACGGTTCTGCAGTCAGCCATGATACAAAGCACTTCAATGGCAGTTTGCATGGGACTAATCAGAACATTTGTGATATTTTTTTCTCCATTCACTTGCTACTTTTAATGACTGCTTGTAAAGCATTTTGAAGATAAAAATATGCTGAAAGAGTTCTATGCGTTATTGCCATCTTTGCTCAACAGCACTTGTTTTAGAATCTCTGTCCTGGGTTACCCAATGAGGTAGGCAACAAATAAAATAGTTATCCAGTTTCACCAGCTGTGAGTACAAAGACAAAAGAAGGATACAACACCTGGCACACAACTAAGGAAATACAATTTCCTGCTGACACCTTGCTCTTAACTGAAGGAGCCCAAAATTAGCAGAGAAGCTCAGGAAAGCTATTTGCCCTTTCCCCTGAAAGATGATGTGAAGAATTGGGTTTTGACACCAGTAGGTGCTGAAACTATATGGAGAGACTATTTCCTCCTTCTTTCAAGCTTCCTTTTTGTTTTTTTTTAACTCCTGCACTTCATTCTTAGCGACCATAACCTGGTGCTCCAGACCAAAGACAGAGCAGTTTGTGAGAGTGTACAGATAGGAAACTGTTTTCATTTATGGTGAGGTCTATTTACCAGTATTCCTCTGTTATTTCTGTAACAATGCCTAGATACAGCAAGCAGAGGATCCACTTCAGGCACATAGTTAGGTATTGCACTGATGTATAAAAAGGTTGTCACTGGAAAAGAAGAGGAATTTTGATTAGTAATATCTAACATTGATTTGACTCATGAAAGTACTCTTAAAATTTCCCAGGATTTGGAGTTAGTTACTGTCCTGGGTTCAGCTGGGATAGAGTTAATTTTCACAGGAACCTGGGAGGGGGCAGAGCCGGGGCAGCTGACCTGAACTAGCCAAGAAGCTATTCCATACCATGTGCCATCATGCCCAGTATATATATAGGGAGCAGGCTGGGGGGTGGGCTCTCGGCTTTCGGTGGGGAAGTGGCGGAGCACCGGGTTCCGGGTGGTGAGCAGTTGAACTGGGCATCACTCGTTTTGTGTATTCTCTTATTTGTATCGTTCTTGTTCTGACTTCTCTTTTTGTGTTGCCCCAGTAAATTGTCCTTATCTCAACCCTAGAGGTTCCGGGTTTCTTTCCTTTTCCCTTTCTGGTTCTCCTCCCCATCCCACCGGAGGGGTGGGGAAGTGAGTGAGCAGCTGCGTGTTCCTTTGCTACCAGCTGGGCTGAAACCACAACAGTTACATATGTAACTAAAGCATTCAAGAGTAAGCTAGACAAATGCTAGTAAGACGAAGATTTAAGTCTTTGCAACCTAATGCTTAGAGGCTTTGCTCCCCAGTCACACTACTAAAGAAATATAGGAAAAGCCTATAGCCTATATATAGGAAATCTAGGAAAAGCCACTGTGTAAAGTGCTATGCTTTAGATTAGCTACACCTTCCCTCTGTCAGGTACCTCTCTGGAAACTGCTGTCAACCGGCATCATTTGCTGGTGTTTGGCAGTGGAGAAGCTGTTTGTGCAGCAGGCTATAACCTGCCTGCATGGACTGTAGACGAGACCCTGACAGGACTACGGACTGTACCACTCAGCTTCTTTGCTCTTCCCCTAAACTCACCTGCTGTAAAAATGTATCTAAGGTGTCTGAGAAAGGGATTCTTCCCCCGTGAGCTGGTTACTCTTATAGAAAGCTTTGTCTAGCACTTACTTGGATTCACATTACAGAAAATATTGCTGCAAGCAATTTCAGCATCCCTGCAGAGCCTGCTTTGCTCCGACTCTACAAAGTAGGAAAACAAACACATCATTCCTGTTTATCAGCCAGAACACTCCAACAGGCTGGATCACTTTTTAGGGCCAGATCATCATTTGTTTAATTTGTCACTGCTCTTTTGACTTAAACAAATCTCTGCTAAGATAGATCAGAATGATCCAGACTAGACTTTAATGGCCCTGAAAGCAGTAATGGGTCACACATACCTACCCACCCACAACAAATGCTTAGATTTCAAAAAAATGGAGTCACAATATGATGGAAGTAAACAGAAGTCAGCTCCACTGTAGAGAAAGAGCATACAGGATATATGTGCTTTCTAGCACATATAGTTTTGATATCACAATATATACACTTCCCTGGGGTTACAGCAAAATGCTGGCTTTTAAGCTATAAATGGATAGTGTAAGAACCTCTGAAATGCAACAACTGCTGGAGTATCCAGCTGCAAGCAGTTACCACATACAAACTATACAAGAGAGAGGGGATGGGAGAAGTAAGCCTTCATTCATTCTACCTCATTTCTAATGCAATGGGAGCTCAAGCACTCACAAAAATAAAACAAGAGGACAAATTTTCAGGTCACAACTGTTAAATTGCTGGAAAAAAAGAGCAGAACAGGGACTTTCAGTCCTAGAATTAAAGAAAGCACACAGCAAATAATAACAAAAGCAAGTTTTTGTAAACCATGGACTGTATGTGTCCAGTTTAAAAGCTTGTAAAGCAGGTCTCTGCAGAGAGCTTGTAGAAGTGTCTCTGAAATGCAAGATTCCAGGTAAATGCAAGGAAAGGGAAAGATCTCATTAGCTACAAGGATCATGCCCTACTCAATATGTCTGCACTTTTAAAAATTACCTTTAGTAGAAGTAATATCATAGTTGGAGTGACTCAGGTTTTCATTATGCAGGAGCTTAACTGCGCTATTCCAGCAATATAAACGCCTTGAAAGTAGTAAGGAATGGTGTCATACTTCAAAGAATCTCCTCCAGCTTTATCCTCCCCGAGTTAAGGAAAAAAACCCAAGTTATAAATAAGTGGTATTCCAGAATACATAGAATATCTTCATTATATGAACTAGCCAACTTCACAGGTAGACAGGAAATATGTTTTGGGTATTTATTGTATCAGCGTTACAGTTTTGTTTTAGCAGGCATCCCAGACATCCCTTTGGAATAGTTTTCAGGAGCATCAGGCTCTCTGGTATCACAGAAAATACTATTACAATTACCACAACAGAAAGACAATCCCTTAGTTACTAGAAAACCTCTACAAGTTATGAGACCTGGGTTTGAATCCCAGTTGTGCTCAAGTTTCCTGTACAACTCTCAAAGTCATTTAATGTTTAATGCCACAGCTTTGCACCTGTAGGGTTGTTCTACCCTATATCAGAAATGGGTTTTATAAAAAGCATGTATTATTTGTGTGAGAAAAGGCAGTGTTTATAGTCTTCACTTATGGAAGAGGACCGTGTTGTGCTAGGCACTGTACGTTGCTGATGATTCTGTATTCTCCCTACAGTTCCTCAATGGCATCTCATTACAGTCATAAGTTTGGGGGCAGTAAACTCACTTGAGGCCTCCTCCCCTTTTAGACCGACAAAACTGTAAAAAATATGCATTGACCTGTCATGTATTTTGCTTTTGTTTTTTTCCATTTAGTTTGGGTGTTCCTGATCTAACTAAACAGAAACACAGAGCATCTGATTGATGATTTAATATTTAATTGCATCATTACAGTTTCAGTTACAGCTATAACAACACTAAAAGTTCCTGGGTTAGGTAAAAGTCCCTCCTAGGGAATATTTGAAAAATGTACTTCTCAAAGAAAGCAAATGAACACTTTGCTTTACTGTAATTATTTTGTATATGTGCTATATTGAGCTCTGGTTGGGGAATCATAAAAAATTACTAAGATAAGAAACAGGCTGTCAACTGAATGGAAATGTGGCTTTAGTGATTATTTATTTAAATGGTACAGTCAGACACTTGACAATAATATTTCAAAAGAGAATGTGCCCACAACAGCAAGAAACATGGTTTTTCAAGTCTTGGCTTCCCATTCACAAGGAACCCTGAGGTTCCCAGACTTATGCGTGGGGCTAGGAACCCCAACTGTTTTGCTCTAGGCCATTGCTGCCTCCTGGAGATGCTGAGAGAAGGGTGAAGCTGATAGTAATCAGTGTTTGAAGTAGAAGAAAACTAAACAGAGAGAACAAGCTTCAAGTCGCAGGAACTCCTCGTTCAGAGGAGCGGTAGAGGGAATGGTTTTGAACTTGACTCTGGTGAAACTGATTTCAAATAAAGCACTACAACACGTAACATTTAATTTATTTTTAATAAGATGCAGAATATTAATTTCTAAATTACATGTGAACCAAGTCTCAAGCTCTCAGCACCTGCCCATTGCATTTAGATTTCAGCCCTTGTCCATTATTTAAAGTAATTACAGTAAAGATATCTAAATGCAAATTAATTTTATTAAACAATGAATACTTCAAGAAGGTGAAGTCTCGCATTTTTGCAAGTCAGTTCTGATTTTATATGTTTCTGGAGACCTTAAGACTAACCTTCAGCATTACGAAGTATCCATAAGCAGTTAGAAGAGCTGAACGTATTCAGGATATCTGGAAAAAATCTGGACATCCAAAATGTTACTACATGTTGGTGAACACTTGAAAGAAAGCCTTACCCTAATTAAACCTTAGCTCCTAAACAGAGGAAAAGGAAAGTAGCTGTGCCAAAGTGGTAGAGAGGGGCGAGATGGCTCACCCATACTCAGCCAGCAGAGCCAGATACTAAAGAGGAGGCTCTCGCTGCTGCTTGACACCCCCCTCCACATCAGTTTTCCCAGCCTTCCTGAAACAGGGACCACTGACAAATCATCAGGTTCACAAGTTCGGGTTAGAAACATTGTAAAGAAGGTAGGCTGCAGTCGCTTCCTTCAACTTCAGTACCAGTCTGGGATGTTCGACAAGGATTTGAGACCCAGTTCTGTAGATCACACTGCCTCCCCTTTGTCTAGGGATTTATTTGAGCAGCATGCTGTGAGCACCCACTTTCAAACTGGTGCCATAACCTCCCTCTACAATCCTTCCAAGGGTGACATTTTAGATACATTGTAATTGCTGCATTGCTACTGCAATCAACATTGTATTAATGATTTCTATTAATATAATGGACTCTGAAGAATACAGGCTTTTTAGTTTTTCTTATGGCAATGCGACATGTTACGCTACTGACAGATGCACTGAGCAAGCAGAAACTGCATCCATCAAAAAATGTGTCCTTCATGGGGAGCTCTGTTTTGAAACAGTAACCTGGGTGCTGTGTCATTGAGGGACTCTAGGTGTAATCTCTGTGCAAGTATAGAAGAAGTATCGAAGGTCAGAAGCACTCAGTAACTGTGGGAGAGTTAGTGATTGCTCAATGGCTAGGAAAAAAATAATTAGCCTTGCCAGAAATTTCTGAGGAAATCCTGATGCGTTATAGGACCTATTTTACATCCTGCCTGCTAAAAGGATTATATCATCTATCAGAGGTGGCTGCACTACAAACTTCCTTTTATCATACACACACCAAAGATTAGGTGAGAGGTTTAATAAAACACTAAATGGAACAAAATGCTGAAGAAACAGAGCTATAATTACCTCTGAAGCTTTTTCCTTTCCTAGCAGGAAGTCCTTTCATTACACACAGGCTTTGCATTTTGAAGGCACCCAAGTCCTTCCTTGAACAATGTTAGATAAAACAAAACAAAAATTCACAAGTTTAACGGCAAAGGAAACACAACCTTTTCTCACCAAATCCTGCTTCCTTGTTACCCTAAAACGCAGGGTTGAGAGGAAGTAGAAAAATCAGTTGCTTTCCCTCCCTCACGGCAAGGGTAGACCAGATCTTTACTTGGAGAAAATTGGCATAATTTCTTTCTAGTCAACCAATTAAAAAAGGAGAGCTCCAGAGTCCCAGAGGCTCTGATTATTTTATACTGTGCTACTGCAGACATTTTAGTCACCATGGGGTAAAGTTACCATGATGCATGTCCTTGTAGATATATTAATAGTGAAACACTAGTACTACAATTTAATAGGATTAGCTGAAATTGCTGTAATACATTTTACAGATGGGGAAACTGGGACACAGGCAGACTTAATTTTAAGCAACTAAATCCATATTTTGGCACCAAAGCAACCTGATTCTCAGTAGTGCAGAACACTTAAATCCCACACTGCAAGGGGCTACAGTTTCCACTCTTCATTTTTCCTGGGGGCAACCACACCTCCAACTCATACGCATTCCCAAGAGGTAATTCAACACCTAACAGCAGAATCTCAAGGCCAGAGCCCAAGCCATCACAGAAGAGATTCCCTCTAAGGTAATAGGCCTGCTTTGCAGGTAATTCCTACAGCTGCTTTATATAACCACACATTCTCTGTCCCGTCCTTGATACTGGCTTTTTCCTCCCTCTCTGATCTGTACCAGAGCATCTTTCTCCCCAATTCCTTCAAAATCCACAGACAAATACTTTCCTCCTCTAAACTACATTTGCTCCATTGGAGCCGATGTTGCTCCAGTGTAAAATTTGGCTCCCTGCAGTGAGATACTGTTCTTGTTTGTCTTTCCCTTTTCAAGGCATTTCTCTTCCATATTTTCTTTACTTTTGTTCACTAGTGTTCAGAGGGGAGAGCAGCACCAATTCTCAACCTTGCTAGCACAGCTCTAAACTGTTAAAAAAAAAAAAAAAGCTTAAGAACACGGCCCAGTTTCCATTTACAAACCAAAAGCAAAGCAAGTTTTTTTTTCAATACTATATAGCAAAGCTTACCATTCGCACTACATTATTCATTGTTAGATTTCTAGTGCCTCGAACTGTCACAAGTTCTTCTTGCATTGTATTTTTTCTTGCATTCTTATTCAAGAAACTCTGAAGATGAATCCTGGCTGTTCTTTCTCTGCAAACCCAAGGAGAGCTCATAACACTCTGCAGGGCATGCTACAGCATCTTCATTATATTCTGCCCTCTCTTGGTATCTTTGCTAAGTTCTCTGGTATTCATCTTCTCCATTTCAAGAGGCCAAATTGGCATCTTACTTCCCATCTACCACAGCCGTTAAAACAAATTTATTCTGCTGTTAAAACATCCATGTCACCCACTAGACCTAATTTGCCTCCTGTAGTCCCCTAACTGGAGAAGGAGAGTGTTGCATCTCTCCTAGTTTAGCAGCCTCCAAGCTATGGATCCATCGCCTTCCACAGCACCTGACAGCTTGAGTCGAGAAAGACTTTCTCACCCTTTGATGACCTCCTCCCTTGTCCTTCAGCAGGAGCCCTGCTGACCACTGGTGACCTATGGCAGTAATCAGCTCCTGTGACAATGGGGTTATATCAAGAGAATAATAATAAAAAAATTACAGCAGTATTGCTTTTTGTCCAAGGTTGTTACTAAACTGAATGCTTGATGAAAGAAATTAAAGTTGTCTTTTGCTTCCACAGGGTTAACTAGAATGAAATCTGACAGCTCCTTCACTTTAGAGGCTTTATATCCCAGATGGTTAACAAACATAGTAAATAAGCTTGCAATTGCACTTTTTCTTGTTGCTATCAACTCTAGGCTCCCTCAAGATAGACAGCAGGAGGTTGACTGTATATGCATTGGTTACCATCTCCACTTCTCTACCCAGTACTGTGGGGGAAAGAGAAGAGAAGAGGTGCTGGGTCCAAGTCCTCCATCCCTCCAGCTTTTGCCACCATGACTCCCTTAGACTAGTGAAAAACCTGGGAAAACACAGCAGGGAACTACACCCTCCAGAGGCACACGGCTGCTCTACTCACTTGCAGCAGCCAAAGTCCCCAAAGCTGCCAGTTCCAGATGGCTCAAACATACTGTCGTGCACATCCAACCTACAAGCTATAGAGCAGCTTGCTGAATCCTGATGATAGCTCTGCATTACTAGCAATTAAGCTCTGATATTTCAATGTATTTACAGTCACGATTACTACACATTATATAAACACACACTCTCCTGTCAAGCAGTTTGAGCTAATCCTCCTACAAAGCAACAGTAGCGTTTCATGCAAATGCATATAAAGCTAAATGACATTTTTTATATGTGTGTAATAAGTACAGAGAAAAAAGTAAGTGGGATCCTTCCTTGCAAGTGGCAATTAACTAAATTATCACAGATAACCTGTCAAAAAATGACAAAAGAAAACAAATAAACATTTACAACTCAGCGGTGGTTAAATCACTCTGCCTTGTGAGGATGTCTGTTATTTGTGGAAGAGGTAGGGGTAAGTAACTACTCCAGCACACAAAGCCCCCAGTGCAGGAGCCAGCAGCTCCCTTTGAGCATTGGCTTTGCAAAGGTGGAGAGAACAGATGTTCAAGGCCACAATCACTAGGTCAAGACCATCAGGAGCTCCCACAGATGAAGGGATTTAACATCGTATCAGTGGAGCCTAGTTCCCCCCAACCTTTCATAGTGAAGTGAGTGGCCAATGTGCCAGCCAAATATGATTAACAAAGATGGCCTTAAAAGTGGCTTCAAAGTAAATACAGAAATGCAGCATTTGGAAACTTTCTAACAGCCAGCTCTAATCAAAAGAAATTACAATGTCCGGTACACCCAGCAGGACAGTAACACATTATTCATACGGCTAGGTTACAGCCATGTCTGAATGACCCAGTGATGGTCATGAACTTCCTCTGGTCAGCCCTGCCCAGTTCTGCAGTGTGGTATGGTCTTTACACCTAGAAGGTCTGCATTCTTACAACAGCATCTTCATTCTATTCTTGCCCCTGCTGGTGTTTTTTGCCCTGTTCTCTGGTATTCATTTTCCTCATTTCAATAGGGCATATTAGCATCTTGCTTTCCATCTACCACAGCCATTAAAATAAATTTATTCTGCTGCAAAACATCCATGTCACCCACCAGACCTAATTTGGCTCCTTTAGTCCCCTAACTGGAGAAGGAGTGTTGCATCTCTCCTAGTTCAGGATCCTCCAAGCTATGGATCCATCACCTTTCACAACACACTAATTCAGCCTGGTCACCCATAATTATTATCAGCACATTAGAAACAAAAGTTTGTTCAGGAGTAACACAGGGTTCAATGAGGTGATGCTGGTTTTAAGAGGTTTATTTTGTGTGCTACTGCAGGACAACAGGAAAACAAAAAAAGATGCAGCACAAAGAGGAGAGACCTCTGACATCAGCTTCTGGACTGCTGTGAGTTATAGGAAAATTACAGTCTTTTGTATGCTTGGGGCTCTATCCCATAACCCGGAATGCAGCCACTCTCAGTTCATAGGAGACTTCTGACCAAGAACTGATTTATAATCCTACATATGTTAATTAATCCAGCTAAAAAAAAACAAAACCAAAACCACCCCACAAACCACAACAGACAAAACATTCTTGAAGTACACAGCCATGCCTTTTATATGAACGTGATCTGTATTCTTTCAATAAGGACTCTTGTCGCTTCCTCTACAGTGAATCTCATCTGCCGCAGCAATAGTTTCTCAAGTCCTCAGTTCAGCACTGCAACAGAGGCAGAGTCCATGGTGTTTTGGAAAAGGGCTACTGCAACAAATGACTCTTCAGTATTGCTGTCTAGGGGATTCTCAGTAAATTTGCACTTGTCTATGCATCTCTTTAATTCTAAATTTGTACAAACATGAGCAGAGTCGTTATAAAGTACTTAGGGATTTCCAGCAAATCAGAAGGCTGGGCTAGATGAACTTACCCTAACCCTTACAAAGAAAATTCACTATTCTAGCACCAAGTACTATATTGCCTACCACACATCACATTTCACTATTGCTTCCATCCTGCTTAAATAAATCACTGATCATATATGTGAAATCAGATTCTTTAGCTCTTTAATTTCCCGAATAGTCATAATAGAAAATGTGTATCATCATCAAATAACAAACAAGCAAATCTATAATTATGGAACTGCCTACAAAGAAGTCCTTCTATACTCTCAAAAGGAAATCTGAAATTCAAACACCTAAAGAGAATGAGAGAATATATTGTTTAAAAACCAACTAATTTACAGAACAAATATACAACAGAGAATGATACAGAAGAATATAAAGTTTTGCAAGCTCCCATTTTACCACTAGCATTTTAACAAGAAAAACATCCTAATTTAGAAGAGAACATTGACTTCTCCAGTAATGTTATTTGGGAATTTGAATTGTTCCTTTCAGCTTTGGAAAGAAATTGTCCAGAGTTTGGTCAAGAACTTACTAATGTGATTTGAAATACACCCATTAACACTGAGGGGATTGGCTCAGACTCCAACAGCACAAAACTGTTTTGATCCACCATTGCAAAGCCAATGTCATTGTGCTGGTACTAGAAGTCCAACAGCAGCCTCAAACCATACTACAAAGTAATGGTGATGACATATTTGAAAACGCTACATTTTTACAGAAGAACAAATCTCTTCGTCAGAACTTTTATTAGAAATAAGGGTGACACTGTCTGTATTGCATTATCTATCCTTGAGCTTTGTCAGTGATTCTGTAAATCACTCAGGAAATGCTTTGTTTTAAATATGGTGGTGGTTGCACTGTCCTCAGCACCAAAAGTACAGGCTTTCACTTCACTGCATACCAAAGTGTTTTGATGAATGAGGCAATCACAAGCAAATTAGTTTACAGCTTTAGCATGGTTAAGTTTCCCAAAAGCTGTGAAGTCTTGTTAGAGATGCACTCAACACAAGTGAAAAACTCTGAAAAGTAAGAGTACTTCATTTAAAAACTTCCACATGCAAACAACACAGGCCTGTCATCCCCTCCCAGAATTGTTGTGCTTTTGTTCCATTTTTAAATCAGATTTCACTATTGCTTTAGAAAAACATTTACACAGCAAGAGATCATTGTAACAATATGGCTTGAGAAAACATGCTAAATACGTACAGTAAGGCAGTTTGTGCATGCTAAGAAGTGAACTTGAAGCACACTGAAGCTGCTGTAAGTTCTTCATTATGATAGACAGACATATACCTCAGACAGCCTTTAGAAAAACTGCCGGTTTTCATCCTACAAAATGGCTGCTCAGCCTTGAGTCTAGGGTTCTCTTAAAGTGGGCTGCTGCTGTTTTAATCGCAGTGTTTCCTATTAGCTTAAGTGGAGTGCTGTTACAGTTATGGAGAGAGCTTAGGCTGAGGGCTGCTGCTTTATAGAGCCTCACATTGTGCATGTTATTACCCAGATATGCTAAAAAAAGGGGGGGTGGGGGGAGAACACTTTCATGAGTCAGTGCTTTCCTCCCTAACCAAAGAAATGCAGCTGAATACTATCCTCTCTGGAAAAGTATGAAAACCTTTTTGAAACTGAAGTGCAAACTGGAAAAGAAGTTGGTTGGAGGCCAACACATAGACCTGCCAGACAGCGTCACTGCATTTTGGTTCTCTAATTTGCCCAAGATTCTGTTTGATATTGATCTTTTGTTTGAACTTAAGTTTATAATTTGCTGAAATGGTGACAAAAACAGCAATAGCAATTTTAAAGCAACACCCAAACTTCTTGATTGTTCCATGCACTCACTAATTTCCCAGCACATTATCAACAAAGCGAATGCAATCACACATATGTGCCCTCTTTCCCCATCCCAGAGTATCCTATGTGTTTTTCAAATTTGATTGCTACAGGTTCAGAAATACCTGCTCCCACAATTACCATTTGAGGCATGCAAAGCATTTTTTTTCCTATAGGATTTGAAGTAGATGTCACCCATATTCTATTTATTTACGTCCATGGAAAAATTTTCCATTTTCATCGGCTTTTGCTTTAAAAGATGCAACGAGGAAAGAGACTTGATCTACAATAGAACTTGATTTTTCAGTGCACCTAATTAAGCAAATGCTTCATTAAATAAGGCTAGAATAAAACATTGGTTTGATAGCTGAATCAGGGACACAGTTAATAAAATACCACAGAATTTTTTATGTTGGAAGGGATCTCAAGAGGCCATCTTGTCCAACATCCCTGTTCAAGCTGGGTCACCTAAATCAAGTAGCCAGACCACATCCAGAGCACTTTTGAATATCTCTAAGGTTCCTAGGTTCCTATCAAGAACTTTTAAAAACTGCCTGCTCTTTAGGGTGAGCAATTCATAACAGATCTGCACAGACCTTGCTAGATCATCTTTGATTTATCTTCTCTCATATGAGAAAAGTAGTTTGAAAGTTAACATTAAAACTTCATTGGCAATGACTTCCTCCAGAAAGAGTACAGATTAAGCACCTAAAACTCCATCAAATAGGTGAAAGATGGCACAAACTACATTTCTGAATGTACTGGGAAAACTCCAAATACTTTAAATGAGACAACTTCAGAATGAACACTGCCTCAGGATGTTTGCATCACACCACTCTCTGATTCTGCAGTTTTGTTTTTATGGATTTTTCATCGCTTGTCTCAGCCTTGAGATTCTGGTAGAAACTGAATTTTAAAAGCCTTTGCAATTCCTCACTTTAAAACTTCTAAAAAATCAAACCTCCTTAATCCTGGAACAGATTTATGTATAATTTATATGTATAATTATGTATAATTTATGTGTGCAAACTCAAGTCACATACACTGACTTCTGTACTTAAGGCCAGAGTAGTAACAGCATTACTTTCATTTGTAATCTAGTTACACAGGGTGACAATGAAAAAAGGAAATCTGGTAGCATCGGCCAGTACAGCTGCTTGCAGTTCTTTGCATCCCTATCCATCAATCAAGCACCAGAGAGAAAAAAATTAATGCTTACAGAATAAAACAAACGTCACTGCCATAGTCCTCAGAGCTATCTCCAGTATAATGCTGGAGAAACTGTAGGTTGATTTGCAGCATGGTGCAGATGCTAGCTGTTCAAGGCATCAATGGCTTTGTAGATTCTGTAACATACATGAAAACAAAACACGGGAACCACTACTTGCACAATTGATCTAATATCTTGCCTGGATTTAGCACATCTTTAACAGGATTTCAAAGTTTTGTCCTTTATTAAATAAATCCTTCAGAATGGCAAATTACAGATTGCAAGCTGGATACAAACAATGGAAAAATTAATTTACACTTAGCTAGGGTGAACCTACAGCACCAAAGTTACTCCCTTTGAATCTCAAACACCATTAGGGGTCCTTACTAGTTCTAGTTATCATCGTAATACCAAAAACAGACTAATTGAGACGTTTGCACAGTGCTATCTCAGAATACATATAACTTTCATTAAATTCCAGCTCTATTAACATACCTGTAAGGCCTGCAAAGTCTCAGACTGTGAAGTTTAGCTGGATTAGGAGCACATAGAAGAGACTAAATTGTACACAATCCTACGGTTATATTCAAAAGATAGTCAATGCATGATTTCCAGCATAATACTTTAAAATATCATCACAAAATGGCTAGCTCTGATTTAGGGGCACAGTTTAAATATTCAAAAGGAAGGAGTATACATCCAATGGCCCAGGGACTGCATTTGCAAAATACCTACTTACCATTGCAAAGATATCACAGCATGTGATCTAGTAGTAATGAAACAACTGGATGCAAGGAAAGCGTTCTGCTGCAAGTTGACTAAGGCATATTCTACAGAATTTACCAATTACCTAGACAGGCCTCAGAAGCACTTTCTTCTCTGCAGGCATAAAATCAAGAGTGCAGCAAAACAACTTAAACTTGCAAAGGCACATTAAAGCAAAGCTCATAGAAACTGTCTGTCAGAATCAAGATGTATGGACATGGGCAAAGGCCACAAATCAATCTAGACTGCGTTATCTAAAGGAGAGATTTGAAGGAATCTGAGAAGTAAGGAAGATCATTAATCTCACACGTGCCAGGCCAGAGAAGTGCATGTGATTCTGATTCACATTAAAAAGATGATGGAGGCAAGAGTCACCATCCGTGCACCTCAGAGGGGTGGGTCCCTAAACTCTACCTCCTGCTTTAAGAACTGCTTAAGTATTTTATATTGGAGACATTTTTCATGTAAGTAGTGGTAAGAAGAGAGCAGCCGTCTATTACTCCTCTGGTTCTCCCAAGAGTGCTCTGCTCACCCAGGTGCAAGGTAATGGATCCACTAGATTGCTCTCCCACTGCATTTTTTTCCAAACAGCAGCCCAGTTTACACACAAAGTCCTTCAACTTACTTCCCTCCACCTCAGTTTACTCCCTCATCTGCCAGGGAGGAGATGAATGTGGTAACAACACATCCAAAGCAGGAAATGAAAGAGCAGTACCATACAGAAAAATCGCTGGAGAAAAGCTGCAATTGCAAGGTGGCAAGGTTTTAAGCAACACGGGAAGCCCTCAAGGGCAAGGGCAAGAGAGTACAAGGCTTGTTTGTGAACAAACTGGCATGCTAAAAGAGCTAAGTCCAGGTCATTACAGCGCAGTAATTGACTTGGTTACCAGTAAGTGTTGTTTGAAAACCCCAGCATTTCCTTGAAGTACAGTTGATTCTTTCCGATACTTGTAGATTGGGATATTTTACATAAAGGTTTAGCAACCATTTGCGATGTATGGCCTAAATGACAAATGAGCAGGTGCAGATGACTTCATAAATCATTTATGATACATTATGGCCATTTTTAACGCTACCATAGTTTGCAAAAATATTAACAATAAATGAATGTTGATAGAAAGGTTGTGGGAATGTTTGAGTGATTTTATTGTATTTATAATACACAGTAGTAGTAACATGAAACCAGCTATCAATGGTTAATAAATGTTTTAGCAACATATGTTATAAATTATAAACGAGTGACTATATATGCCATATAAAATATGCATAATGTTTTCAGATGTTTGCTAATCGTATGTTATAACTGTTTAAGAAACTATTAATAACAAAGTGACTAGACATATAAAAGTTTCCAGACATGTTCATAAGGCAATTTCTAATTAAACAAGTAAATTTTAAAATAAAGTAAATCCAATTATATTGGTCTCTGACATGCTGTAATTGTTTAATAAGTCTTTCATTCTAAGCCTCATTCAGATACTGCATACTGTAAATACTGTATTTTGAAAAAACACTACGTAGGAGAAACTTTCCAATTGTTATTGTCTGCTGCTGAGCGACTCCTTAATTCCAAACATCTATTTTTAAAGTAAAAATATCTTTTTTTTCCAGATAAATATTTTAATGAAAGGCAATATCATGATTTTTGTGGAATCTTTGTAGAGCAGTAAGACATCTGCTTCTGAATGTGCAGGAATCTGTAAACCTGTTCTAATTACAAGAAAGTTCCTATCATAATTGAAAATCTCTGCATTATTACCATTGTTTCTGAGGGTATTTGGTATATACAGATGTATCCATACAAAGAGACTACATCAATATCTAAAAGGTGATTAAGTCAGAAGCACTATTTTAAATTTTTCGCTTCTTATGTGTCAGTAAAGGAGAGAAATCAAGATCCTCACAGCTGGTAGAAATGTAGCTGTTCAAGTTCACCATAGCTAATGAAGGTAGTCTTTTATGCAAACACAAGAAAAAGAAACGACATACATTCCCTTTCACTTACATTTCTCATGTGATTTTCTAACACTTTTGGGCTGTGGAAGTACATGCTGTTCATTATTGCTGGCCCAGCTAGGCAAGAAACAAAAAGAAGTTACTACCACTGACATGGAGACCAAGTCACATTTTTATTCCCTAAAATTAAGTCTCTTCAGAACAATTTTATTCCCTAAAAAATGAAAATAAGTGAGCTAAGAATAAGGGAGAACTTTTTATTTCTTTAGTGAGGAACATGAATACATGGACTTGTGCACAGCTCTCTCCAAAGCCCACACCAAATAGACTTGCTATTCAAAATGGAGCCTGAGTCCCTCTACAGCTCATGTATCATATTTTACTTCATAATAATTCAGTCCTGTTACAGCAGTGTACAGATTTGACTCTTTCAAAATAATTTTCATCACCCTCTGTAAAGTTTCTGTCTGTATTCCATGGTTAGTAAATACTACACAACACAAGTGTATAGTTGTCAAGCCTATCCATTTGGCTCAATCTGGACTCTGTCAGCAGCAGCAGAAAGAAATTACTCCAGGGGCTAAATACCTTGGTAAAGTTTGATTCATTTTCTGGGGTAAGTTTATTCTCAAGAACGCTTTTTTTCTGCCTGCTTTCTAATGACACTATTACCTGAAGGGGGACAAACTTCTGCAATAATGAGAGCAAATTCATAAAACAGAGCCTAAATTAGCTGAATTCAAATATATATAGCAATGGGGAAATTGTTTACAAGCATAAAATTTAATTCCTATCTGATCTATCGATTGTACACTTACTCCAAATTTCAATTAACCTACTGCCTGCCACAGTCCTACAGAAGTACTTAAAACTAAGCACATGTATAATTGTTTGCCAGATCAGGTCAGTGATTCATCTACAATATTAAGCTGTTCAAAACTGAAAAGCTTGTGTGTATCTATTAATTCTAAGGGCTCACACCATCCATATACAATTATCATCTATGCCTCCCAGTTTGTCTTCACTTAGTCAGTGAAGAACATGCATATTTACATAATTTAAATGAAAGCTAATGTATCTTTCACATTAAAATGATACCAGCTCTGTATCCTCCCATCTGGATTAGAGCAGGCAACTCAATTCATGTTCTATTTATGAGAAACCTGCTCAGAAAAATGACAGGAAGAGAATCAAAAGGGGAAGGAATGGCACAAAAGGAATATTTTGCACCTGTTCCCTCCCCCCAAAACCCCAGACCTCTGAATCTCTCGGGTTTAGACTAGCACAATTTTGGTTTGCTAGCCTTTTTGTCCTTAATTTTACACCTGGATGTGGCAATAGAAATTCTTCAAAAAATGCAAAAATCTAAATATTAAGGTTGTCTCAGAAAGGGAAGTATTTCCCACTACTTATTTTCCTGACAGTCTTTGTACATAATCTAGATTGCACTAAACCTTCCTCTATAGAATTATGAGAGTTATCAATCCCCAAACGGCAGCACTGAACAATTCCCAGGCAGAAGAACGTAAGTTAATTCCAGATCACTAGGACTAAGGAAAATAAAGATTTCTGCCACTGATATACTAGCAGATGTTTGGCTTTAGATTTACTCTGTAGGGCCACTGCAATATATGATCAGAAATTGCCAACAATAACATTTTCATTAACACAACAATTATGAGATTATCAACATCACCTGCCTCCTGAAACAACAACAGTAACATTTTGGATGAAGATAGTGTTCAGACTGCTGATGTATCTACTCTGGTCATTTGATTACATTCACTTTTATAAATTTTTGTGATATTTTTCAGCACCCCCAAACATGTTAGCAGATTGCTGAGGAATCAAGTAAGTGCTCCCTGTACCTACAATTCGTATCACACAATGAATAATCCACTCGAGAGGAGTCTGCATTTCCCTGATCATAAGCCTTTTCCTAACTTATAAAACATTGCAAAGTTTAACTGTAATTTTTAATGTGAACTGAGAGCATCAGGGCAAACATATGTCATTACTTATGGTTTACTGTTAAACACAGTGATCTTCATGTACTGAATTTTTTATTTGAAAATTAGAGAGCAGTAAACAAACAATGTTGCTGCTTATTGCACTCATAATTCCCAAACTGGTAAGAGGATTTCTGTCCAATTTCAGTATGCATTTATTGCAAGTTTCACTGTTCATCTAATCAGAACTGGGAATAATTTGCTTCTAAAATAACCACAAGAAAAATAAAATAGAGATCCAAGTAGGATGACTATAAAAAAAAAAATCCCTGGCAGCTCCAAGAGTATACCTAACATTTTCTTTATAAGTAACTCCCCCGTTATATCAGCATCTGGTTGGCAATACAACCACCTTACATTTTCCATGCCCCACATTTTCCTTTAGAGGACAGCAGGGCACTTCTGAAGTCTACTGTAAGTTTCTGTACATGACCTTCTGCAGCATGAACTGAACTCAAAGCAGATGGTGATAAAGTTACACAGAACATTTAAGTTATACTCTGATCTGGAGGTCAATCTTGTTTTCAATAGCTGTTTCAGCTTCTTACAAAAACCCCATCCACTTCTCACAGAAGCTAATGGGAATCTTTCAACTTATTTCCACAGGGTCTGTATTTATCCTCAGTTTACTTGTTACAACACACAGAAAAAAGGACCACAGCATGCTGTAGTTTTAAATGATCTGCATTAAAAATAAAAAAGCAGACAGTTAGCAACGGCGTAACTTTCACCAGTGCATACCAGTAGAACATAGTCCTTAAGGCATATTCACCATTGCTGTATGAGGACCCCTAAAGCAGCTGAATACCAAGCCATCCAGCTACAACAAACCTGGAAATGTGCTATTCCCACAAAAAAAAACACAACACCAATCACCTGGCTATTGAACTAATGGCTAGAGAAGAACCAATGAAGATGACCTTCAAGAAATTCTCTTCTAAAATGTTCCTCAGTTTTGAAAATGGTGTCTACAATTCTGATGCTGTCTTCCACCCAAATCCTTCCCAATAAGTGACAGATGGAAGTATTCTGTACTTTACAACAAAAATCCTGACCCTGGCAAGCTTTGCCACTGGGAAAGAAGTGTAAAAGTTTCCAGGAGGTCTACCAAGGTCTGAGCTATGCTAGCACTATTGGATTTATAGCGAGAGACTCAGCTCAATAAAAACAATAGATGAACTGCATTAGATTAAAGAGTCAGACATCCTCTCTTTTGAAAAAGAGAAAATAATCTAATTGGAAAAAAAAAAAAATTACATACCCTGGGCACAGTCCCAGCAGAAACTGCTGAGGCTGATCTTTTGAATCCTTTCATTTCTGCAGAAGTGAAATAATTTCACATTTGGAACTATCTGCTAGCTTCTGGGAAACCAGATTAATTGCACAGTCCCAGCTTCAGGATCAAAAACATTCTGATGTTACAGTACATGCTTTTTTTTTGGATTATCTATCAGTAACTGTTCAGTTCAGATAAAGTTCATAAACTAGAAACTTTATGCCACTCTTTATTGAAGTTGATGCTCTGGATAACTTCAAAACTGGTAATAAGTTTCTTCTCATATTACCATTGTTACTCATGTTTCTTATTTAGCACTTAAGGACCAAGCAAGACTGATGGCAAATTGTGTCAGGCACTGCACACACACAGCAGTGAGTCCCTGACCCAAGAAGGTTATGAACTACAGTGCAGAAACACAACCTGGGCTTGAAGTGGTAAACCACACAGAGCAAATACCCCAACCAGCATCGTATCTGCTACGTTTTTTTATACTCTCAAGAAAAGTGAATGGTTACTAGGAGCATATAAATTAAAGAAAGGGAAGGGGAAGATAGGGAAGTGGATAAGATTTCTTGTCCTGTGGATTGCAGGACACAAGGCACAAAAGGAGAGGGAGACTGAGTGCAAGATAGTGTAGCACAGGGACAGAGAAAATGCAGACAAAACTGCAAGGTTTCTAAGCACCAAGAGGGTCCCTGCTTATTAATTTCAGTTCTCTTCCAATTTTCTTGTCAAGTTCATCCAAGGAGAATAAGGAAAATAATGCACAGATCCCAATGCTCCTGCAGTGAAGGAGGATTTATTCTGCACAGTCCCAGACTGAGGGAAGGATACTGACTGCCAGTATACCATTGCTATTACAGTAATTCTTTGTGCAGCTACACTGAACTTATGCTAGTTTTTATATTACTATTATGGTTCTCTATCTCTGATTCAGCTCTTGCTCTCTGTAGAATCTGATTTTTTTCCAAGTTCTCAGAACTAGATGAAAAACAGTATAATTTTTGTAAAAATTTGAATATTAAATTGTCTCTAAATTTTTAACCAGCACAGCAGAGTCTTTGAGCAGTTGCTTCAAATTAGACTTAAAATTAACCTTTCATAACTCCAAGCCTTGATAAATTCCATCCCATTCTGAGTTTTATCCATAGTTCCTTATTTTAGCCAGGGGGAAGGGGGAGATCCAATCAAACTACCAAGTTGTCATTAAAAAAACTGCACTTTTTTGATTCCTCTGTTTGTCTGGCAAGCTCCATAAGTGCTCCAGACTTCTGGGTGATCATCTAAACAAGACTTCTGACCACCTAAGATTACTTGATGCATGAGCTTTCAGATTCCCTCACAGAATAAATAGTTACAATTACCTATAATAAACCTAAATAAAAAAAAAATTTGCACATTAGAGCTTATTCTTCTGTTCTCATATTATCAAAACACAATGCAAACAGACAGCAGGCATCTCCACTAGAAAAACAGAGAAGGTGGGCAACACAAAAAGTGTTTAATGTTAATACTTGGGCTACTAATGGAATAATCTGTGAAGCTTTTAGTTTACAGATACTAAGACCACTTGCTTGTCTTAGCTTGTAAGTTATTCACCCACAGAGACAAGAAAATCATGCTATGGATAACACTGATATCTAAGCTAACATCATCATTTAAAGCCAGATTTTCAATGAGATTTAATCCTGGCACTCACTACACTGAAAGTTGAACTGCTAACCACCACCCTGTAGGCTCCTTTTAATATTGTACATAGGTCAGCAGGAGACATATTCCTAGAATTCAAGGCTCAGGCTTCAACAGCTTCTTCTCCACTCACTTAAGTAGCTTCATAGCCACGCTTTCAAGACCCTTAATCCTCCTTCCTCCCCTTTACCATATATCATAACAAAATGCACTCTCTCCATAGCACAATGCCAAGGTCCACATTTCCCCAAGTATTGGTCATTCCTCAAAGCTAACAACTTGTTTTCCTTCCATATCTCACAGGGCTAAAGCCAAGGAGGCTTTTATGCCCTTCATAATGTAGTTCCTGACCCCATACAAATCTCTCCCTTCCAGCACTACTGATCAATACAACACTAAAGGTGTCACTGCTCATGTATTTGTGCAAACCTGCTGCTGACCTGTTTGCTGTTCCATTCCCTTTTGCTCTAAGAACAGTCCCCTTAAATCACTTATTTATCAGATCCACAGGGACTTCAGTAATAAGTGCAATGAGATTTGTGGCTTCTGGGCCAAAATGAAATCCCATAACACATAAAAAGTTTTCTGTTCATACCTCATTTTCCAATTTCTTTTGAAGTCCCTACAAAACAGCCAAACCCTTGAGTGAACTAAGATTTAATAGCTCTTTGTCAGCACTTACTGAAATCATCCCATACACAATGAGAAATCCAGTGCTAAAGGCAAGAAGATGACATTGCCTTCTCCCTAAGTGCCAAGCTAGCTAAGCCCTCAGAGCTTTATTTCCAACTATCTGCAACATCTCTCTACTATCTTGTTATATTCAGCTCCACAAGAATTCTCACATGTACTTTATTTCTGATATGTTGTCTCAGATGCTGTGAGTTCATCTCTAGAAGTGATCTAAGTTATCCATGCTGGACAAAATACTTTATATTTTGTTCTTCAGAAATGTTAGCAGAGCTCAACATTTTTGCAAGGAAAAACAATTCAATAGAGAGAAACTTTAGTACTGGGAACAAGAAGGCTTTTGAAAGATTCAAGATAGCATGCCAGATTGCCCATTGTAATCTTCCATTTCAGTCTGGTTGCAGTAGCATAGAAAAAGGGGCTCAGTGGTCAATTATGACTCTTATCTATACAAGCCCTATGTGA
>JANZLQ010000002.1:32479442-32493460 GCA_026212715.1 Elanus axillaris | reverse complement strand
CAGTGGTCAATTATGACTCTTATCTATACATGCCCTATGTGAGAAATGTATTCTTATCAAAGTCTCTTAGGCACTACTGTACTAGCTTTGAGCAACCTTCAGGTATAAACAATACCATTAGTCAAGAAGTTGTCTACAGCAAATATCCATAAACAGTTCAGCAGCACAGAAAACTACAGTTCCTGCACTGTGTATTGCAGGAACAAACTTCTCTCAGCTAGATCGAGAGGTTTTATAAATTAAGAATTATAACAACAGGGACTCTGGTTGAGATGGAGGGGAACCCACCAAAAAAAGCTGGAAAAAAACAACTCCCATGTGAATCCCATCCTGAATTATTTTTTTGAAACACTGAGTTGCAGTAACCTAAAGAGAATTAAGGTCATGTCAGCTTTGAATTCCAGCAGTATATTGGACCCATACAATAAAAATCCATCCTTCACAGGGTGTCCTCCAGTATTCCCCAGTTGTTCAAAGCAGGAATTTGGCAATCAGAACACACTTTTTTCTTCCCAGGTACAGTGTTGAGGTGGTACATTCACCCTATCAAGACATTAAAAAAAGATTAGGAAGAGCCCTATTTTGTTTATTTTAGCTGATAAATACAATTGACTAGGGCAGTCTCAGGTGGTTGTTTTGTTGGTTTTTTTTTTTACAATGGCAGCATATAAACAAAGAATACTAAACTATACAAATACTCGATTTTAATCTATACTTCAAGTGGGCCTTAGACTTGGCTATCTGCTCAATTTCCAACTTAATCTTACTGGCTTTCCTCACTCTTAAGAAATATAATTAGCCATTTTTAAATACATGGATTTCTCTTCTGCCATGAGATTCACTTTTAATAAACACATCCACCCTATCTCTTGTTCTCAGTGTGAACACGAGGTATAATCACTCTATACCCGAACATCCATGTAGCAAAACATTCACAAGAAACCTTCAGCAGTGCCTGAATGGCCCATTCAAACTGAGAGGCCCACCCCAGCCTGGGGCAAGAGAGCCCAGATTACATAAAGACATTAAACTGAGTTACTATATAGACGGAGTAGGGAAGCAGATTTTGGTAATGTTTGCAAAGACAGAAAGAAACAGGATTGTTTTCCTACTCCTTCATAGATGTTTTAAGGGGCTTTTTTTGTGCCACAATTAAACAATATTCTGCCTCAAACTCCTTGGTGAAAAATTAACTTCAGGCCTCACAGCAGAAGGGAGAGCAGGGGCCAAAAGGATTAGTGACACATGCTGCATGGTTCACGGTGCTTCCCACAGGGCTCACCACAGGTAGAGCTTGCAGGGGAAAGAAGTCTGACATAAAACTATGTGCAGAATATATATTAACATACTTGGCAGACAGAGTAGTATTATGTTAAGATGGAAGAACTTCTTTGAAGGAGACAATGACCGGGGCTTTGGAGACCAGGGATTCAGTGGATCAAATGCCATGGCTGACAGCATGGAATCCTAACATTGAAAAGCAACTCCTTCAACTCCCATCCCATCACCAAAACCTGCACAGACTCATTTCTGCCCCTTATCTTAATCCAGTTTTATTTCTTATTCATTCCTGTGCCCATTTCTTTAACAAGCTTTCTGTCTTTCCCACTGGTTTGGATGAAAATAGCCAGAAAAAGTTACAATTTCCTACATGAAATTTCTTCCCTTGGGAATTGAAAGGCATCACCATCATCAGCTGGAAAATCTTTAGCTCTCCTTGCCTGGTAATCTGACAAATTCAGAGATTCAGCACAATCTAGTTTGAAAACCCCAAAGCCATAAACAGCATATACTAGCACTGGGTAATTTTGTAAAGGGAATGGTATATACCTCACTAGGGAAAAAAAATACCACTCAGTGACTTACAAATATCATTTTTACCTCAGGGTCAAATTTTCAAGAAACTTCTAAATTATTGGGAAATTCCCAGAAGTGTTTGGCTACCTAACTCCCACTGGTTTAAGAAAAGCTAGATACACTTTAAGAGCTGGAGCTGCAGAAACCCAGGAAAACTGCTTCTAGCACATGTTGCCATAGCTTATGTCTGGGTTTACAAAGTGGTTGATAATATCATAGTGAAGCAGTTATTTAAAGCACCCTCAGCAAACTTTTTCCTGCCTCTGCAAGAACACACACTTACCTCTCCAACTTCCAAAGCCACATGAAATAAACCCAAGTATTTTAGAATAATTATTCCAGTGTTACAGCTGCTGCTGCCAAATGTAACTGCAACAAACAGCCCCCCCCAGCCCCAAACCGATTATCATAGCTGTTTTGCTGATTCATCACAGGGCTGAATGCAACGTGTTTCTAGACCAGGTCCCTTGCACAGAAGGTCTGTGGCATGCGATAGGGAGTGCTGCATTTATTGTGTACATTTAAGTGTGTCCTGTATAGTTCCACAGAGATCTGGCAGTGCTGTACAGAGCACCCTGCAGGGTGGTGTAAAAACCTGGAAGGGAGCTCTCTCATCAAATTCCATAGATCTCTGACACACTACAAGGAGAACCCATTGGTTTAATTCACAGAGAAAACTGGAATTTATCAATAGACACTGAAGCAGTGGAAGGCTTAACAGAAGCAGCACTTTATCCTGACACCAATTCATCTCCACCACCCTCGCTAGACTAGCTGTGCTAGAAATAAGTGATTTTTTCCATCAGTACTCTTTTATTTCAGTTAAAATACAAACTTGTTTACTATTATAACAGTCTAGAAAACAGAATAAAATACATGTTCGTTATAGAATTAAATGCTCCATATTTATCCATGCAAGAGAGAATGCATGCTGTTCCTGATAGACTTTAAAACTGTAGTGGAATTCAGGACTGGAGTCCAACAGGGGATGACAGCATATCAAATACTTGAGGGTTTTGCGAAAGCAATGAACAGTGATACATTGCTTTCATTACTGTCAATAAAAACACAGACAGCTTTGATGAAGGTCTCAATATAACAAGCAAGGGTTAAGTAACAACAAGCTCCCAAGTTGGGTACATAAGGCATGCCAAAAGTTTTTAAGAAAATCTGTGATTTATCTATCTAAACTGCCTGGTCATTGACAGCTACAGTGCTCCACCACACCTATGTTTAAGCTATTACTGAAACACAGGATAAAGCCTGCTAAGGTCCCAAGCAATATGTGATAACAGGTAGTAGAAATGCTGCACTCGGACATCCCAGAGACTGAATAGGTAATCCATTTAACAAACCCTTAATTTGTGAATTACTCCATCAGTTCAAATAAGAGAGATTAAGCATAGTTTGTTAATAAATTAGTTATAGCAGAAAGCATTAGAGACACCCTGGCCTTTATTAATCTTTTGCCTTGAGTGATTTTCAGCCTTCCTATATCAGTCCTGTTATTTAAAAGATACAAGGTCTTGTCTTCTGTCCTAGCTGACAAAACATCTCCAATCAATTTTGTGCCCTGCCCCCTGCCAGCTCACTTCAGAGTTTGCTCTGTATATGGAAGAGATCTTAGAGAATCCTCTGGCCAGTTGCTTCATAGGCTAGTTATTAGAAGTTACACTTTTTGTTCAAGCATTTTTTGTTCCATCAACTTGTCCCTGCCCCAATTGTGCTCCCAGCAATGGGAGAACCCAATTGTTCTGCCCAATCCTTGAGGATTAACATTACACAGCCTGCAATTTTCTCTCTCAGGTCAAAAGGTTTTTTAAATACAGAAAATCACTGGTGGAAGTTCAAATGAGAAAAAGCAAAGAAACCAAAACAGCCTTTCTGCTAGAGCATATGTGGAAAGATAATGAAGTCTATGAGATTTATTTATTATAAATAAAGCCAGACTGGTGTAGTGATGTAATTGGGTGTTTTATATTGGCTTTTGCTGTAAAAGCTGCTCCTTATAAGCTTTCAGCAGCAGGAATGGCAGTCAGCTCCTTCTGCTATGTAAGCTAATCTAAAAATCACCAAAATTAGTAGTTATTTTTTAACTTAACCTGCTTACTGCATTGTGGAGTTTGATTTAGACTTAGTTTAGTTTTAAATATGTCCCTTCATAATTATAGGTCACTCTTTTCAGGCTTGAGTGTCTAAATCAAAATATTACAGCAAAATAGACCCAAATAGAAAGAAAAATATTCAAATATCTCATATGGATATAATTGGGCTGTAGCGGCATGTTGCATTGTCTAGTGGAAAGGAAAAAAATTTCCGTTCAAGGGCAAAACAACCCAAGTCATCATCTTTCACCATTCAATTGAAGAAATATATTCTGAATATTCTAAATGTAAGAGGATTTCAAACTATATTAAAGCATAATGAATTAAACAATATAATTGGAGAGAGGAATTCATTGCCACAGTTTCTCTGAAGCTAAAGATGTCTTGGAATCCCTCAACTAGCCCTGAATGTCTACTATTTAGTAAAAAGAGTTACAAAATAAATTCTTGTACACATAAAAAGAGATGAGCTTACAAGCTGAGAAACCAAAAAGCATTAACCAGATAAAAACCTTAAAGGGTGCAACAGAGACCTATCACTTAAAAATCTGCTGAGATTGTGGTTCAAGGTTTGTTTATTTACAATAAAATTTGGGGAGTTTGCAGCAGAAAATAGGTTTAAGAATCAAGTGGATACTTGACTCTCAGCTCCAAGGAATTTACCAGTGTGTTTCTTTTTCAATACCAATGTTACAAAAACATGTTTGCTGTATACATTTCCAGCACAATAATGTTTCTAGGAGAAAGCAGGGCAATTATGCCCTTGAGCAGTTCTGCAATTTCATATTTAATCTTATGAAACACACTGTTTCAGTTTAACAAATCATCTCTAAATTGCCAATCAAATCACTCCAGGAAACAAGACTCTCCATCTCACAGACTTGGAAGAAGTAATTTACCAATTAAAGCCAAAGAAAGAATCACAAAAATAATTTAGGGAAGCTTTCTTGGAATATATTCCTTTAACTGTGTGTGAAATCAAGGAAAAAAAAACCCTAGTCATCACTATCCATTGAACTTCCTGTAAAAACAATACACAAATACCCCCTGTTTAAATAGCATAATCAAGGCTGCAAAGCCAAACACTCCAAGGTCAGAAAAAAAGCCAGAAGTAAGCTGACCTGAGCAACCATAATTCAGCTCCATTGTGCAGCTGCACTACCCTACAGCCTTGGCAGAGACAGAGAACACATGTTATTTTAACAAACTAACTTGGCACACATATTGCCTGGTGCTCCATTTCTGAGCCACCGTTCCACTCCGTTAACTAGTGCTGAGCACCATTTGAGATTCCTTAGAGTTAGTCTGCCTTTGTGTTTCACGTTCTAGAGCATACCTTGCATTCAAGCAAATAGATTTTGTTTGCAGTGGGTTCTTAAGTGTTTTGGTAAACCAGGCTTCACAGAGTCCCCTATGTGGAAAATGGAAGAAACTGAAGTACCTTGTCCAGCATCCTACCAAAAATGTGGAAAAAGATGCCCACATTTCACAATTTTAAAGTATGTTCACTAGTTTCTCCTCCTGCAGCATCTACATAAACCAGCTTCCTTCACTAGCTGGCCAAAGCAGTCCCAATCTGTTCTTCTCAGGTGGGCACTTTGTCTCAATCTGTTTGCCCAGACATTTCCAGGTTTCCTATTCAGCTGCTAAATCTGCACAGCAGATGCCTAGAGAAGAACACAACAACATGGGAACCAGCTATCACACTTCAATTTTGCTGAAGGTTTCCCAATTTATGTTTGTCAGAAAGGCTTAGGTTTATCCATTTCTTCATTCTCATCAATACCTTGTATGCACAAAAACTGTAATCTGAAAATCATTCACTTAAAACTCAATTTCCATGCAGAAATGAATGTTTTCAGCCAATGCTATCCAGACTAGCAGTTAAAGAGTGTCATCCTGCCATACCAAGGCAACAACTGGCTCTGCAGGCACTGCTTTGGTGGTCATGGGTGCCTGCGATTAGAGAAAGGGACATGGCCAAGACTGTGCAAGAGCCAGTTGCTGGTCGTTTTGGCTACCACTGGAGCTCATTAAAAGAGCTTTAAGGTGAATAAATTCAGCACCTCCAGCTGTGTCTAAGTAAAGCATAAAGATGACTCAAAGCCGCTTTTCTGAGCTGCACAGTACAGTCCTCCAGCCACTACTGAAAATTTGCCCTGAAGACTGCAGCAACATACCCAGAGCTGCCTAAAAAGGTGGCTAAAAATAACACCACCCTCAAAATCAAATTTCTCTGTAAGAGAAAAACAAGGATAATATCAGCAGGATTAGTCCTGTCCTTTAACAGTATGTGCCTGAAGGGCACTAGTTATCTCATTCTTCAAAAGAATGAATTTCTCAAACCTTTTTTTTTGTAGGTGTTAGTATTTGTACCAATTTATTATATAGCTTTAGCTTTGATAACCATTCTCTTAATTGTTCTTTTAATACTCCTTTTTTGTCCTTGTAAATGTCCACTGTGTAAACTGCCATCGTGTTTTTCTACTGAGTCTTCGCAAACTTAAAGTTGGTTTAGAGAATGTTCTAGTTTTATAAAGTTGGTTACCTACTTGTTAGAAATGTTGTTATTGTTATATGCCTGTTAGTTAAGATATTCATACTCCAATTTAAATATGTTATAGTTAGAAGTTGGATTGTTATTGTTTTGGTACTAGTCATAATAGGTATTCGCTTAACTGTTATAGTTGTATTCTTGCTGTGTTGTTTGAACAAGCATTTGTAGAAGTATGGAGGTTTTGTAGTTAAAGTGATTGTTTAAATGCTTGTGAGGATGGACCTTTCTCCTTTTCTCTTTTCCCTTCTATCCTTTCTGTCTTTCTTTATGTCTATATCTGCCACCAGTGTTGAGTCACGGGGTGGAATGTAAGGTACTGCAAAATCTGCCTCAACATTGCTGGCAGCATAGCTCACCATTAGAGGCACCTATGCATCCTGTTGACTGTCTTGAAAAATATCGCCTCTGCGCATGTGGCTGGGCTCAGGGTCAGCAAAAGATGGTAAACAAAAGAAGTGGAGGGGGGAACTCAGACCCTCCAGAACTTTCCAGGACCCTCCAGGGGCAGTAATGGGCATGTGACACATGACCGAAGGGAGAGGCGTGGATATGCCAAAACAGTTCCAGGAACTCATTCACTATGCGCGAATCAGTGTTACAAAAGGCAAGGCAGCAGAGATGCACATGGGAGCAGAAGAACACTGTTCTCCCCACCGGACCCAGAGAGAACATCGGGTGGAACATTGTTGCCAGACTGCCAGGATGTTGTGGACTCCTGGTGGTGGTGACTATTGTAACATCTCTCTCTCTCTTTCTCTTTCTCTTCTCCCCTCCTCCTCACATTGTTGATTGTTTGTGATAAAATAAAGTAGTTCAGCACTTGCCTCCGTTTGAGTCTTAATTCTGTTTCTGAGAATACATGAAACCTGATTACGATAGCCTGTCAGATTGGACATTGCTCAGGAATTAAGCCCAGCCACCCAGACTTGTCTGAGGTTGGTTGGACAACAAGGGGATTTAACTTCTGCCAAATTAATTGCAACCCAACAGGGGATCATGACAGTAGGTCACTAAGCATGTCCTACCAGGCAATAACTAAACAAGTCAAAAGAAAAAGCCACAGTGGCCAGGTAGTGTGGCCCATACAAGCTGCTTTCAGAATGGGAATTTATTGAAGAATCTTTTTTTAAAACCCTCCACTACAGCTGAGTAAGCACAAGGCACATACAGTGAAAAATTCTGGAATATCTTCTTACTGCTTTCCCTGGACTGGCATTGGTTTTGTATGCCAAGATTCATCTAATTTACTATGCAAAACAGGAAGAAATAAAAATAAGGTTAGATATTTTAAAAGTCCTAGCCAAAACCTATAAATTCCATATGTGAAATGTGGTTTCATGAGCCAATTTTGATTGCAGTCTTTTTGTAGTACATTAGAGATAGCAAGACCAGAACTCTGTACTTGTTATTTCAGGTGCTGTTCAAGCACTGAACTAAAAAGATCTTTGACCCAGAGAGCTTAGACCTTTCTATGCAACAATAGGTAGCCATGAGGTAGATACAAGAAAGCTGAAAAGGAAGAAAAGTGAAACAATAAAATATCTGTCAGAATGGCAAGAGGTCCCCACAGTACCTCAGGTCACTGACACAGGGAAAACTGTATATATATGCTGTTTGCTGCTCAGTATTTGCCTTCCCAAAGAGCAGAACCCAGTTAGGTAATCCCTTGGGGTACTCTGACTTCTCACCCAGGAACTGCACTGAGGGTATGAGATGTGATGAACCTTAGTCATTCAGAACTGACAGCTCTTTCATCTGTTAATACAACTCAAAGTGCTGGCAACAAATGCTTTTTCTTGTCTGCATAAGTCTTCTTTGGATAAGCACCCTTCCTCTACACTCCTCAATGGCCAAGTACAAGGGCCTACTTGATAGTGTTTTGCCTGAAAGAAGGAAATGCCCATTCTTTCTTTGCTCAGTATTCAAGGAGTCCTAAGACATGCAATAGACAAAAGTTCTTGATACTACTTAATGTCAGGCCTACCCAAAAAGGCAGAAAGCTTTTGGACGGATCACAAAAGGAGAAGTAATTGCTACATGGGTAAGAGTGAGCCATCAAACATACCAGTGGGATGTAGACTGAAAGCAAAGGAAGTGTTCATTTCTCCTCCACAAAAGATGCAGGTAAGCTCTGGAACTCTTCGCCACAGAACACTGTACATGCACAGTATTCATTAGACAAATCCTTGGACAAAGAGTGAAGACCCAAACTTAAGTCTAGCTACAGTGTCCAGAAACCATTCACCAACTGTGAGGTTTAGTCTTGGTTTAACATCAATTAAAGTTAGCAATTAACTAGAGTTCATTTGTTATTGATACTGTGATTCATTGTGTCACCAATATTGTCTAGTTGCCACGACTGGTAATTGCAGCACTAATCTGCCTGGATAGCTTGAAATGAGTAAGTCCTGAAATGTGTATGATGTGTTTTAAAGCAGAACAATGGAGATTTATCTTTTACTAAAAAATACCCCAAACACCACTTCCTATGCAGAACTGTAAGTTCTTCTCAGAAATAGTGATAACTGAAAGCACTAAAAAGGCAGATACTTGTTCAGACAATTGCAAAGATGACTTAGCAGCATTCCAGTGTTTTCACTCTCCCTTCCTATGCATCACTATGCATTTCCATGTCCAGGGTACACCTATAAGAGAAGTTTGACAAACACCTGTTATCACAGAAAATAGCAGTTGATGGAGCATTCCTGATCACGATGATTTCTCCATAGCTGAACTGGCTCAGGAAAATTAGAGGGTCAACATTTTAGAAAGATTTATTAGGTGGAGACATCAAGTTTTTTCTCTACAAAGCCTGACAGCCTTTCAAGTATTTATACAGCTACAGTTTATATGTTATAACACATGACATTACCAATATATTCTGCCCTTTGAAAGAACTCTTCCTTATTTTTATAATGTAATATTCACTGCTGAGCTGTCCTTGCTTGTAAAGGACTGTCAGGTTCAAATGTAGCATTACCTGATCCAAGGCATGCTGTCTCTGGTAAATATAAATTTTAAAATACTGAAGTTGCCAGAAGAGTAATAAAGATGTCTATATTCTGTATTTGCAGACTATTATCTGTTTTTCACAACATTGCACAAACTGCAGGATTTGGACACGTGCACACAGGCTAGTACTTTCTGAACCTGAAAGAAAGGCTTGGCAATTTTCCTATTTATTATGCCAATTCTGGTATGTCACAGCATTAATTTATCTTTAAATGTTCAGTAGCAATAATCAATGCACAGAGCTGAAAGAAGTGTTGCAAATTATGCCTAGTTTCAAAATTCCCAGACTGATTATTCTTCAATGGAGTTATCACAGGCAGCCAAAGGTTCTGAGAATAACAATGTTCTGTCAATGAAAGTGTAGAAGGAAAAAAAAACCCAGCTATGCAATATGGATTAAGTGACATACTGAAATGAAGAATTTCAGTTACACAAAGCTCCCAGCACTCTGGTCACATCTTATTGGAAGATTTTCTGCATGTATAAATAAATATTCCAGGTGCAAGACAGCAGACCACGCCCTACTTCATCTTTGTATTCACTGAAAGAAGGGTATAATTCACATCAGCCATTCCCCTGTAAAATTATGTTGGAAACTCTGGTATTACCTTGGTGCAGATGAGACAAAGCCTGTGCTGATAGAGCATTGGTCTCAGCAGAAAACTGCTGTTAACTGAGTCAGCATGAGAAGCACCAGCTTTGCTGTATAGTCTAAATTTCAAGTGTGTCCAGCACCAGACTTTTCACTGGTATACCACAAACTATTAATCTACAATCACTAGCTGAATAGAAGTCTGAAAGAGATGATGGAGAGTTCTCTGCAATGTTTTCCTTTTGGTGATTTTTCTCCACAGAATCACATACAGTTCCTTTCATTTGGCTCAGGGACAGAAGTGATACGCATTTTTATTTTTACTTGCAGCAGTCAATATTGGTGTGAAACAATACAATTAGGAACTTTATAAAATGAGACAAGAGTAAGACATCTTGAGCTAAAGTGCTTGTAAATGTTTTGATTTTGAAATAACTATACTAATTAATGTAAACACAGACTGGTAAATAAACTTTTAGAACACTTCAACAGTAGTCATTAAAGATAACGGAAGTATTCAGTAAGATGTAGAAGCTTATTGAGACACTGCTGCAGTTCATCTGAAGCTCCTTAAGCCTTTAAATTCTTACTTATTACAGAGAATAAGCATGCCATAAATTATATATGTTTAGGGAAAATTTAATTCCAGTTGCAAATGGCTTCTCACACATAAGCCCATCTAACTTTTCAATAAACATTTAGAAATTGTAGGAATAATTGCAAACATTCATTTTATCACAGTAACGCTGGTTTACTTGTAAAGATTCAGGGTATTTTGGGGTTGATGGCATTCCGTACCCAGACCCATTAATCTCCATGCTTCCTCCTATAACAACTGCGTATTCTATTCTATTTTACATAATACATACTATTATTATTTATTGACAGGTACTCCTTTTTTGTCTTTGAAAAATCACAGCACTGACATAGAAGAGTCAACCAGGAGCAACACAGAAGAGTCAAGATGCACTAGGTAACATGCAAGAAATATATCTCTGCGTATGACAAGTGTTTTCAAGGAGATTTGTTTGTAAGGCATCTTCCTATAAAATTGTAGCCAAATCTTCTATGTGGTGAAGGCTGCACCTTTACAGCAGCTGCCTTTTCCTAGACATACTGCATTCTTGCTAATCTTTGTCACCACATACTTTACGTGCTGTTTCAACAAGAGCATCCTGTTACCACTGCCACCTCTCTAACGCAGGTTACTTACTACAGCACTAAGGACTTCATCCAGATTCTGTCAAAGCCAATAGGATGGGGCCATCATCAAACATCCCTCTTTCAGTTGTACAAACAGGACTGCTTCACAACACTTAATTCAAAACCACAGAGTGTCTTATGGGTCTATGGAGTAGAGAAGGGCAAGAAAATATAGCATTAACTACACAAAATACAGAAGATCAATAGGCACCTATTTTCCCTCTTCTCACCCAGCAAGCTTATTTAGCAATGCAGTAGAGAAAAAAACACTGACTTCAAAGGAATTATCTCATCTTCAAACTGCCCTACTCTTAAGCCTAAAAAGAAACTGTAATAAGAAGAAAGACTATTTGCTTCTTAGAACTGTCACACATACCTAAAAATTTCTTTGAAAATAAAAAAAATCAATTCAGAAAACAATTCACATAAAAATATACTAATCAATATATACAACAGGACTGTGCTGGAAATCAATTTCAACTGCAGCACAACAGATGGTCTTTTTGCTATGAATTACTGTAATTACTACTGTAAATGGTAGAAATGGGGCTGAATCAGAAAACTAAGATCCAGCCTTAGAACTTTGACATAACTGGAAGAGATTTAAGCTTGGGTGCTAAATCAAGACCATCCATACCACAGTATACGTGAAGAAAACCATACGTACTAGCCAGCCAGTGATAACAACAGTAAGGCAGGAAAAAAAAATAATCTATAGGAGCATTCAAACTTTCTTGCAACTTTTCCATTACTACCTATATTTGACTTGGAGGAGGAAGAACGGCAAAGGACACCAATACATCAGTATGCTAACAGCACTAGTCCATTCTCCAGGGACAATTCCAGCAGCAAAGAATCGATATGGTGTCAGTCTGTATGAAGGGAACAACCAAGGAAAAGTGAGTATGATAGGGGGAATCTCCAGTGACTTGCTCAACCCTTGCTCACAGAACAGTCCCAGGGCCTTGAGCACTCAGATTAAATCAGCGTACCTCTGGGGCTACTCTAATACTCACCAAGGAGTCAAGCAGAAAATGGGGTGCTGTTAGAATTGGCAGGAGACCAAAGAGATAAAACCCTGCTTACTGCAAATGTATTTGATGTGCATTTGCTGCAGGATGTGACACAGGCTTTCAAGTCCAGTCCTTAGCAATAGCATAGAAGTAGTCCTGCTAGAAGTGGAATCATAGCACCCATAAGAGGATTAACAAGCCTAAGTAAAATGCAAGTCTGTCATTAAGAACTGTAGTAGCCATTTCAGAAATGCACACAGCAATAAGATGATCAGCCAGTGTTCCATGCCATCCCTGTGCTTTTAAAATACAGCTAAGGAAGAGGCATATAAGTAGGTGTTCAGTAGCAAGATCCTATGTTCAGATATTGTTGGGGATTTTCTTGCTACTGTAGTTTTAAGGAGTTTGGAGTGAATATTTAAAAACCCCACACTACAGCTGTCAGACAATGCTGCTTGAAGTGAAAAAGATTTTACTAATTCATACTATAGATACCACATGTAATTCATGCTATAGATACCACACGTGCATTATTAAATTACTTTCATAACTTGTGATTTACTAATGAAAATTGCATGTTAGGGTTTTGGGGTGTTTCTTTTTTAAAAAAAACAACACTGCTCATTTGTCCTTTAATGGGACAGTCCATGTAATGCAGGAGAGTAATGAAATCTGAAGACCGTGCAGTTTGTCCTTACAATGTTAGTCATTGAGCATATCCCAAAAGCCTGTGAAAGACCTTGGCAGACTTTTTACTGAAACACTTGAAAGAAAATCACCTTGGCTGTTTACAGAAGTGGAACTTGCTGGAAATTAGGGAAGAGAAACTTCTAAGACAACTAGTAATGGAAACTCCACTTGCAGTTATATTCTCCAGGGCATTCAGACATACATGCCATATATACATTTTCCAGTCATTTTTGTCTAAATCAGACCTGTCAAGTCTCTCTCACTGAAAGAAAATCAGTTTGAGGCTTCCAGTTAATTTTTTTTCCAGCAGCAGAGCTAGTATAAGACATAAGTGTTGACTGACCTACCACGAGTTTTTGTTTCCATTTCAAAAGGGAAAATAAGGTAAAACAGGACCATTATGTGGGAGTGCCCTGGTTCCCAAACAGCAGTCAAAATAACATCTATGTAGCTGTCCTGCCCTTAATAAATGCAGTAATACCAAGCACATCACCAGCTTGGTAAAGGTTAGCATCTATGGACACGTCAGTGTTAACTGTCCTTCTGAACTCTTTCTTAAGTACTCAGCATATCTCCCCCTAATGCTGCTAATGTTCATTTCATTAAGGTAAAAGTAATTATAGATTTGCATGCTTTTCTCTTTGCCTTTATTCACAATTCTAACAGCTAATATGAGGTGCCAAACCACCACTAATTGAAAATTGATTTTAGATTCAATTAAATGGCTAGCCCAGGAGGTAAGTATACAAGCAGAAGTCTCATCAGCTGACTCCTTCCTCTGTGAGCATCCAGACTGAATTTCACTGTTAGTATCTATTACAGGAACAGGGACAACTATAGACGGTTGTCCTGGTTTCAGCCCAGCTGGTACCAAAGGACCACGCAGCTGCTCACTCACTCCCCTGCCCCTCTGGTGGGATGGGGAGGAGAACCAGAAAGGGAAAAGGAAAGAAACCCAGAACCTCGAGGGTTGAGATAAGGACAATTTA
>JANZLQ010000002.1:32467998-32479342 GCA_026212715.1 Elanus axillaris | reverse complement strand
GGAATAGCTCCTTGGCTAGTTCAGGTCAGCTGCCCCGGCTATGCCCCCTCCCAGGTCCCTGTGAAAATTAACTCTATACCAGCTGAACCCAGGAAAACTGTATCTAAAGAATATATGTAACTAAAACTTCAGCATTTAATTGCTAAGTAGCAAGAGACACTTACACAATCTCAGGTGTTCCTTAACATTGTGACAGGAACAATTTGTGATGCTCAAGCAGTGCTAGACCTGGAAGACAAGCCCAAGCTCAGTTTGGCCTGCTGCTTTAATAGACCTGCTCTTCGACTCTGCTTTTTTTCTTTTTGATCTTTGTGCAAGACAGGAAAGCAATCATTGTTGTGACATTTATTTCAATAATAAGTTTCAGAAAACCTTACAGTAAAATTGCATGATTTTCTTTAAACTTTTATTTCAGATTTCTGTAGTCTGTCTTAAGATCCAAAGCAGGGGTTTCTCATCCTTTTTGTCTCCTCATGGTGCTGCAAAATTCAGTCCAAAACATGAAGAATTCCATAACAGAAATAATTACAAAGGACACAGCTATGTGCGAATACACTATTTTGAAGTACTTAAAATTACAATGTTTGCATAAGGCTTGTGAATCTGTACAGACATGAGCTCTTACCAATTAGACTATCTGATCTGCTCATATCTGGATATAATCCATATTAAGGACAAGGGCTGACATGCCTTGTTTTTTATGTAAAAAGTGCTGGCCTGAAAAGCATCACAGTACCTGAGCAAGACCATTCAAGGCAATTTATTCTGTCCACAGCCTTTTGCAGCAAAGTACACTCAGTGGTGAACATTCCAGCAGGGAAAAAGTTGATGAAGTCAGAATCATATACAAAGGGTTAACAGTTAAATCAGCAGATTCACAGCAAGAGCTGGTGGAATGCTCTACATATAGTAGAATGAGGATATATAATCAATAATAAGCAATACCATCCGAAGTAGAGAAAAACTACAATTCATTCATTGGTGGTGTAAATCAGCCTGGTTTTGTTGCCATGAGTGCATTTCCACACATTTAAGATTGCAAAACTTTTGTCCCTAGAAACGTAAGACCCTTCCTCCAAATGCAAGTGATTAGTCATCAATCTGTTATTTGTATAAGGAAGAATGCAGTCCACCTTTTAATGGAATTGTACAACACTATTGTATATTCTTTGAAAAAACTGCTTGTAACTCCACATGCCTTAATGGTATATTGTTACATCAGTAGCACTGAGTAGGTCTATTGTGAAGAAATGAATGTGGCTTTTGGCCCAGCGGAAGTCATTCAAAATGCTATAGTATTCTTTACTGTTTAACATAAGGCAATTCTTAGACACACCTTGGAAGCCACTTTGCTCCCAGAAAGATACGGAGATAAATATTCTCATGAAGAGTGGCAAATACTTAAAAACTAACTACAGAAAAGTGTAATCAAGTCATCCTTCAATGCTGGAATTAAACATGTTGTCATACTGCTCTGTCTCACACCAGCATCTTGTCATTTATAAATTTAAGAACTATAAGGATGCAAAAGGCTCATTACTAGATGAACTCAGGAGTCTTGCATTTGATGGTAGGTAGCAATTACATTAGCCAATTCTAGACAGCATACATAGTCAGCAGAGAGCCTTAGGGAAATTTTTGGCACCTACATTAGAGGACAGTTCAGACCAGAATGCTAAGTGAATTTCATTTTCTGAAATCCGAAGGCAAACTAGACTTCAGCACTTGAGTTAATCCCATCCTGAAGCAGATTTTTTTCCTTTGTACTCATGTTTCAATTACTAGGGACACTTTCAAAAATTAAAACAAAAGAAAAAAAATAAAAAGGAGATTGACCTCCTTAAAAAAATAAAATCACAGCCTAAGCCTCTGCTCTTCTCTGTCTTCTGGGCTTTGATTAAATCTCCTTTACCCACACTTTGTCTTCTGTGTCAGCAATGATATTCCATGGAAACTAAGCCTATATTCCATTATACATTTGCACAGTACCTGATGCAACAAGTAGGATGAGCTAGATGCCTCCCAGTACTATCATAAAATCAAAGTTGCAGGGCAGAAAAACCAATCAGGTATGCACATAAGAATTGAAACAAAGACACATTGTAAAAATGACAGACAACAAGCAAAATAAAAACACATACCATTAAGGATATACACAATCCCTACATAATACCAAGTCTGCATTTGATAAATCCACTGTGCCTTTTTCTTACTGAAAACACAGATCCTCTTCCAGAACAACGAACAAACTTTGCCCTGTCACAACACTAGCATCAGTAGTTTTGCAATTTATTCTGTCCTAATGGAAGAAGTGGCATACATAGGTTCATACAGCCTTAACCACTCTTCTGCTGTAAAGCTATCCTTCACCTATATTCAAGTCAAATGCAATTCACATATAACTTCCAAATTCACATTTTCCATGGCAGGGGTGCATTAATATCCTGTGTGTTCTCTTCAGGTGTGTTCATTTTCCTTATTAGCAGAATCAATAACAACAAAAAAGGATCGGCTACAGCTTCTTAAGTAGTTTCAATTTTAAGCTGGATACCTCACTAAGCAGCCAGGCTTTGCATTTGTGTCCAATCTTGGATGTTGCTGCTTTAAAAACACGTGCAACAGAAATCAATGACTGTTTAGTAACTGGGTAAATGAGAGAAGAACACGTTTACAAACAGCAGGTGAGGCATTCAATTTGAAAAGCAATCAGATTGTCTGCTGTCTGCTGTCAAGGGCAGTGCTCATAACCACATTGCTGAGACAAGGAGGAAGATTTTTTTTTTTAAGCTTGGTACCCAGACCAAGACCCTGAACATTTAGAGTTGTTGAGTAGTGTTTTCCCTGGTGAACAGTACCATTGATTTTACCCAAGAATTTATCTGTAACACTTATTTATGGATTAATGGACTACACCGATGCCCAATCTTGAATGCTGTTCCATGCAAATGGACACGAACAGATAACCCTATTGCCTTACACTGGGCTCCACACAAGAGCCACATGCTTGGTTTCCAAAGCTGAATCCATGATTTTGCATTTAAAGCTCATGGGTTTTGTTTTTCTAAAAAGAGCACAAAACAATAACAAATGAGGGATAAAAAAATATTTAAAAACCAACCAGCTATTGCAGCTGAATGAACTCAATCACTTCAGGTGCAGAGGCTTGGCCACTCTGTCTGTCAATTAGAATCCTCATGTCAGGTACAATAGTAATTTTTGGAAAAAGACATCTCTTGGAAAAATATTTTCCATAGTGGCTTCTAGACTTTGAAAATTTTTCTAAGTTCCACTCAAAAAGGTCAAACACTGATGACGCTTATATCTTTTTATAGACTTTAATACCTCCAGATCATGCCTCAAAACACCTCTGCTCTCTAGCCAAATCCCTTCTAATTATTTTCTCCTTCCATTATGTCCAAAATCAGACAATCAAGCCAAATTTCCCAATGCAGCCTGTATTTTATATCCCAGTCTAGTCATCCATTGAAGCAAATTGTAGCACTTTTACTGGTTTCAGCCATACAGGGAATCATTCATGGAGACTTCAGTTCTGCACAGACTTACGAACATACCTCATGTTATGAAGGATAACTCTTATCCTGCATTATTGTGTTGCAAGTACTTTGATAAAAGTTTGATTAAAATAAAATTGTGAAATAGGCATGTGATAATTGTAATGTAGTTATAGAGATTTAGGAACATTACAAAATGTGCTAAGCATAATCGTAAGTATTGTTGATAGTCAGTTAACCATAGAAACTTAGGAGCTTGAAGAAATGTATTATATGTAAACCATAAAGATTCAAGCATTGTTTAAAATCAGTTGGCCACAGTGACTTTAACAAAGATTAATTGATCTATAGTGTTTTGTTTTAGGAAACTAAAGAGACCGTTATGGACACCAGTTTGCTGCTAGGAAACCCTACTTTGATCTAAGTTCTGGTTAATGGATTATGTGAGATCAACCAATGATTGTTGTAACCTAAGAATATTAATAAGGTGGTATGATTAAAAGACCAATCATTGAAAAGGTGAAATTAAGAATTAACATAGATTGTACTTTTATATAATCTAATATATAATGCCGAGAACTGTACTGCGCAGAATCACCCGAGAAGGGTCAAACAGCGGACAAGTGAGGAGGACTATGGAAGACCACCAGAGGGCTCCTGAAGACCACCAAGGACCTTCACTGCGCCTGCGTTAAGTACATTTGCATATACTAATAGTTTCCTGGAAAACTAATGAATATGTATAACAGGTGTATATTTAACCCGCACAGTTAAACTAGCCAGGTGCACACGCTAGGCGGAGCGATCCCCCCGTGTGCCCAGCGCTGCAATAAAGGAGTGCCTGTTCCTTAACTTCTCATTGCTGTTAAGGAGTTTATTCCGGATTTCGGCAACAATTGCATTTAATCAGAAATTATTAATGGCTTTGTGAACATTGGAACAATTCCAACATGCAGTCTCAACTACTCAAAACACCTGAAGTTGGTCCATGCATTAGTTTGTATGCACTGGAATACAGACTGTGAGCTTACTGCCCAAAGGCTTTTCTTCCCATTTGATGCCTCTTCCTTCAGTGGTACGATTGCTTTTGATATCTTGCAACTATCACAGTAAGAAAGCACAATGCATCACACTGCTGCTCTATGCCTAAGTGAAACAGGCTGGTGAGGCTTTTATAAAATACACTCTCTCAAATATCTCCCAAATTAAATCATTAAAAAGAAACAGCAAAAATTTTCAGCATTCATTTTAAGGTGGTAGTTTAGTTGTGCTACAAAGCATAATGTCCTAATACTGACAGAAAACAAGTAAAAAAAAAATACTACAACAGTTCAAAGATGTGATGTGAAAAACCACCATCCCAGAGTAGAATGCACTGAACAAATGCAGGTCTTTGCCACCACAGGAGGTCCAGAACACAACCCATAAAATGGTAGAAAAGGTTTTAATATTGTACCAATACTTGCATATCTGCCATCAGTGACTGATTATTTCAAGACAGATCATATTTGAATGGTAATGGACAAATAACCTCACATAAAAGGAAACTAGAGTCAAAAATGAACATGACCACATAGAATAAGCTTAGGATAAACCATCTGGTACTGTGATAAGGTTTACTTTTCCCCCATGTCAGGAGAACTGGTCACGTAAGCAGGTGTCAAGGCAGTAAAATGCCCCTAGAAAATCCGAACTCCACACTCAGAAGTCAAACTAAACAACAGGGTAAACAGCTTTCCAGCTTGCTGACCATATTAGTTCATTTTATCTGCCTAAGAAATAAACCTGGGTTTTGTTGTTGGTTTTTCTTTCTTTTTTTTGGAACGCAGCTTACCAATAGCTATTTTCTTTTCCATGATGAGTCATTCTATAAAAGCACAAGACAAAACTACAGAAGAGATGAAAAATAGAAAACTGGATTCTCCTCTGTTACCCTCAAGAACATTGTGATAAGGACAACTTTATTGGTGAGGAAAGCTAGAGTAAATTTGAGACAAAGAATCAACTGTGACAAGAAAGATAATGAAAATTATTTAAATGTACACAAAACCTTTAAGCACCTTCTATGACCTACGTGCAAAACAGGCTGATGAAACTTTGCATGCCTCACAGCCTGTGTTTTTACACATAGCAATCCAGCCACATTTATACTGGTAGGCAGCAATTTGTCAGAGAAGAATAAAGTTAAAAAGTGAACTATTTTAGACAAAGGGATTCATTCATCCTGCTCTGAAATTGTGGTATTAAAAGGAACTCAGTAGCTGGAGTTAGTGTGATGCTAATACCACTTTGACACACCTGTAAAATGCAGGAAAAGATGATACCAAAAAAGGGAAAGATTGAGAGTATGGTGTGAGAAGTCAGAAAAACCTATCATCAATACAGTAGATAGCAAGGGATAAAAATTGAAAGGAAGTGGGAGAAGAATGGGTTTATTCATTTGCTTTTCTATATTAAGGTATTCAGACTAAACTCATTGTTAACATCTGTGTCTCTCCTCTGTTTTACTTCAGAATCAAAGTCTGGCAAGAGGACTTGGTCAAGTTCAAAAAGGTAATTAAACAGTTGCAGAGCACACGTATGATTGGAGCAAGAAAAAAAATCAGCACAACAATTGCCCTACAAGTCAAAAGCAGTTGTGGGCCAGTTACTATGAATTGAAACATCTGTTGTCACTGAAAGGGACCTACCTATCATCATCTTTAGACATTCAACCTTTCAGGAATGGTGTACAATATTTCACAGTTTCACTATGTTACATTTGCTGCAAAAGTATTTATAGGAAAATATTGAGATGATTGTAATTTCATTATGCACAGCAGTACTGTATACCATGAAAAGTAAGCAAAGTCTCACAAGAATCATACCTATTTAGTTCCAACTTAAACTACCTTGAATCCATTATTTGATGTATATATACAAGACTAAATAAGGATGCCAATTCTTTTTCTTGCATGTAGAAAACTCATCCAGATGCATATTTCTGAACAGATCTGACAAGGTGCAGCATGGCATCTGTTCAAAAACATTTGTCAGCAGAGACATAAGGTGTTGAAATCAGTGAAAAGTTGAAAGTAAGGAAAGATACAAATGCAGGAGAAGAGGGATCATTGATTGACACAGTCTGGGATTAGGTAAGGCTAGCTGCTGAAGGTGATAAAGCAGAGTGAAGAAGCCAGCATGGAGAATTCTCTGCACAATAGCAAAAGGGAAGAGCAAGTCAACTGCAGAAAGCCACTGCACCATTTCCACTCCTCCCTGCCCCCTCTGCCGCCCCCCCCTCAGCAAACAGAGACCTGCTCCTCTCTGAAAACCAGCTGGGAGGTGGTGACAAGTACACTGTTATGACAATTAATGGTCCCCTGGCAAGCAAAAACAGAAGAGGAAAGTGAAATTTAAAAGAAAACAAGCAAGCTTTCTGACAAAGCGGAGCTGTAAAGCACAGGAGAGTACATAGTTTTTTCCAAAAAAAGCAGGAAATGTTAGGAATTCATGGCACTGTCACAGTAACAAGGATGATGAGTGCACTTAGTGCTGCAGGTAATGCAAGCTGCCTGGCATTTATTTCCTGAAGACACACATTAAGTAATGTGATACAACACCATGTAATATGGGAAGGCAATTTTAGCCTGGGTTCCTTAAGGAAAGAAGGCTTATGGGATCACAATGCCTGCTAGTCCTCTGCAATGGCTTTTGAACCTGGCCAACCATAATTACATGCGACAAAGCAGCAGAGGTCTTAGGTATTACATTCCTAACACCTTCATGAAAAACGGCAGCTGGAGATGGACAAGGAATGCTCTAAAAGAAAAGAAGGGATGTTTCACCTACCCAGCAGCTTAGCAGCATATGCCTGACCAACCATCTGGGATTAAGATTGTTATGGGTAAAGGAAACATGGGAGGTTAGCCAAGACAAAACCAAGCTTTATTAGCTCTATTGTTCAAGGAACAGTTTGTATATATTGAAGTTGTTTGTTAACACACATGCAACACATGGCAGTGCTTATTCTCATTGGAAAAGAACACTGAACAGTTTAAAAAATTAAATCTGAAGCAAGCAGAGGGTAGAATTAAAAGTTTGTTATTGTATATTCTCCACATTACTACTGGAGACATAGAAAACCAAGCATCTTAAGGGACACACTCCAGTCTTCCTGGGATGATCTGGATAGGCAATAGGTAGGACTGTGGAT
The DNA here is from genome assembly GCA_026212715.1 of Elanus axillaris. Taxonomy (NCBI): domain Eukaryota; kingdom Metazoa; phylum Chordata; class Aves; order Accipitriformes; family Accipitridae; genus Elanus; species Elanus axillaris. Next base: position 32,471,635 of record JANZLQ010000002.1, on the reverse strand, counting down.
CTTTTCTGCAGTGCACCAGCAGGTCAATACAAGGAGTAAAACCCGCTACTGGTAGAAGACAAGCCTTTGTGAAACCATTCGTACCAGACATTGTTTTATTTTTAAGGAGAGTACCACAGCTGTCAAAATATAATTCTCTTTCCTCATACAGAGGACCTAGCATTTTAAACTGTTAATGAAGTCTCTAGCTGACCTCCTCCTTTAAATTAAAATCCTTGTATCTTGGGATGAGCTCCTATATGCTCAGATTCATAGAAGACATTAAAGGAAATCAGTCACATAACTGTGCTTGAGCACATAAAAATGGAAAACTCAGTAGACAGAAGAATTTCTTTAAAGGGGTGGGAGAAACAAGAAAATTTAAATAAAGTAAGCAAAAAGTTAGAGTACTTAAATGCCCTTCAGTTCTAAAACTATTTGCTTTATCTGAAAACAAAATAACATTTGGCAAATTACTCAAGTCCTTCAATGGATGCCTCTGATAATTACCCTGTGGTCCCTGTGTGGCACAGAAAGCTGTGTACACAGCAGAGTATGCCAATTTGCAATAAGCTTATTTCTATAAAAATAGAACAAATTCCCAATTTTCAAGATGGAAGTGTACTATCAGAAATATGGCTTAAATGGATATAATAGCTGATGCTAAGAAAGCTGCATGCCCTAATCTATTTATTTCCCAGAGTAGTGCTCTCATACCCATGATGCAAAATTTGATTCTACCCTATACATACCTTTTTGTGGTAATAATATACTCTGATCATTTACTTAGACCAGCTTGGCACTATTCATTTCCCTGACTAATTTATAGATAAAGAGTATGTCAACATGGGCTTACCTGGAGCACCACTCACGCAGAACTCAGTTTTAAAATATTCCTAACATTCCAAGACAATTTTTTACTAATGCCTACTGAGGGTTTCACAATTATGTTTTTCCCCTTATACAATTTACTCAGCTGGGATAAGAAACTGTTTGAGTGAATTTATGAAGAAAGGTAGTTCAGCTAGAATTTTTTCAAATCATCTAACACCTGAAACATTAAGATAATGCCAAAAGCTGGTTTTAATATAGTCTTTATTAAGAATTTGTCATTTAAACTGCTTCAAATTTAGACCTTTACTTGAAATGCAAAAAAATCTAATTTGGCTATTGTCACATTCAAGTATCATATTGACAGTACTGTTTATAACTTCTAAGGATGTACTCCCACAGAGTTGGGGATGAAGACATCGGCTCCAGGTCCAGTCAGAGCTTTGCACACCAGTTTTAATTTCCCTTTCATGTATATATGGAGCATGCATGAATTCTGTGAGGGATGTGTAAGAAACAGGGAGAGCACACTTGCCAACCATTATGCAGGAAGCCTGGGATATAATTGAGGTCTTTAAAGTTCCTAGCTATTAACATAATGAGTGCATTGCCCTTTTACATCAAGCAACTGATACAGCTTCAGTCTCCATAGATTTATTCCTGAATATTAGAAACAACAGGCAAACAAAGGAAGAGCCAAGCTAACCAAAAGTACATGAGGCAAGAAACAGGCACGAGTGCATTTTTCGAGCCGTAGAATCTAATGTACCAGTTGGACAGATTGTCCTGTATACCACTGACAAAACAGCAGAAATAGATTGTTTCTCTGACACACAGATATAAACAGGATCTTTTATGTTCGATAAACAAGATTTAAGAACAGATGTTGGTCCTCAACTCTGGAGCACCATTGCTCAAGATAGTCTAAAAGAAATTGTTTTAGCTGAGAGTGCAACTCTTCTAATCTGTGAGCGCGACTGACCTTCCTGGGCAGTCTTTTACTGCATGTGCTGCCTCTCATCATGGGCCATGCAGAAGCTCCTGAACCCTGATTGAAGCCAGGATTGTCAAAATAAAAGAGCTGGTACCAACACAAATCACTATTCCACCTGCTCACCACACTCAGGGTTCCTTGCTCTGCAGGTTAATTGCACTGAAAAAAGTTACATAATAAAAAAAAACAAACTGAGAATTCCCAAGCCATTTAATGTTTTTAACTGTTGGTAATTCCAATTTAAATTAATGGGAACTGCACATCTTAATCCTCTTGAGATCACTTTAAGAATCTCAGAACAAATCAATGAAATCAAAATACTCTTTCTGCAAAATGTGAATAATTGTAAAGGACCAAACAGTAAGAAGCTGTTGGTAATATGTTCTGCCTTTCTCACATAGCATAAACTTTTCTCCTGTAGGTATAACCAAGCCCATTTCCAGCAGTCTGCACCACAATTCAAAGAAGGGAGTTTTGTCACACTTGAAAATAAGAACCAAGGAACCTCCTTTGTCTAATTACTGCGTGTAACAGCAGTTACACATTAAAATAACCCAGTGTGGTAGGAGCTTAGCTGGATGTCTAGAGTCACTACAGGAAAGCTCTTGTCCAAATTAAAAAAAAAAAACAAAACAAAACAAAATAAAGCAAAACTGATCGCTTTCCTGTCTCCTTATTTTGCAGTCACCAAGGAATAAGACAAGGACAAAGCTCACCAGTAAAAATCTTGAAGAGACAAATTCCTTATTAGACTCTGAACAAGAGCTCACGAGGAAGTGATTTTGATAACATACTCTCCTCTCATAGGAAAAAAGTTTATGACATTTGTGTCACAAGCCTATTTTCCCACAAATGAATTTAGACAAGGCTCCCTGGGAGAGAGCAGACCTGGGCAAAAGGGGAAAGGGAAGACGAGTTGCGCTCAGAGATGGTCCTAGACTTCACATAGACAGGCTGTGTTTTGCTTTAGGGTTTGCAGCCTAGTGTGCATGAGGTGACCCCTTAGAAACCAATTGCAGTGAATGAAAAAAGTTCCCATGTATTGGTGCAGAAAGCTCAACATGGTCTTAACTTCAGGCAGCATAAGATCTAGGGTAGTGTGCAACCTGGCACTTCAGTCAGACATCACATTGTCATTACTGGAATTTCTTGCAGCAACAGACATCCACAGAGCTGCTAAACCAAGTGCAGTCTTTAATACCACATTTTTCCAAATGTTTTGGCAGCTCAGCTTTAAACAAGCCCAAAATTTGACCAGCAAAGGTGGACTTCAAGTAGCTTTAAAGGCATAGTGCACCATTATTTAATGTGTATCAATGTAAGTGCACCATTATCTAGCTTTCATGAATATATTTTATATGGTAAAGAAACTCCTTAGGCTGCAACACACTGACTTTAAATCCTGTATGCATGTGCAGTGAAGCACACAGAAGTCTTAACACATCATAAGCTATTGGCCATAAGATGTCAAGGGAACTCCAGCAGCTATAACTGTTATGCTGTTCCAGAAATGCAAACTGTTACTCCATCTAAAGAAAGATGAGAAGCAGCATAGATTAATGATGCAGAGCCAATTAAAGAGGTAAATAATTGTGGTGATGTACCCTGAACCAAAGAGGTAACAAATAACACAGTAGAAAATAAGAAGAAATATGAAGGTTTGATTAATTAAACTAGATTTCTAAAGGTAGGTAGAACTATAAAATGCCAAATATGATATTAATGCAGAGTAGGTTTATTAGAAAAATAAATTATAGTTTAATATAATTTAGATTAAGAGTTTGTTTTCAGTAGCCAGTACTGCTGTACTTAATTGTTATAGATTACTTTGGG
>JANZLQ010000002.1:32449015-32463090 GCA_026212715.1 Elanus axillaris | reverse complement strand
ACCAATGCAGAACACAGCACTATGAGGGCTGCTATGGGGAGAATTAATTCCATCTCAGCCAGACCCAATACAGTTAGCTTTACAGAACCAGACTGAAAATTTAACTTCAACAGCACCTCTGACTTTGACCTTGAATTCTAGGCACCCTGACTCGGAAAGCAATGAGTGCCAGGTTTAAGTAATAAGAGAATTATGCTAGCACACTGGATGGTTCAGAATCAAACTTCCAGGCAAGAGGAAAAAATTCATAATTCTGCAACGTAACCTCTTCATTGCAGAGGCTAATGACAGTACCACAAGAATACACCAGTGCTCAACACATCCACCACTCCTGGGCAAAGGGCAAACTCAGGTAGAAATGGAAACCAGCCTAAATTGGCTCAGGCAACAACCTTTCCTTCCACTCACTGAAGACTACTGGGATGCAATGTCTGGGATTAGCATTTGATATGTTGGCTACACGGCCATTCCTTGCAGTCAAAACAAGAACTGAAAAGTCACATTTGACTCCTAGTTGGCTTCCTCTGGAAATTGGAGTATTATAATAAGAGTTCCAGCTCCCACAAAGTGCTGCTTAAACTCAGTTATTTTTGCCTTGAATAAATATCATTAAATTGCTTCAGCATGCTACCAAACCTTATAAATCACATCATAAGCTAACTAATCATATTTATGAGCTTGTCATATATTAATTAAATGTCTTTAGTATAATTAATTTTACTAGCAATTTAAAAATATAGGTCAATCAGGCCAATCTTCAGTGATGTTTTTAAATCACCTATTTAACATTATAAATAAAAAAATCATTTTTAAAGTTATGTAAATGAATAACTGTCCCTTCTCGCATACAAGTGAAATTATTATTGCTATTTAGAGGTTACACAATTTACTGTTATATCACTAAGTAGATTAAGCATGGACATGGATCCTTCTGGACTGAATATCTTTTCTGCTGGCTTCATACCTTAATAGGGAGCTAGAGTGTTCCCTTCCAATCTTCTGTCCCCAAGATGAAAATAACTATCTAGACATTGGTAGTTTCACCGAGTACACTGCAGGTATTGGAACATGTAGTGGTTTGTGTTACTAATTTTCTTAGATTTTGTATATACTTCCAAGTTTGCTTGTCAGTAGCATGCTGTATGCCAAGACACATGACAGTCTTTAAGCAAGTTTCATGGAGTTTTGTCAACATAAAGATTCACTGGATTGCACCTGATGGTGAATCTCATAATGGCATATTAGTGACCACAATGTGTAATCTTTATACAACCATAAAATCAGACATTTAGTGCTGTTTCAAAACAAAATTTCTTCTGGGCTTTATGGCATTATTTAATTGCAAAGCTTTTTATATGTATTTATGTCTTCATAGTAGTACTTCCTAATAGTCACTTGTCTAGGACTTTATTTAATGTGTCTGATGAGTAAGAGTTTATCACAGTTTATTTACAAGCACCTTGCAAGATAGTTAATAAATCACAAGCTGTGATTTGAGATCTAGCTATGTGATGCCCCAATGAAAAATATTTTATTTGAATCACAAAGGGGAAAATAATTCACCACTATAATCAGCCTTAGGGTTCTGACACACTGAGGTGGCTTTGGGGGAACCTTCTAATTGCAAAACACAGCAGGCATCCTGCAATATGAAAAAGCAAACAAACTTCCAGCCTCAATACTACAGAATACTTGGGTACCAGTTATGTGTTACAGCTTGGCAACATTATTCTTGAGACCTGATTCAAATATTGCTTTAGTCATGGCAGCATGTTTCATTAATTGTAGCTGAAATCAATGGGAATGGTAGCATTTCCTTTCAAGGGTAAGTCATAGACTCCTTGCCTTGGTCCTGCAGTCCCCTGTTATCCTCGGTCTTGTGGAATTATTTATGCCAGTTTAAAAATAATACTAAGTGCAGCAGAATGATAACACTGTTATATAAACAAGGGTACAAAGTACAGGGCAGTACAGATCTATCCCAAGCCATCAGAACTGTTCTATCTTCTATGGATGATAATTTCTTTTATGTGTCTTGATGGCAGGATCAGACTATTAACTTCTGCCATTTGTGTGCAGCTTGTTCTTTATCACAGAATTTTAACTACAGATTGTAAACCTCTGACTCATCAGGTAATACCTGCTTGATTGTGTTAGCAAAAAGACTAAATGCTATTCTTTCTGCATATATGCAGTGGGGTCAAATTGCATTTAAAAAAAAAACAAACACAAAACACACCACCCACCAGACTAATGGACAGTACATGAAGGTAATTTAAGCTACTACAGGGAGCAGGTAAATGTATTCTCATTGCCACTTAGCACAGTTCAGCTGAAAGGGGTCCCTCATGCAGCCTTCTTCCACAAATCCTTAAGAATCTTATATCCAAGCCTCAGGTTAAGTCAAAGATTTTTTTTTTTAAATATTCATTAATCCTTGAATATTTTATGGTGCAGTTCCTAAATCTCTGAGGCCTTCTAAGCTTGTAACCTCAGATTTACCAGGCTACTGAAGGAGTATCACAACAGTCACTACAACAGATCATATACTAACACCATTTCAAGAGCAGCAGAAAAAGTTCAAGCATCTTTCCCAGAAGTATCAGGCAGAGCAGTTACTTACTTCAGATGCAATTACTATCTAAATGCTTTTCTGCATTTTGGACCCAAATAACACATCCTACCACACTATCTATGGAGCTCTGCCATGTTTCTTTAATGTTGAGTCCTCCCAGAGTGCTTAAACAGAGCCTCAAGTTTTAAACTGGATTCCAAATCATCTGGACTGACTGGTAAAGGACTGAAAGTAATGGAACTCAGGCTGGGATTTTTCCGTAGGTCACCTGCATATCCAGGACATAAACTCCCTACCTCACCTTGGTTTTAGTAACCTGATCCACACTCAAGAAAGTCTCAAGTCATGAGCATTACAACATCCAACTGGCAGAAGCTGACACTGATATGAAGAGAAAGTGACAAGCAGCAGAAATTCTGCAAGCAGTTACCTGTCCTGTCATTCCTAGCAAGACTGACCATCTGTCTTGGTAACCACACTGCCATTTATAACAATGCCATGCAGGTCCAGGTGAGCTAGTCTGTCACCCTTGCCTTCACACCTCAGAAAGTCCAGGATGCATTAGGCTTGGTCATAAAACCTGTTGTTTGTCACATCTCCAGATGACGTAGCAGCATAACTGATAATTTCATTTAGCTTATCACATTGTTTAAAATCATAGTTCATTTCTATCTTCTCCAAAAATAACTTCAATGGCAGTGTGGCATATAACTTCCATTTGTAACTAGAGACTGTTTAGTCTCTATTAGGCTCAAAATCCTCCCTTACTTCCTGAATGGTTTCTATACTTCATATTTAATTACAATCAATTAATTTATTCTTGTAGATTACTACTTCAAAGGCAAGTAAAACTCTGGTAATTTAGATGAGGTAGAACCAATGGGATCATTTACAGAAGCAAAGGAAACAGAGTTTAGCCCACAGTTAAATTTAGGCAAGGTTAATAAAATTCAGCTATGACTTGGCCATCTATTCAGAGAGCTGTGACGATGAATCAACTGATTTAGAGCTCAACACTGCAAGGTTCTCTGTGTCAAAGTATACAAAGCCAGTGGGAGGTGAAAACATTTAGTAGCTTAAACATATGCAGTCTGTCAGCATTGAGCTTTTCGGGCTTCTTGGTTAGGGACTAGGAAGGCCCTGGAAATTGCAGATATAGCAGATTTCTCCTTGATGAGGTTGAAATTATATTAATCCTCTTTCCCTCTCTCCCCCAGGTTTCATCCCTACTTGATAAGGAAGCATACCAGCAGTCAAATCTATAGTCTGTTTTAACCATGGTCTAGTGTAGGAACTCTTCTCACTTTTGCTGTTTTGCTCTCTAGAGCAGTGGCTGGAATAATCCCAGCATATGTGTACCCAATTCCAGTAATTGGAGGAGCAGCCATCATTTCAACAGAAGGCAGAAAGGTTGCATCCAACTCTCCTTTACCCTCTCTCAACTGAAGTAAACTTCTTAATCATTTAAATGTTTATAATTAAACCTAGGTAGAGCAAGAAGGTAATTTCCAAGGCAATTCAACCTAAGTGTCAAATTAAGTAGCCTCCTCATTGCTGTGCATATTTATCAAGATGTTAACGATTCATTTGAAGATGAGAGTTGGAAATGGCTTCACTTCACTGGCTGATTCCTGTGGCTCTTTCTTTCACCACTGAAATCAGCATGTGCCATTTCACTATCTTTCATATCATTCTAAGGTCACATCTGTGCACTCAGGGAGAAGAGAGCAGAAGATATTTCTGAATTCCCTATGTCTTTTCATATTGTTTTTCTTTATTTCACTACTTCCTGCTAGTTCCTTCAAAATGGTGAAGTGTCAAAGTATTTTGTTTGTGGTTCAGCTTATCTTCAGCCTGGTCCATGTGGAGAATAACTCAACATTAGAAGACATTTGTTTCTCCTGAATCTTTTTTATGACCCTTCACATTGAAAACTTTTAAGGCAAAAGGGGGAAGGGGGGGAGAAAAATAACAAAGTAAAATCCTTCCTTTTGGCTTGAATCCCTCTGAACTTTTGCAAAGCACATAGTAGGAGCAGTGGCCTACCTGAGAAAACAATAGATCAAAATCATCCATTTTCCTGATGAATGGCCAATAACTGGAAAGTCAAACCCAGAGACTGTGCCAGCATTAAATCAGACCTGAAGGACATTACAGGACTTGGGTCACACCATAAATCAGGAAAAATCATTCTTTTCTCCACTTAGATTTGTATTTACATAGGAGCCAAGTTTTATAAAAGAGCTGACCTTGTCTTCTATCAAGACAAAATGCCTGCCTTTCTATCAGCAGATCCAGAAGTTCAAAGCAGGGATTGATCTTCTGTAGTTTTGGGTATTATGCCAATCTGACTGGAACAAGGGTAAAAAGTTATTTCTGCTAGTTCTTCTTAAAACATTCTTGAATTATATGAAGACATTACCAACAATTAATAGCAGCCAATTTTCAATTGTATAACTGAACTGGTGAATAAGGCAAAGCAAACTTTGCTTAGGAATCAATCAATAGGGTGGGTACAGCATAGGAAAGGAGTGGAGCTTGTCTTCATTTTGATTTAGAGGGCCTGTTATTTGAAGTTCCCTTTCAGATAAAGCCTTCTTACTTATAAAGCTCAAATCCAAAGCCTGTTTTATTTCTGGTCCCTCAAAGAGTAGATTGATCTAGTCTAAAGTTTCTGAACCTTTTCCTTGCTTAAGAAGGCTTGATTCAAGGCATATTGACCAAGGCTTCAAACCTCCTAAAACAACTATGAAGTGGTTTTACAAATTTACAAGTATGAGATCTCACACTACTATTTTACACCATCTACCTTGAGAGAATTCCTGAAAGCTCCAAGCCAGACAACTCCTTATGTGGAGCAGATGGAGTGAGTATGTGGTAGAAAGACTTCAGAGCAGTGAACATCTTTCCATTTGTCAGATTAAGGGCATTCCTACTAAAAGGATTTGCTAGTTAAATTAACTCTGAGCAATCACCTCCAGGCTGCTGTGATGCTTGGGCTTAAGGAAAGATTTTTTTTTTTTTAATGTTTTGTCCTTTTCATAGGGATTATTTAATCAGTAGCCATTCCCGGCTATATTCAGATCCAGTTAAACTGTTTAAAAACTATGCTGGCTTCTTAATTTTATGTAATTTAGTCTAAAAATTCAAATAGCATGAGCACATATAGTTCATCTGCAGGTGCCCTGTGGTACATAATTCTGCACTACCCCACTATGACTTTTTCAGAAAAAAAAGAAATCAAATCTTCTGTCATGAAAGCACCAGTCTGCCTCATTTTTCTTGACTGTCATTTAGAAACACCAAAAGGGCTGAGTGACAAATGTTACAAGTCCCTAACCCACCAGACTTTGACAGCAGTTTCATAATATTTTTCTCTTGAATCACACCTTCTGGCAAAAGGTGAATACATTCTGACATTTGTTCCACTACTCTGATCCTGCTGCACCAGCTGCCAAGCCTGCCTTGCATTCTTTGTGCCTGTTGCACATCTACATACATCAATATAAAGAAACAGCTCACCAGGAGAAAGATATTTTTAGAAACACTTTCTGCCCCCCTCTCAAGACTTCCTAAAATACCATTACTTAAACTCAGCCAAAGAAGCACCTAACAAGATTGGCTGAAATCTCCATGAAGGTGTATCGGTGTACAGCTTTTTAGAGGCATTTGGAAAACTTTCATGTCAAAAACCTCCTGACTTTCATCCTTCCCCAGAAGTTCAGGGTCCTAGTCTAACACCCCAACCAACAGAAATCCTCAATTCCCTTTGCAATAGCAAAAGCTTTGCTCAAACCATCAAGTAGTTACAGCAGTCCCTTTCACCATTCCTTTATGAGGAACAGTTACATGCAAAATTACCATTTCTCATTGCCTGAAAACTCCCAGTTATTTCCATTCTATCCTCAATATCTGAGGGACTTCGTAGATGGGATTGAGAAGAACCACAGACATGCTTCAAGGTGAGCTAGGTTTATTTATTCCCCAACACATGGAAAGGTCCTTATATATCCTTTCTATGAATGGAATCATCAAGCCATCATGAATCCATTACCCAGCAGTAGTTCACCAATCTAATAACTGCTGTGATGCAGTACAGGGCAGATCTCTCTAAGGTATCTTTACACTAGCCGTCTTAGGTACTGCTAGCAATACATCTGCACCAACTCCAGATTTGACAGGAATTAACCTCCTGAGAGTTTACTCATTGACCCAGTGAGTTTTGGCAGAATCCAGAAGTCTCTGTGGTGCTGCAGCTACTAGAAAACAGCTCACAAATCAACTAGTTGAAAACTAGTTTATATGTATCAGGTCATCAACACTGACACAGTAGTAAAGATGAAGTGAGAGCAATGACTCTTACCAGACGTAGCAGATGTGTAATAGTTGCACTCCATATCCACACACCAAAAATCTAAGTAAATGTTGTGTTGGACTGACCACTCCCAGGACCATAACTTCAGAATCACACAAGAATTTTAACTGTTCATACTTACTTAGGGCCAATAAGTGACATCTGCAATCCAGCCTTCAACTTTTAAGTCCTACCTCAACTACTTCCTAGCAAAAACAAGCTCACACAATTTACCATGGGAAAATGGTTATTCTCCTATCATCATTAAGCAATTATGAAACATCGTTTGAATTATCCTTGTGACTGGAACAAAAACATTGAGGCAAAACCAACAGGAACATCAGGAAATTATGCTGTAGGAGAGAAAGATAAAGTACAATTGGGAAAAAAAAAATTGGGAAAAAAAAAAAATCTCACTTAAACTTTGAGAATGGGGGAAAGAGAAAGTATGATCCATCTGAGACACCAGAGATTTTCCCCTGCAGAAACAGACATCTGTCAGCAAATAACAGTAAACATATCCAAGTATCTCTCCTGCTCATGTTTTCCATCCCAATCCAAAATGATGTAGAGCTATCTCCTTAAAGGCTTATGGCACGTAAAATGATAATGGTGGATGGAACTTGTAAGAAGCCAGAACTTCTTCAGACACAGAGTTCAGACTTCTCAGCAAGACTGCACTGGGTTGCATGGACATCCTAAGCCTCGTAAAAGCCTGGCATCTGCCACCTTAAGTACATTATAGATACAGTAGATTAGGGCTCAGTGCAAACTCCTAAACCACAACATAACACAGACTGCTATTTAAAAGTCATTGACAACAGTACTATGGTTACCATGCTTCTGAAGACAAAATATTACCAATAAATTCAGCTATAAAGGCCAATAAAATCATAAACCAGAGAATCTTTTAAGTAGACCAGTCACCAAACGAAACACTATTGAAATAGACTCTGTGTACCAAGGAATAGCATTCAGAAACATAACTGAAAAGCAACAAGAGAAAAGGGGCAGAAAGCCGAGTGAGCTTGGATTAAAATACAAGTAGGGCAATATTCAAAAAGGAAATTTTAATCTAAATAGAGAAAGACAATTTGTGTTTATGGCACATCTCAACATCCTACAGAATGCTGTGTTAGTGCTTAATAAAAAAGTATGCAGTATATAAACACACTGTTGTGTGATAAGTAGATAGAGAAAACAGGCATAACCTTCTAGTTGCTATTACTGTTATTCTAGGAGGAGTACTTTCACATGCAATTAAGTGCGCTTGCAATATACCAGAGACAAACAAAGGTAAATTGAAAAAATCCAATTAAATTAGAGAACCACAAAGGACACATTCAGTGACCAATAAATAACACATAAAGCACTACTGGAGTAGGTCGATGAGCATTGTTGGTTATCAAATGTTGAAGGGAATTCCTGCAATAACAACAGAGGGGAGATACAATACTTCAATTCATTAAGGGGTTGCAGATGTGACAAGCAAGAGAGTAACAGCAGCTTTATGGCATAGGTATTGGCTGTTTAGAGAAGCTGTGTTCAGGTCCAGGATCCCACATTGAAGAAGTTACTGCATATTAGTTTCTCAGCTGAATAGTAGGGATAAAATTGCACCCTTACCCTGTCTACTGCACTGTAGTACCAATCTCTGATGATTTCACAGCAGCTACCTCCATCACTTACTTTGATGTAAGTTCAAACAAGCATTTTTGTGCTTTTCCCCACATGGCTTCTCATGCTAAGGAGGAGGTCCCCAAAATTGCTACAACGTCATTGATGTACCTTCTTTCCATAAAGCTTTCCTTTACTGCAGTGCTTCTAAGAAGTTTTAGAATGGCTTGATGAGAAGGCGCAGGGACAATGCATGTTTTATTATTTCAGTACTTGTAGAGTTCTTCCTGAGCATTTATTGCCTGAACCTTTCAGCATGAAAGCAGGCAATGGGAAATGTGTATTTCTCTGCCATTTATTAAGTCCTGACTTCAAGCTGCATACAAGTCAGTGCTTAGCACTGAGGATCTTCAGCCCATAGGTCTTCTCAGTTTCTTTTCCATCAACAGGCCAACACAGGTTCTCTCAAGACAATCAGGTTTAGGACATTGAGTTTCTTTTAGTCACCTTAGATTTTATTTTTAAACATTATTAACAAAAAACTCTTAACTACATATATTTAACTAAAGCAAAAGAAAAAAAATCTGGTGATTGTGAAGCTATTTCAACAGAACAGCTTTAAAGTTAAGTAACAGCTCGATTTCTATCATGCAGTGACCATCTCTGTGGTTTGACAATAGGTTTTTTGCTATGGTGTGGGGCTGTAAGATACAAAACCACCCTTATGTGAACTTTTGTGTCCAATGATATATGCCTGGAGGTGCAGAGGCACTGCAGTTACCAATTAAACATACACATCTGCCTCGGGGACAAAAAGAAAGAACAGCATGTACCAGCAACACAAGAGTCTCTCTAGCTAAAGGAAGATCTGTATCTAGTCTCATTAGCACATGAAACTTTCTATCTTCTAAGTGTAACAGCTAGACAGCAACAGAGTTGAACTTATATTTTAAAAACACCATTATGAAGCTATCTAGTAAACTAAAAGTGCCTCTACCCTCTGAATCTGACCTTTGTGTCATCATGTATTTACAGTAGTTTTCTCTCGTATTTTAAGTATACCATATCTGTATAAGATTATATTACTTATATATATAATTCAAGCAAATCAAGTCAATTCCAAAAGTCTCAGTCCTTGTGAAGCCTGAGAGCTACTGACTTGTTGATGTATGTATTTTTGTTATTTTATCCAAGTAGGTTGTTGAGGGTTTTTTTGGTAACCTGGTAAAGAGCAGGCTGTACAGACAGGGCAGGTAATTGACTGTGCAACTTGTCTTATTTTAGTAAGATTTATGAAATTTAGGAATAAAGAGTAGTCATAGAGCAAGGGAATATTTCAAACCATCTGAATGGCAGGGGCAATGACCCTCAAGATGCTTTTGAAATGTTTTCTCCCAGATCAAAACTCATGCAGATTTTAAGAACTCTGAGCTGGTCTCTAATGGGTAACAGTCAAAATATTTCTCAGCATTCCTAGCTATTATTTTCTATACAATATTTCTTCCTACCTCTTGTTCAAATTTAGACATATAACTGAATTTAGAGCTATGTAAAAATGTAGGTGAGGTCAATAAGAAAATCTCACATTGACTTCTGTGGGCTTTAAATGGCACAACAACTTTGAAAGCATGACAGGATCTGTTTCTGTAACAAACTTGTCTAGTTTCTTCTGGAATCGGAATTGGAGGTTAAAAAAATAAAATAATACAAACAGCAGTAAAGATATTTTTGGTTTGAGAGACAAATGTACCTGCACATCACAGTCTGTCTGGAGTGCTTAAGTAACATGGGCAACAGCAGATGAATTTCTATTTACTCTGCTTAGCACTGGGTCAGCCACACCTGTTGTATTTAAGTAGTGAGGTTACCTTGGTTTTATTTGTGGTTTTGAGGCATTTTTAAAATATCTTCTTTCTTTTCAGCCAGCACTACAGTCTGGATTTGTTGGAATATTTCTACAAGAAATATAATCACATATGAGGTTATGTTTTCTGACCCTCTTTGTTAGTAGTGAATAATTTTTCTTAAACAGGATGCAAATAATTTACAAAGTGATCATTGTTAGAAGTCTGTTGTCTTGAGCAGCCAACTGGACCCTGATCAGACAAGCAATTTTAAGTAGGATTTACTAACTATCCATTTCACACCAAACACTCTCTGCATAAAAAAAGCTAAAATTGTGTCATTCAGTCTGTCTGTTTCCACATTCCTCTTTCCATGCTAGTACTTTATCTCTTGAGTTCTTTGAAGCAGAACATTGTATACACATCTGTATTTGTAAAGTGCCTAGCTCAAGAGGCCAGCTGCCTTGTTTGGCATATAGCATCTAAAAAATTACCCAGTAAAAATATGGCATGAGCCACCACACACATACAATATGGCTTTCCCTAACTCATTCTGGGCAGAAATAAGACAGCCAGCTACACTTAAGCAAACAAAGCATTTTTCCTCTTTCTGCGAAATACTGGTTTAGGGGTAAAATATAAGCAGAATTGCTTGTTTTCTTGTGTGTTGGATTTTTTTGTTATGTTGGTCTGGGGTTTTTTTAATTGCCTTCCTGCTACTGGAGGCAGCTGCTTCTTAAAAACAACAATAAACCATCTATTTTGTTTCAGCTACCATGGTGCCAGATATTGTCCCCAATGTATTACAAAAGACTGAATAACTTTCTGTGAGTTTAAAGTAATATGATGAGTAGTGGAATATTCATTCAAGTCTAAAATGTGATATTCTCTGGGAGAAGGGATATTTCAGGAATATTCCAGTCAGCTTTACAATACACTCTTTTTATCAAGGTCTTAACCTCAGCTTTCCAACACAAATCTTCAGAACAATGAATTCACCATAGCTGCTTCAGTATTCCTGCATTTACCTGGGAATCCTGGAAGGCTGCATACCATTTAAATGTTTTAGAAACTGACAGTCATACTAACACACTGGCCTTGTGAAGTCCCTTGCCTTAAGGGGTACAAGAGCTCTGTGATCCAGCATGTATGATTTTTATAACAAGCCTAGTAAGGATTTAGTAATTTTGGAGGTAACAGCAAATCTGAGATCCTTTCATTTACTTCATTACCCTGGATAATCCTCAGCTTGTGTAACTGTGTTCACCTTAAGCGATACCTTCTGCAGTTTCAGTAGGATTCTGGTATGTCTTCTGCATCCTCTCCTGAACTTTTCTTTGGTTGCACTCTTACCCTAAGTACAGCCATCTCTGTGAAACTGTAAAAGCCCTCCTCTACTCACAAACACATGTCCCCTTCAAGTCTTTACAAATATTTTCTTTCTCACCATGCCAAGTTTTAACCTGTTCTGCACCACCATTACATTCATCAGCAGCCAATTATTCTCCTATGTTTTCTCCTAATTTTCCTTCTCCTTTCTATCAGCATTCCTCATAAAGCATCTAGCACACCTACATTCTCCCTTGATATCCATTTTTTTAATTAGCTTTCCCTTTTGACACCAAAGTCTACAAGGTCTACTTCTAATCTCTTACCAGACCTTAAAAAACCATCAGAATTCAAAGAATCCACCTGTGATTGAGTGCAGCTCTCACAGTTCAGGGAACAAACCAGCTGGGCTGAAGCAGGTACCAGGAAAGGGCCTTACTGTTCTTCTGACACTTAAGTACAAGGAGGATACTGGAGAAAGAGTCTTTTTAATCTACTATTTAGGAACTGTGCAGCCTTACAGACCCCGTCCTGGTAGGACTCAAGACAAGCTAAAGAAGGAATCTAGTTCAGTTGTGAAATGAGGTAGTCCTGCTCTTGCCACAACCAGAGATTTTCTGCTGTTTTGAAACCATGAAAGTCAGCAAGTCTAAGCTAGAATGCAGAGACGTCTGCACTGAGACTATATTATTTCCATTTGTTTTCTTTTGTTTCTGCTAACAGCACTTCAGAGAATGGTGAAAGCCCTTTAAAGCCTATCTATTGACTTCAAAGGGAACCAGTTTTCCTTACACATTTGTTTTGTTGAGGTTTTTTGTTTGGTTTTGTCTGTTTGTTTTTAAGTTTTCACCTTGTTATAACGGGCACTAGTAGCAAAAATCCCTATGAAAACTGCAGTAAGGCTGAGAAGTGCTTTGGGCACCACCTGAAAGAAAGGAACCACAATTCTTTAGCAATAACTGGGATATTAAACTTGCTCTGGGTTGAAGAATGTCATTTTCTTGCTACCAACTTCCTTCTATCAAAACAGCCTTGAGTTACTACATAGCACAAAAACATTTGCATTGCATAAAGGGATTTGTTCTGTTGTTTTTCTCTTATCATCCAAATAGTAAGAAGAAGCTGAGCTCCAGGCAGGGAAAAGGTGCCACATCAGAGCTGGGAGGTTCACATCATTTCAGGAGCAGACACAAAAAAAATTAACAGTGTAGAAAAGAATCAGTTTAGCAACTTCAATATGCAGGGGTGAAAAAACCTTTACACACGCACCTGAGGAATCAAATTGTGAAGTTCCTCAGATTCACAGTCTTTTTTGAGGAAGGCCTGCCTGTGGTAAATTTTGGCTAGTCGCAATCCAGCTGTGCTCCTTACAGAAAGAGGAGCTGATATCTTCATATCCTCTTACACTACCTTAAACAGTGCTGCACATGGATGAACACAAAGCCCTAAGGCTCATCATAGCATAGTGGAAATGGTAATAAAGCTCAAATCTATCACAGCTGGAGAAGAAACAATAACAAGTTATTCTGACCAAGAACTCCCAACTTACAGTCTAGGAAACCATTTTGTTTCATCGACATCATCTTTTCTGTTCTCTGATCCAACCTTTACTAATTTTGCACCACGGTGCATTTAGGGACAAACAGAAGATATTCACTAGCAAACTAGTTTCCAAGAAACCTTGTCAACGTTTGAAGCAACAATTACCTTCAAATTTAAGCTTGGACTGCAAAGCTGACCTTCTGTTTCCTATCATCTTAACAATTGTTTTGTTGCAGCTGCAGTTTTATGCACCTTGGTCTTTCTTATATTGAGAGTAGAGGAGCCCAGCCATTCACATAAACCACAGAATTTTGTAAGGCAGCTCAGCTACAAAAATGCTCTACTAAGACAGAGTTTCTCACTGGATAGATGTGTCTTATAGTTTAAAAAAAAAGAATTAACACTATCACACAGGAGTCTCTTTCCCAAGTCATCCGTGTACAGCAAAAGCACAATGAAGTGCCACCTAAAGACATTCAGGAAATTGGCAGAAACACAAGAAGGAATTCTCAGAATTCTGTTAAAGCACTTTTCAGAGATCTGATTGAATTTTCCCCATCAAAGAGTCTCTGTCTGAAGCAGATAGCTTTTACCATCATTCTGCTACTATAAATCAGGTACTGCTAAAGAAGCATCAAAGAATTTGTTTAATATTCTGCTATTTGTAAACTAGCAGGTATACTATTAAATAGGCATAATTAAAAGGGAAAAAAAAGAAGGATGTTGTCGCATACCGCATTTGGAGCGACTCAGGTTTGTGGATTTCCTTTGTCGGAATTAAGGTGAAACGACACCAGGGGAGTTCAAACAACAA
>JANZLQ010000002.1:32400986-32439553 GCA_026212715.1 Elanus axillaris | reverse complement strand
CTGAACTCAAAACACAGCACTGTACCAGCTACTAGGAAGACACTTAACTCTATCCCAGCTGAAACCAGGACAGGAACAAATCTTAATCTTGATGCAAATGACATGTTAAATGACTTCTCTCTTACCCTATTTTTTAAACTTCTAATGCCACAAACTTAGCTCATATTTTTAATTTCTCTTGGTTCTAAACCACAATAAAATGCCAATACATCAAGGCAGAGGTGGGCTGAGAACAGTTCTTCTAGAGAGCTAACATGATACTGATCTTCAGTAGCTTATCTATAGCCTTATCCAAAGCACAGAGATCTACTCATTTAGGAATTACTCTTTCACCTAACTAGAGCATCCCGGCTCACATTATTAATCTAGTTTCTCTCTGGAATTAATGGAGTCCACTAACATAGCTGTTTTTCTAGGTCAGATGACTCATGCTCTGGAGGTATGAATTTTTCTTCCTCAACTAATGAGGGAGCTTAAACACTTTTTTTTGATAATTTATTTTTACATTATTAAAATTAAGGGAAATTAATATTACTGTTAATTATTGACTTTAGTGCAGAACCTTGTTACCCAAAAATGCGTTACTATCAAAACAGCACACAAAAGAGAGGTCCTCAATCAGCTCAGTCTCAATGGCAAGACAATTTAATTAGATTTCATGACAACAAAAAACTTCTTTTGCCCTAGGTGGTCCTGCCCTTTAAAAACTTTAAGAAGTCCACTTCTTGCCTGAGATCATGAGACATGATGATTGCCTACAAGCTGTCCTGCATTGCAGAAAAATGTGCTTATACTATAAAAATGGAAATGTGAAGCTATTTTATGACATTTTAACACTCAAAGCTATTGGGATATGTTGCAAGCTCTGACCTGCACTTACAATTATAGTTACCATCACTCCTTGGGAATGAGACTTGGAGTTATAAATATGTCTACGTCTATGAGAGTTTAGAAATTACTTCAAAGAATTCACTTTCAAAAAGAAATTATGCACTAATTAAATAAAAGTCTAAAAATTAAAAACCAGTCCCAGAGATAGGTCTACATGAGAAGACATTTATGCAGATGAGTGCATCTTTCTAATACTAATACAAAGAAAGAGACAGTGGTAGAAAAGTTTTTCAGCCCCAACAGATCAAGAAGATAGTCTTATACTCAAGTGCTACTGTCAAGTCTCCTCCTAGTGAACCCAAGAAAAGACCGATAGCTTGAGAAACTGGGGAAAGAGAAGAATAGTTCATCAAAATGTTAAAATAATCTGTAAAACAATTGTCTAAATAACCCTTTTTGTTTAATTTCATTGCATTAGAGAGACTCCATCAGTACACTGAGGTTCTCGATAAGACCTACTTTAATGTGGAAAGAAAGAGGCTTTCATGTGCCTAGAAGTTTACATGCATTAGGATACAACTTCCAAGTTTCCAAGTAGAGTGCAAAATGCCACCCATTCTTCAATTCCTAGGCTAATTTCACAATGCTAAGTTTTGAAGGGCATAAAATATTTTAGCTGTTACCCTTACAGCTTTACATAGAATCCTTTAAAATTGTAAAGAAACCAGTTCTACAAAACGAAAGGTTTTATGAGAAAATTTCCTTTTACAATAGGTTTTTTTTAATGCATATTAGAATGCTACAGCCTAGACATTCTATTAAATTCTTTGATGTGATTTAAAATACCTGTAATGCTGTTTTCATTTAAATTCCACAGAATTTTTCTGTAAAAGCATATTTGCAAGACAGGAGAGGAAGAAAGAAGAAAATTTCTATCTCCTCACTCCTAGCTTACCGACTTCTAACTGGAACAGGAGGCATTTGCAAATGTACCTAGCTCATTTATTTTCTCACCAAATTTTTTCAGTGTATTGTAATATTTCATTTTCACTTGTTCAACAAAGAAAAAGAACCCATAAAAAGATGATAGGAGAGAATTCTATGCAAGTCTTTGAAGTAAAGCTGATAATATATTCCCAAGAAACTGAGTTTCCATTTGCATAATTAAATTGGCCAGAACTATCTTAACTGTCCAGCTTGCAGGAGTTCAAACTCTCTGAAATGCAATATCTGTATCCATGAGACGCTGGTCAATTACACAGGTGAACCGATAAAAGAATTCAAGATACAGAATGCTTGATTCAATATTACACATTAACGAGAAGTCTAATACAAGTTATACACTATGCAGCAGCAATATTTTAGTATTTTGGTAAATAACGTACAACCACTGAGGACATATAGAATTGTGACACTGCAAAATTATGGTTGACAGAGTTGGAATTTTTTATTCTATTTTTTTTTTCAAATCAAACAGGGAGTAGACATAAGGATGTGGTGATAGGAGTTTGTTAAAAACCTGACTTGGTTTTCCCCCTGTGTAAATACAAATCATCCATGCAAATTGTTGCTCCAACATTTTGGTACTCACAAAACATGTAAAACTTGCTCATGTAAGTACTGCTCTGCTGGAAGCCCAATTTCCACATACATAACTGCAGTAACTAGGGACTTGTGTCATATTGCAGAGAATGAAACTTCTGCCAAGTGGGTCACTGTTAACCTCTCCACCCATAAATTTGTCTAGAGAAGAAAAACGGTGCAATGGAATGACTCCCTTTCCAAACCTGTGGCTAGAACTCAGCCATGTGTTACATCCATGGCAAGTGAGGTTGAGACAGGGAAGGGAAAGATGTCATGGGACAAGCTGTCTTCTCTTCCTGAGACACTATTATATTTCTGTCTGTAGAACAAAGAAAAGCCTTTGCCATATCAGTATTAGCAGCTGGTGTCTAGCCAGTTAATTTTCAGTTTCTTTCAGTTAGTTGGTTATGCATATAGTTTTCCTAATCATTACTCAGCATAGCAAAAAAAATAAAAGAAAAAACTTCCTGCTCCTAGAAAACATGATTGTGGGTGACAGAGTACTCTGAGACATTTCCTGTAGGATCCAGAACACACTGAACTTCCCTGCAGGTAACAATGCCTGCAGTAGTGATCTTGAAGTACCAGCAATTATTTTGGTAAGAAAATGTCATCACTATGGAGTGAATATGAGACTTCAATACAAATTATGGTTTCTGTGGAATAACACTTTGCTTTTAAGTTCAGGAAACAAACATGGAGTTCAATACTGATAACCTCTGACAAAATAAAACAAAACAAAACAAAACACAAACCAAACCCCCACCCTGTATTTGCAGCTAGTCATAAAGTGGCAGAAACCTATCAAATGTACTCTGTGCTTGACCATAATCAAAAGGTGGCCCATATGTTGCCTGAATATCTTTTTAACATTGTATCCATTTATCAAAGACAATTTTCTGTGAATAATACAGTATGATGAACCACCTAAAGAAAATTCAGACCATCTGTCTGCCTCCTTAGTCATTAACATTCACCTTCAGTATATGCTTGGCTTGTTTTATAACTACTTGAGTGACAGGAGAATTAGTTCATTCCCGTGGTTTGTTTTGTTGTTTTTTTTTCTTCTGTAGACTTTAGTTTTTTTCTATCATCTATGCATACATTTGTTAAACAGAAGGTGAGGGTGGAGTATGTGAAGTCTAAACTAATTTGAGAAACTAGCATAGCTTCTGCTTGCAGATGTCATGGTGTTTGCATTTTACATATTCATTGAAATGATTCTCCTTTTTCGGGGTAATGAAAAAGCATTTTTAGGCTGCCTTTAAGTCCCAGGTACACCCTGAACTTGTAAACATTTTCAAGTTTTCCCTAGTGCTGAGGGCAACTGTTCCTCCAAATGTTTCTCTATACATTGATGGCTGTGCATTTGCTTGATTTCTGGGCTTCTCTATGTGAGGACAATGGTCCGTGCATACAGATCTTGCATCTGTCTCACATCTGTTTTTCATAAACCTTTCATAAACCTCCACAGAGGTGCAAGAACTTGCCATGTGCTGTCCAAGGTGATAAAATAGAGCAAAATAAAGGGAGTCAAGAATTCTGAGAAGAATTTGCAGGGTCTAATCTGGAGATTGGCATATTCCCAGATAGAAGAGATTAACCACTTTCTAAATTTGCAATTTAAAAAAAATATCCGATTTTTACGCAACTTTTAAGATTAATTTTGTGCCTCAAATATTTTGAATTAACAAAGTCACCAGAATTGTGTGGGATAATAAGGACTGAAATAGATGAACGGTGACTAGAAATGAGTTCCAATTACTTAGGTGCTGTTAATACTTTTTGTAAAATTTCTGAAATAAAATATGTCCTTGAAGCTCTAGGTGCTAACCTTTAATGAGTATATCCAGTGGAATAGAAAGTATGGACAGGAAATATAGTCAAAAAAAGCAACCTTAAAACATATTTTCAATAAATGGCATAATGAAAATTGTAAATAATTATAGCGTAATTCGAAGTCTACAGAATTCAACAGCTGAACTTTGAGAATTTACTCAACAATGACATAGACATTTCTATACTTTCTTCCAATGAATTCTCTCCTTCCATTTGCTGTAAGTTTAGAATTTTTTGACTCTTAACATGAGGTGATGTTTCTAGCCCATTTTGTAAGATAAAACTGTTCAACGAATTCTCCTTTTCCTCTAGAAGTGAGATTATTTATAGCTTAGAGTTAATATTCAAATAGATGAATGCTGATTCAACATGAAAGTATAGAGGTTGTTTTTCAGTGGGGATCCACTCTTTGTCCATAACTTATAATAACAGTGTTTATATTGAAGTTCTCATTTTACCTAGAATTCCTAAAATTAAGTTCTTCTGTTAGCATATTTGTGCAAACTAAAGAATGAGCTAATTAGTTAATTCCCACAAAAGACTTGCTTATAGTTAACAATTCTTTTTTTTTTTTTTTTTGCTTCAACTGATCTAAAAATCTTCTATGGGGAGCACTGCTCAACTAGACTCTTGACAGTGATTTAAACTGCTTTCATCTTGTCAATGAAACAAGGAAAAAGAGATGGAAGTTAAGGCTCAGACAAATGAGCAGGTTAACATGGCATAATGAGTTACCAGTCAGCCAGGCTCTTTTCACTCATAAAATGCTCTAATGCACCTACGGTAAAGGACATTAACTTTTGCTGAGATTTAATCTGGTATGCTTTACCACACTTTCAGACCAGTTAATGTAATGACAGTGAAACATGATCACTTGTTAAATGTGCTAACTCATTCAGTGTATTAACAGTGTATGTAGTAAAGCTCTGGTATCCTATACTGCAATAAAACTGACCTCATGTAACAG
Organism: Elanus axillaris; assembly: GCA_026212715.1. Classification (NCBI taxonomy): domain Eukaryota; kingdom Metazoa; phylum Chordata; class Aves; order Accipitriformes; family Accipitridae; genus Elanus; species Elanus axillaris. The sequence goes on along the minus strand of JANZLQ010000002.1, from coordinate 32,434,332 downwards.
CCATTTATATAAAAGGCCAACAACATTTAATTTATAACTTCCTGACTCGAGCAGAGTTCATATGGCTTGAGTTTGGAGGGGGGTGGGGGTGTCTGTATGTTTTCTATCAACCTTTATCTGGTTCGGTGAGATTTCTACCAAAAAAACCTGATGCACAGCAATATGCCAGTGGAAACACTATTGAGAGAAATCTACATATGAATTTTTAACATGCATGTGGACATATTTTTATCTGTATCAGAATGATAAACTCATCATAGAGAAAACAGGTGACATGGTATTGCCTTGTAAGAACTAAACTCTCATTGGAAATTCACATAAAGGGTATAAATGATAAAAATGGATGAATAAAGAATCAATAACATTAAACACTTTTGCAGCTGTTGACAGCAAGAAAAATTACCCTGTCAGTGAGTAAAGAACAGATCCAGCCTCTGATGATTTTAGAACTCTACAGTACTGCTACCTTCTTGTGACTCAGCTTGCATTTTCTTATCAAATGCTATGAAGCAGGCAAATTAAATTAAGTAGTCAAAATCAATGAAATCAAATAATTGAGCCATCATATTCATTACTGGTGATTATTAATTGTGTGACATTTATCTGAATCAAAGTGGGAAATTTGCGACAGAATGAAACAAGGTAGCTTTTTCTACCTTTTAAAAATGCCTATTGCTTGTATCTTTTAAGTCTTCTGCCTTCAAGGCACTAGATTTAGCAGATGTAATGAGAACTTATTTCATTATTGCAGAAACTATAGGGGCAGAGCTGCATGGATGGAAGCAAGGACGTCCAGCACAGGTCCGTCAAGTGATGGAAGTCACCAGAGGCCAGTGGGTCATGCCTGAATAAGACACAGTCCCTCCCAAAGTAGTCATGCTTAGGGAGGAAGGCAGAGTTAGGATGAATTTTAGGTTGGTCTGCTTTGCCCCTTTCCATAGGGTATAAGGCTACAAAACCTTCCCATCACCTCTTTCTAGTCATGCTGCTGTGTTCAGGATGACACCTGTCCTTTAGGAAGCTGGGATGGAGACAGATTCATTGACTTCTGTTAACCCACAAACAACACGTTGCTAAATGTTTTATGTGTTTTGTTGCAATTAGACCCTCTTGTGAAATATATGAATGTTAGGCCTACAAAAATTCCATTAGCAGAAAGCAGGGCTGTATCTAAATTGAAAGATCACACACACAAGTCTTTGAAGAATCAGGGACTGAAACACTATTCATTCAGTCTGTGCCTTCAGCTGAAAAATGCATGTTTCAGAATCTCAGAAAGTATTTGATTATTCTTCAAACTCTTTCAGCTGAAGCATTCATTAAAAACATTTTAAAATAAAATACTGGAGTTTAAAATAAATGCTTTCTTTATGTAAATTTTAAAATGAAGCTAATTAAAGCCTTAATTAAATCCCAAACAAAAATACCACATTTCAAAACTAAATGTGATATATAGTAAGGGGTGTGTGTCTTATATTCCAACAGGAAAATGCAAAGCAAAAAATACAAATAATTGTTTTTCTGCCAACGTGATTTCATTTGAAAGAAAGTACTGAACCTAAACCAAAACAATGATTCACATAGTATTAATGACAACCTTTTGCTGGTATTTCATTCTTCATTTAAAAAGAGTCAACTTTTATGACAAGTGCCAGAGAAAAAACCTCAAGTACATGAAAGTTTTAAAGGAATTTATAATCTAGCTGAGATCTCTTTTTAGGTGGGAAGCTATCTGATTGATAATAATGTCCACTATGCTCTTTACAGCTAACTTCTTCCAAGCGGCTGTAGTACAGATTCATATTGATTGAGAGAATATCCATCAACTATTTTAAATATTTCAAATGCACCTCTTTAGAAGTCTCTGTTCTCTAATTTATTTTACCATCATTTTTAGGTGAATTTTTTTTGATGAAATCTCTACTTGGAAGCTTAGCAAAAAAGATAGGCAAGAGAACAGAGACAATGAAACACAACCTAGATTTGGCCATCGCTTTGTCTGCAACACACCCCTGTTCCATATGCACTCAACTTCAGCTTGATCTTGGTTAAAATCTGTTTAACTCAACAGTGTGCAGGTGTTAACAAGACTGACTAGCATAACGCTGTGCTTCTCTGTAGAGCTCATTAAAAAGTATACACATGTAAAACAGGAGGATTATAATTTACTCAGCTATGCTTCAGTTAATCCACTGTCTCTCTGAAAGCAGCAGGGCTTAGTAGTATCTAAGTATCTATCTTCTGCAGTATCACCTTGTACCGTCACCTCCTCTCATGAAGTATGGCATGCAAAGGGCATCACATAATTAGCTGCAAGAAGAACAATGCATTTGCTTCAATGCCATTTCTGTTTACCCCCGTTGGTTATAAAGATGCCATTAAAAATCCATGTTTTCCTTCCAGTTGCACTCAATTATCATTGATCTCTGCTGTTTTAAGTATGGGGTGAAATTCTGGCACAGTCAAATAACCCTACAGGTAACCATTAGCAAACTTAGCACTTTTGCTTATAGCAGTCACTTGCTTATAAATGCTGAATTGCATAATGCTCAGAGGTGGAAATGGTACTTTACAGGGAAAAAAAGAACAATCAAAAGATAGTGATTCAATACTGGAATCAGATTCAAATAGGAAAATTCTTATTAGAGACTGTCCATAGAGAGCAGACTGTAAAATTGTAGCCTATATTGCAAGACTATATTCCTCTAGGAGTCAATCTTGTTCCAGCACATTTATACTGACACTGCCATTTATACTGCCACATTCTTGGCAACTGAGGGTAGTCGTACAGGTGTATCATGACTTGTCAACTGACTTACAAAATCTAAAAAAAAGTAGATGTCACAGTGCTAAGTATTGGATCAATTAGGGTAATGGTGCCCTCTTATTCTCTTTTAAATTCAATGTTGCAACAGAAATCAATACTTTTTGACAATGATAAGGCAATTTGCTGTGATTCCTGAATTTTCAGTGAATTTTTTTGTCACCTTCTATACCAAATCCTTCTATGCAGGTATGGCATGTCTTGGACCAAACCTAGACAGATTTGTCTAGCTAGGCCTTAAACTCAGAACCATCCTGTCTTTACCATGGAGCCTTAGACCTCAGCTGAATTTCTGACAAAAGCAAAATAATTAAGAAGTTATGGGTTTACCCCCAAAAAACCCAACAACCAACACGCCCCCCCAAGCAAACCAACCAACCGACCAACAACAAAAAAACCCAAAGCAAAAACCAAACACAAACTCCCTTACTTTGTTCTCTGTCCCTTCTTTTTTTTTTTTTGTACTATATGAAACATTACATTCCGTACTTAAGACTTGTGCGTGTGTGGGTGATGGGGAAATGACTTTTCATTGCACAAAACACATTTTCATTTTTTTGCCTTCTTCCTCTCTTTTTCTTCCTGTCATTCACATCTTTTCTCCCTTGAATGACTGAAAAAGAATCAGAAAAAGGATGAATTTTCTCAGCATCCGTATTAGTTTCTTCTCAACTCATTACTCACCCCAACCGTTATTACCCGTCTCTTTGGCAGAGACTAACTATGTAACTAACATGCCATTCCCTTTATCGCCTTCTCAATGTCAGTGCTCTCCAAAGAGCAAACAATGTCACAGGGAGAGAATCTGCTCTCAGTCACACCAATGTTAATGCACAGCAAGTCTTTCAGATTTAGGATAGGAATTCAAATTTGATATTTGCATTGATTGAGAAGAGAATTTGGTCCTCTCTGTTGAAGAATGTATTCCAGACTGCTTCTACTTGAAGAACTTGTCCTTAGAATTTATTCTTTTAAGATCTGCAGGAAAATTAGATATTGTGCATAGTAGTCTATATGCTGTCTGAATTTTTGAGCAGTATAGATACAAAATTTACAGTGCATTTTATTAATCTGCTATCCGTGTTTTTCCCTCAAGATAGATGCATTTGTATCTCTAAACCTATCTGTCACATAGCATCCACTAACAGACAGTTTCACATGTAAACTCTAACACACACAAGTAAATTTAAAAGAACAATAAAAGCCCTTGACAATAGTGTACTTGATCCTCTGCAAATCCCTGTGGATGTATAGTACACAGTAAGTCAAAAATAATTAATAGGGTCAGCTCCAAAAGATGTCAGGTTCACTGAAGCACTGTATGTTTCTTTGAAAGAGAAACAACACTGACACATTTTAAAAACTTAAGGTAAAGTAGATGTTGTCTCTAGAGATTGGCATTTTCCATAGTACTTTTGTAACAACTTCTCACCCTTACCTGTGTTCACTCTTGGTCATATTGGTGGAACGCTTTTCTTTTTTTAAGGATGTGGAAATTTAAGGGTAGAATTGAGTGAAAAACACCTGCTATGTATGTTATCACATTGTTTTGCAATTAATCAAGAAATATAAATGTAATGGCCAACATTATTCTAGTCTGTTACTTTAGTTTTTCACTGCAAAACAGGCTTATTTCCATAAGGAAGAAGTATACACAATTCAAACCCAGTGAACACACCAGATTTTAAACATGTCAAAAATTGGATTCGGCAAAGTACCTGGTATTTGTCTACCTGAACCCATCAAAATCAAATGCTAACAAGCTTCAAGGAAGGAAACTCAATGCTTTTAATAAATCTCATTATGTGGGAAGCCATAATATACACTTAAATTTTGTCACCCAATTCCGCCCACATTTAGCAACTCTGTTTTTAATCTAAATTCACATTAACATTTGCTTTTCTAGATGCAAACAACAACAAACATTGACATTCTGAAATTTCAGTCAATGAGAAAGAAAGCAGATTCATCCTATGCAAATAGCAACCTAATAACTTGCCCTGCTTAAGAACCTCTCCTTCCCGACATTGCAAATGCTTCCCTTAGAATATAAATTTATCCCAGCATCACACATAATAATTTTTTTTTGTTAATCTGGAAAATAAAATAAACCTTAAGGTGCTACTGAATTCTGTTCAGAAGTTACAGCAAGTGCTTCCAACTGAAGTTCTTTTTGAATTTTTGTTTTGCAGTTGGAAGACTCAGTTTTTTGGTAAACACTGATTTTAACAAGCAAATAATAGCTTCAGTTCGTTGTTTTGAGAGTCACAGACAGAACTCTAACTTCTTAGTGACACACTGGGGGCTCGGAAGGAAGACAGGAATCATTAGGAAGAGGACTGTCAGTTCCAGTGGCAGCTCTCTCGTGGCTATGACAAGTGACCTCTGCTAAGGCAGGTCATTGCTATGAGAGAAGCCATATAGGAAAAAGAGAAAGAATGAGGCAAAAGAAACCGGTAGACTAATGCAGTATAATTTAAAAGCTGACCCTGTACATTAAGGCTAATGGAACTAAACAACTGTAATCCTGAAAAGAAAATGGAACATTATTGAGAATGTAGCTACAGTACTTGAAATCCAATTAACTGTTATATCTCCCTAAAGATCTGGATCACATTTTTCTTCCTTTCATTAACTGAAATTTGTTTTTTTCTTTGATTAAGCTTAATATTAAAAAACCCAAACAGACAGAACAGTAATCAAAAATATGTATCATCTTAGGCCCACTCTACATTATTAAAATCTCTCATTTCAATAATTTGCATGATATTTCACCTGTAGTAGACTCACTTAGAAATAGTCAGTCTGCCAATTAGCAAAATCCTCCTCAAAACCACAGCTTTCATAGTTCCATGCTAAGTATATTTCTGTCTTCTACTCTAGTTTGACATATTTACTACCAAGAACTCAATGACCTTCCAAGCATATCCAAATCCAAATTTACACCAAAGCAGGTGAATCTGAAATCTGAAGGTTGTTGTTATTGGTACAATTAATTAAGCTTCTTTTAATCTTTCTGTGATACATTTGGGTAAACTCTCTCTAGTGAAATAACATAAAATAACAGCATAAAGAAGTTACTTTCTACCTTATTTATTAAAAGAAAAAAATATTTCATTTAACATCTGGGTTTGATTTTGTTGGGTTTTTTAGTTGAAGAAAGCCAGAATTAGATGACTGGGTAGCTTCAAAAAAAGAGATATGCAAACACATTCAGTGATCATAAAAGATATAAGATATACGGAGGAGCATCTCAGAATGTAATTAAGGACAGACATTCTCTCCAGATTCCCTTGATGCAATCTCAAGTAAACCCTGTGGATTCTGGCAGTGCACATCATCTGTATTTTACAACAAGTTCCCAGACCAAACAGTAAAGGCATTAAAGAAAGTGGGATCAATATTTCTCACTCTACTTTTGTCGTCCTCCTTAAACCTCTGCACCAAGACTCCTGCTATTCTTTCTCTGTAGTCATCACCATCACTATGCTGGCTGCAGAAGAGTAAGTAGAATTCTGCAGTTTAAAATAGAATAGGCAAGATTTTTTCCATTCTCACACCCTGAAAGATGCAGAGCTGGTTTATATAGCAGCATCTTACCATTCCCATTCAGCTGCGCAAATGAGCGGACCAGGAATACTCACATAGTCAGACATCAATTTCCACTAAGAAGCAGCAGCTACCCTTCTCACAGCTGATGATGGCCATTTCCAAGCTAAAAGCAGTGCCTAGCCATGTGAGTGCTGCTTCTTTATACTAGAAAAGAACTTAACTTAAATCACCAGTGGAGCAGATAGGCAGAACTAAAATTGCTAGTCTATAGCTTCAGATAAAATTCCACTGTTGACATGAAAACTATACTAATGCTGAAGATGGGCAAAAAGCACGGTACAGAGAGGGGAAAAAATTAGCACATGCTTGACTTGCAGAGCAAGGTTACAGGGAGAATGGATGGTCCCATTCCATAGAGCTGGATGCCTGCACATCAGAATTAGGCTTTTTGGATGAGATTCTACCTTAGCTTCAGCATCACACATCTAAATTAGATAAATTGGCTGGGATTGCTACTGTATAATGAAAGACAAATCTTGCTTAGATGAATACACTGTACTCACATGTGTAAATCATAGCTATCAGCAAAAGGATATTCAATGTCCAGAGCTGTTACTTAGGTAAAAGATCAGCCAAAACCATCAACTTAAGGCACTCTCACTTTTCTAAGAGAGCATTTGCATAACCTGGTTGATTTGTTATAATTTTCCATTGAAAGTACTTATTTTGGTAATTTCTTACCTGATCTTCTATCAACAAGATTACAGAAAGGACATGGTTTCTTTTATTTTAAACAAGAAAAAGGCAATGAAAAAAGTCTATTAATTAGACTTATTAGTTCTTTGCTGTTCTGTTTCATGAAATAAACAGCTAGAATTATTCAGAAAGCTACCATCTTTTTTTTTTTTTTTAATTTTCTAAAGCTTATTTCAGAACTCATTAAGTAGTTTGAGAAGGTCAAAAGCTGTGTCTGTGTCCACCCTCAGCATGCTTCAGTAATCGATCATGTCTTCAAAATATACTAGTCCTTGTCCTTCAGGCAAAACAAGATGAACTGTGCTAGTGCTAAGCAACCATGTGGTCAGAAACGTATTTGAGCTAGTCCAAAGCTGGAATTTATTAGCTCCTCTCCTGACAAAAAATTTCACATAGGCCATCTAAGGATCTGTTGCAAAATTTTGGTGATTCAACTTCATATCAAAATGATTGAGTACAAGCATATTTGCAGCCCAAGAGTGTAAGTGAAATCAGGAAGCTAATTTTGTATTAGATCACAACCTCCAAATTAAATAATAGATGTAGCCTGCCTGCTGCATCATCAAATTTTAATTAGATTCTTTGCAGCTGTATGTCTTTGATCTCAGCTAAATAAATCATAGATGCATTGTGGTTTTTTGGTTGGATTTTGTGTCATGCTAAACTCACATATGAAACAGAATAATGTGTTTCAATCTGCATTGTTACACAGAGGAAAGGAGAAGGTAATTCCCCTGAAACTTCAACTGGAGCACTGAATTACTTCAACATCTACCTTTATCCCCATCCCTGTTTTCAAAATTAGGTAAAATCATTTTTTTTTCCTTTTTTTTTTTCCCCCAAGTGGCAGTACCAAAATCCAACAACTACATTGTTTTAACTCAGGAAGAGAAGACATAGGATGACTCCAAGAGCCATAAGTGCCCCTCTTGAACCAAGGTTTGAAACCCCTTTGCTGCTTGATGATATCAGATACTGAAATGTGTTGGGGGGGGGGAGGTGGTCTATTCTAAACTGAATTCTTGGGCTTATTTTTACAGACAAACTGAATCAAGAGCACTTAAGTACAAAAAATACTGATGTTTACAGTTCCTGTAGGAAACTGCTGCTCACAATTAGGGCAATTTGATTCTGGTTTAAAAAATTAAATAATAGGCCAAATCCTGAATTATAGGATATGGACACCACATATTTTACCTGAGGAGAAAATGGATTTATTTGCTAATTACTTGGAGTAGGATTTGGATTTTGAGCATCACAAGATTTCCAAGAGCTCTGAATGCACATATACACCCTCAACCTAGTTCTGAATGAGATCAAAAGGAATCCCTCCAGGAGCTCCTGCTGAAGCTGGGAACTTCACTGCTTCGTGTTTCCAAGAGCTATACATCTTAGGCTCTGTTTTGCTCCTGATCTAATAACAAGAACTGATTAAAACCACATCAGATTAAAATGCAACTTTCTATCAAGTACATATAAATGATTGCATTAGGTAGATTTCATCTGCTAGTCATAGGTTAGTAGTAATCCCTAAACAAGTAAAGCAAATCATTCTAAAGTCAGATTCTGTTCTTGGGTATTAGTACCATGAAAAAGTTGCTTGTTTTTAAAAAAGTATATAAAGTACTTTGTAAAACAACTGAAATCAGTTATGTTTTAGGTACAATTTATTAACAGCATTGAAACTGTTGGTCTTATAAATTAAAATTGTTAACCACAGTCCCAATGTAATGAGGCCAATTTAATTCTTCTAATGCTTGCATATGCAATTGTTTTTTAAACATAGTAATACTCAAGCAGACAAAAAGCTGTCCTGCAGCAGCTTATATCTTCCATAATGTAAATATATATATTATAATTCCTAGGATGATATATCAAAAGGATTTTACATATGAAGATATAACAATACAAGATAACTAATCAAATTATTACATATCTACGCACTGAAGAGAAATTGTCATTTAAACACAATGCTACCTCTTTTAGAAAAAATAGCAAGAAGACTCGTTAAAGAACATATTCCCCATGTTATTTCTGACAGAGAGAAAGTTTCAAGGAACACTTCTGTAGCTCAGAAAACAGCAGATCTTTGGATTTCTTTTTTGAACAGAATGGACATCCACTGCATTTTATTTTGCTATTACTCTACACTCTTCACAATAGCTGCAATATAACTTTTGTCTCCCACCGTGTAATGAAATATGTTTTCCAAAAGCAAGTTTGCAAATTGTGAACAAAGTGCATTGATGAGAAAGTCAAATTTCCATGGATCTTGATTCCTTGCCATTTGGCAAAACTAGTTCCTTATTACAGAAAGCAGAAATGTCTTACTAAAGTAAGGTTAGCATACGCTCAGTATATGTTTTGAATATCACACAGCCATTCACGCATTGCACTTCTGCTTTAAATCTTGTGTCCTCCTTGAGTCAATATATACATACACTAGTGGGACACTGTGCATGTACCTGTGGGCTGGCTGGCAGGTCTTGTATGTACACAGTCTATAAGGACAGACTGGATCTGTATCAATTCCACACGCTCACTAAGAGATTTATTTGGTTCTATAAAGCCATTCTCAGTAAGCTGCGTAGATTTGATATCAAGTGTTTAGACATAGACCATTTGTACAACTTAACCTTCAGTATTTATACAACTATAAAGGGAATATGGTGTATTTTTATGTCCCAGAGCAGTACATAAAAGGAATAAAAAATGCAAAGAGTGGATAGACAAACTTTCAAAATAATGTAGACCCTGCTTTTCTGTCGCTGCATAATGGTGTGTAAAATGTACACCAATTTTTTGGTTGCAGGACACAGAGTGTAGCATGAAAGCAAGAATATTAATCACATAAATTTTGCCTATCACTTGCCTTGAAACCATTGTACATCAAGCAGAAGTTTAATGTTCTTTCAGACTAATTTTTTCTTGTTCTTTTCTTTTTTAAAGCAAAGCACTTTGCATAGCAGAATATCTTCATTACCTACTCCTGTGGCAAAAAGCATGCCTCAAGGCATTTTAAGTTATCCTAACACACTGGATTCATTTTTGGCTTAAGAGATTTCTCATAATCTCTTTCTTCCTCAAAAGTTTCTCTTAAAACTACAAAAGCACAGGGTACAGTCTAAAAATATGTAACTCAATCCATTAGTTTCTTTGCCACATCAAGAACATCTTTCATAAAGTAAATAACTGTGACTGGCTAAGAAACTATGCTGTGTACTATAAAACACTTTGTGTTTTATTTCACCTTTTATTATGCTTTTTGAAGCTAGCTAATAGCTGTAATATGTTCCTTTACTTAGTTTCTTTTTCAGATTGATAGCTACCTCTCTACAGTATTCTCCAAATAAGCTCAAAAGAGCACATCTGTAAAAACACTCACAACCTTCTCAGGATAATCATCTGGCTTTTTGAAAATATTTTTGAAACTATATAGGGGTCCAACTTAAGCCACTTTAGAAGAATCTGATTTACAGAGTGAGAAATTAGCTGTTTCTGAAAGGTCTTTTAAGATGTCAAGTTAACCATTTAAAAGGACTAGTTGGTTCTAAAATTATAGGTCATTATGAATTAAATGCATGACAAATTTTCAAAAGGAGCCATGGGTTATTCCTCAGAATAACTAACACCAATATTCTAAGTCACCTATTCAAAAGATACTGCCTTTAGATTCCTACTTAATTCTGTATGCAGATACTCAAACTAAGATAAAACCTAACTCACAAAGTCAACAACATAACTGCTACTGCACGAAGACTTTTTTGATAGAAGCAGAGGAACTGAGACCTGTTTTCCTTCAGGGAGAAGGAAACAAGCTCCACGTAAGTGTTCCCAGGCTGCATGAGCACAACAGACAGGAGAGCCAGGGGGATGTTCTGGTATCCATGTACTGACTGGAGAGCTGGGGAGGCAGCTGAATTTCACACGCGGGCACAGACTTACAGTGTGATTTTGGGCAAACCAAGCTGCACAGCACAGTGCCATGGGAGACACCTAAGAAGCACCACCAATACTACTGCATAGGTCTGTCTAAGTTAGTATGCCCTGCTCCTCTGAAGGAGGGCTGAATCATTGTTACGGTGCCTGTGGTACTCCAGCTAGCTCAAGTACCACTTCAGAGCCCTACACTTCGTAGACCAACCCATAGTCTGTGTGGGAAGTGGGAACAAACACATTAGTCTACCTCCACGGGACATTTTGAAGATAAACACATTGAGAGGCACTCAGGAAAAGCTTGAAGTTCCTTGCTCCATCCTCTGACCAACAGGCAGAAGACAAGACACGTGTACACACACATATGCACACAGAGGAAGCAACAACTTGTTGCTACTACTCCCTTCTTTTTCAGATGGAAGGCAGAGATATGAGATCAGAGAGAGTGACTTCACTCAGTACAGCCTTTTTCAGGGGCTGATTTACAAACAAAGCAATACCCCTGTGCTCTTTGCTAAAAATTTGATAGCAAACTAGCCATTAGACCCTGAATATGACTGCACAGCTGCTATCTGTCCAGCTATTATTAATCATACACAGTAAAAAAATGAAAACAGATCATACAGAAAATTCAAAGTATGAAATCCTTCATTCATTTCAAAGCTTGTTTGAATTGCAACTTCTTTAAATAAAAAAGTAGGCTTCTAATCAGGTCACAATGAAATTTTCATTTCCTGGAATCCTCGCATTTAGGAGACAAAAATCTCTGTATTATGTATGTCACATACACTGTCATATTTTCTGAGCACCTCAGAAGGATTCTTCAGGGCAGTCTGGGTCAACTAATTTAGTCAACACTTACATAAAAGTCACTCACAGTTCAGGTCTCAGTCCTACACTGTAAACAAGGCAGTGCCCATGTTACCATGAGTGCCTGATTGGAGGACAGTGTGAAATCATGACTGTATTAATTGGGGAAGGAGAGGAAAGATATGGAAGAGGAAATAAAAGTATATTCAAACCAGAGATCTAAGATTAAAAGAATCAATTGCTTGTTGTTTTAGTCTAGTGTGCTCTTTTAATATAAAGACCTTTTACAAAATAGATGTTGGAGGTTGTCAAATAGCTAAACATATAGAAGGTGCAATTTTCCTTTTAAAATATACAGCTAGCTGATGCTTGCACATGCATTCTGTACAAGCTGAAAAAAAAAAGCATGATCTTATAGTTGATAGCAGCCCATTTTCTTGTTAAGTCTAAGAGACTATTATTCTTCCATGTTCTAAGTCTTCAAGACCCTGAGTCATTCTTGAGTCACATGTTTTCAAAGTAGGGCATGCAAAATAACATGGCTCAAATCACTTGGAGGAGAGATTCTGAGAAGCCTAAAATAGGCACTTCAGTTGTAAAACTGAAATGAGGACAGGTATTAAATAAACAATGCACAGAAAGCATGAGCATAGAGGCCATGTTAAAGATGACACAAGGAGGACAAGGGAAATAATGTCACAAAAGTTTTAAAGATACATGGTACATTAAAGACTTACCACAATATTTTCATCTCTATTTTTACCTCCAAGTGCGTTACAAATGTGAGGACTGTGACTTTGGGGGCATAAATGGAATTATTGATTATAGGAGGAGTTTTGCTCTGCTCTAGCAACTGGATTATGAATTTGTCATGCTTTACAACTGAGAGGAACATGTGCCTATAGTTGTAAAGAGTCTATGAATTACACTTTCTGCATCCCTCCCCACATGAAACACAGAAAAGTCACTTCCAGTTTTGGAGATGGCTGGGTAGAAAATTTGAGGAGACTTCCTGTGAAAGACCTTAGCCATCTCAGAAGTCTGAATCATTGCAAAACTTCTGTGTCACAGGACAGCAGGGTAGCACCAAGAGCTGTTGGACCAAGAGGACTCTGGCAGAAGTGGAAGACATTCAGTACCTCACAGAAATGGATTCAGAGCATGGTGCTCAAGGCTTTTACAGAAACAAGCAGAGCTTTACGTTGGTTTTGTATTTAGCAACGTGACAGATAATACCCATGAGGGGCATATTTCAGTTTCCTTGTAATCAAGCTGAACAACAGCACTCCACTTAATTCATGCAATTGCTATACCCAGATAGGAGATGTCACAACAATATGAAAATGGAAAATGTGATTGCTGAAAAGAACACTTAACAATAACTTTCCAAAAATAATATCACATTTTTAATTGTACTCTCAGTTAGAAAAAGCTAATAGAGATGTAATAAATTAGTCTTCAATATCCTCCTTATCCTAGGGCTCCGGTGAATTAGCTGTATAATTCTGGAAAAGAATATTCTTTTGTTGGCACCTGGCATTACAGGTCTGTCTACAGGAGTGGTGAATCCTAGCAGGTGACCTGGATCATTCTCAGGAGCATCCAACCTTAACCAGGAAAATCATCTCTAGCACATCTGCTGTCACACTATGGTTGTGTTTATTTTCACGAACCCTCTCTAAAATAAGCATTGTCCGAGAAGATAAGGAAGGTTCACCCACTCCAGAGGAGTCTGTTTTCCTTATAGAAATGTGCCTTCTGAGGCACAGAATTTGAGGGACTTCCCACAGGCCACCCATAAATGCAGGACGAGTAAGGAAATGAGTAGAGGTTGCAAGAGTCCCACACCAGCACTGACTATTCCTATTCTGAGTGATTAGGGTGTTAAATCCCCTGTTGATCAAGAATCCATTAATCACGGATTTTCATAATCAACCTCTTGCTTTGGAGATCATAATTTGTGTGCAAATTGCCTATGAGCAAAGCAAGATCATACAGAAATGAAAGCATGCAGACATGTGCATGGAAGGCAGCAGACAACAAATATTATCAGTAAAATGTAATTGGGATAATCTCACTCAGCTCAGCAGTGTGTCAAAATATCCCTTGACAAAATAAGAGCCCAGAGAAACAAACCAATTTGCAGCCAGGGATAAAAAAGATTAATCACTCAAAGACAGGAGAAACTAGGTAGGCAAACATTGTACAGTCATCATAAAACATGTATAATAATGCTACAAAAGAGAAAATTACTAAATTTGTTATCTTCTTCCAGGAAGTCTTCTGTTCACAGAAAAAAAAGTTCCCATTACACTGCATGGAAGAGAAAAACAGATTGGTTTTAAAAGGTTCCCTACTACCACAAATTTCGAAAGCGACATACAAATTTACCGAGAGTCCTACCTAGCTGACTTCTGATGATTAGTGTAAGCTGATTTTCTCTCTCCCTGGGCACTAAGCTTTCAGTTATTTGTGTAAATGCAAGCATTTTCAATCCTGCACCCACTCAACAGTAGTTTAGTTAGCTAAGTATTCATGTTGAAAGAGAAAATAAATGCCTTGGTGCACATCACAGCCTTTAACAAAATTTAAATAGAGAAACCCAGAACCTTTCTCAGGGGAGTGCAGAGTGCCAGCTGTGACCACAACAGATTTACCATCTTTTTTTTCTCTATGTCCAGTGGATATATACATCTTGAAACCATAGGTTGTCCTTTTACTTGTGTTCACCCTGCCATGTCTCTGCTGCTGAACTCTTAGAGCTGAGACAAAGCTTGTTTCACAGTTTGAAAGACATATCTGTTCCCCTTTCATCCTCTGGTTTCCAATCCCCAAATTTAGCCAAACTTCACTGGTTCCCCTATGTCCAGGGTCTTGGGTCTAACGTAGAGACAAAGAGTGAAGTAGGGAGGGAGAGAAGAGCCATTAGAGTTGTTCACTGGGTCTGTGACAGACCAGATGAAAAATAGGAATATTTTAGCAGCTCTGCTCACAGCTCTGTTATATTTCCCATCAACATTTTGAAAAAATAATCAATTTTTCTGCAATAAATGACATTCACTGACAAACAATTAGAATCCAGAACACTGACAGCAAACTTTGAAAGTACGGGTTTAGAGTACGAAACAAGCTATGTGTGATTAAATCAGCTATGTAACAGCATTTATACCCACCCTAGTTTGTGTAAGAATCAACTTGTGTAGATCTTCAAGTCACCACCATCCATAAAGGTTGCGAATCCAAAGAACTTTTTTGTTAAGTATAACTTAATTGTATAATACATTAGCCCAGCTGTCACCCTGGTCCTGTCTTAAATACATCTTACAGGATTACCATAATTATAATGCATTATTTATTGGCTTAATTATCTTGGAACAAAATATGACTCACTAATAAAAGCCCAAAAAATGGTAATTTATATATATATATATACATGCATATATAGATATATAGGTGTGTGTATATAAAATAAAGTGTAAAACAGTTTTCCTTGCTAAGCTGAACAAAATCACTGCAAGCAAGTTTTCAAAAAAAGTTCATATTGTCAGAAGATGGTTTAGTTTGATTATATAGAAATTAGCACAGGAAGCAATGAAAGCCTAGGCTTTCTCTCAGGGCTATGCAAGAGTTTAGAAGCTGGAGAACTAGTTCCTGTTTATCAAATGACTTGGATTAATCAGCTCATTTCCCTGTGCCTAAAACTATTCTATGGCAGTTGCATCTTTATTATCAGAAGTCCACAGATAAAACACACAGTGCAAGGATTAATATTACTAGCAGAAATGAAGAAATTGCATACAGCTTTCACTCTCTCCCTCTTCCCCCTTCCCCCTGAAGTGTTAGGGTTGTTTTTCACCTGGTGCATATCAGAAATTATTATTAGCAGACACACTTCTCTCAAGCCATAATTCTTTGGCTCAATACTGTGCACTTGAAACTCCCATTCAAGGCACTGTGAATCTGGAGACAGCAAGTGTTATGACCTTTATTATGGTCTGTCAGCATACCAGAAATACTAGACCGTATCACTGACATTGAAAAAATAACTCCATTACCCGAGACTGGTAGTAGAATCTTATTCCTTTTAGGCTCAAGTTCTAGAAAGAGATATCACCATTTATTCAGTACGTTTTGAGGATTGTAGGAGAAGGTAGCTTATTTAGATATATTGTTCATGTAATACCTCAAAGTTTTCATAAAAATAAGGAACCTAGACTGCAAGGTGCTGAACAGCACCTCCCATTTTAAATACACTGCTATCTGATTATTGTGGAAAAAATGCATTTCCTTGGATCAGCCTCTCTCCTGCGAGTAAGTACTGGAATGTGATCCAGTTAGAATTGGCAATACCTGATATTAACCAACAAACGTGCTTCACTTTCTATGCAACTGCATTATGTAGAAAGAAATCCCTTCCAGCTCCTTAAAGAGCCACCAATCAACATACTGTGATCAGCAGTGAAACTTAAAGATGATTATATTGATCCTTATGTATAAATTGATGCTTACCAAATTCTGTCTCTTAAATGAGGTTACCTTTCTTGTTTCCAAGTGAACATTAGAGCTTCAATTGTGGTTTTTGCAGCTCATAAAGATGAATTCATTCCTAAATACTATTTTAATCTCATTTAAAAGTTTTCATACATTGTGTTCTATGTCATAGGGCAAACTAGCAGAGGATGAATGATTTTTTAGACTGAGGCATACTGCACCTAGCTTGAAATATTGTTTGAACCAATATTCTTATATGAAACAATACAAGTTAAATAAATAATAAAAAAACTTCCTGTTGATTTCCCCAAGGATATAATCTCAGTTTAAGATGTTGATGATTTTTAATATTTTGTAGATGGCCTCTTTTACAGCTCTGTAGAAGTACTATTATTATTTAGAGATAGTAATAAAAATTATTAAAAATGTCACTGTTTTTTAAAAAATACTTTTCTTGCCTCTCAGACTATGGCTTAGGTTTTTCTTCTCTAGTATACAGAGTTAATATCTAAGCAACACAAAAAGAAATCCATCAATATGACTGGAGGCCTCAGAGGTTTGGTAAGATGATATTGAACCTTTCACCCAGAGGTCATTGCTTCCAATGTGCCCTTGGCTGGTTGAGACTGAAACTCACTAGCATTTGAGGGCCATTCAGTGGTCTGCAAACCAGGATCTTAAAAGTGAAACTTCTCATGCAGTCAGACTTGGCCTTGCAGAGGAAATTCCTCCATGTGGAACCAAATATATACATAAGTAATGCACTTTTCTTGCTGACAAGTAGAACGCATTTAGTCATAAATGAAATGTAGACAGTGATTTTTTTATCTGCCCTTTTTTGTAGCCCAGAAAAAAACAACAATGCTCAGTAGCTGTAAGTTGTCTGCCTTAGCACTTCTGGGGGATGCACTAAGTGAAAGGAAGTTGCAAGTGAGGCATCTTCTTGCCCATAGAGAGAGTCCCACCACAACAGTGTTGAAATGAAGTGCCAGAAGTACTCTCAGTTAAGCTGTGCCTACTCCATGAATAAACAGAATTTAAGTCTCTAGGGCTGTCAGCCCAAGACATTTCATAAGCCCTTAATTCTTATATGAAGTACAGATATTTTATATATAAGAAGTGTAAGAAATAATTGATGGTTAAAGTGTCATTGACTGCAGTAGGACTAAGATCAGGTCAATCATAAACTACCGATATGCAGGTTCCAGAGACACAGCTCAGCCATGACAATACGTCTTCTGCTCATTTATGCTCCATTAATGAAACTCCAGGAATTTGCCCAGTGGAACCACGCAGATGCCACTATTTTCTTCTCATGTCCTCCCATGTGACAGTCATAAACCCAACTCATCCCTGGTGCTTTATTAAATAACTCAAGTCGTCTACTTGATGGAATTTGAGAATTATTTATATTCCAACCTCCTGATCCATTGTCTCTTTTGCTCTTAATGTCAGATGTCCTGTACCTTGCTACCTGGAAGAAACATAGGTAAATGGGAGCTGAGAACTTCCATTCCCTTGGGATTTTGTCCTTTAGCTATATCTGAGAGAGAGAAATAAAGCTCCCTAATTATGCATATGGCTTTTCTCAATATATTTGCTCTGTGAAATTAAACAAGCATTGCAGCAATATCTTGAACGCAACTCTACAAACCCTTGAAAATCTGAATCAAGTTGCTGAGGCTTTAAAAACATAGTGAATAGCATATAGCAGATCACTGGAATAGGAGTTTCCACTAATTCCTGGAAATACTGACTTCTTGGCAGGAAACTTTTCAATACCCTCAAGGCTTTGTCTGTTCAAATTTCAATGAAAAACTTCACTATAGTAACAGAATTCCACAAGGAATCCATAAGCTTCTGCTCTTAAGAGCTAGGTAAGAGAGGAAAAATAAGTCACAACAAATAAGGGAAAGTATTCCTGAGTTAATTAAAATGTTGCTATTTAATGTACTGATTTAAGTCAGATGGGTTGGCTTTTTAAAATATACCCCCTATAGGCTTAGAAATAATTAGGGTCAGTTTGTGAATTGTGTTTAGAAGCAAATGCAACTCAATATGTAAACAATGTGAAAATAATCACTAGAACAAATGGTTCTCACCCTATAAGCAGTTCACAGTATATTAAAAATCAGCTACTGCATTACACTCCTCCCTACCTATTTTCTTCCTAATATACACAGAACTAGGTCAGACACAATGTCCTTATACTAACAAAGAAAGAATGTAATTTCTCCCTATTAATTAAATTCATTTTTTTAATCATAAGTATATTAAAATACAGATGGAGCTTGAACCTCTGATCTTTATGAATGGGTTCAGCAGATAGCTTCTACATCAATCATGCCATAAGAAATGTCTTATAGGCCAGATCTTTAAATGGAGTAACTCTTTAATGAGGCTGATTCTACATCACTGGAGGATACATCCTTCTCCTCTCTTCCCTGGGAGCCATTTCAGTACCACCTACCTCCTGCCATTCCCTCCATTTCATCGCCATCTTCCAGTAGAGGGAGAGATTAATCTTGTCATTCTCTCACATTCCACAAAAGCCCACTGTAACAACTGGCTGCATGTTTATGGAGTACGTATTATTCAAAAGGATCTCTGGTTCTTTACAGGGTGAGTTTTATGAAATCATTTTGTTCAGTGATAAAATACAGCCAGCTCTGGAAGGACATAGAGCAGATATATATATTAAAACAGAAAACAGCTGCACAATGAACTGAAATTTAGAGAATGAAGAGAATACTCTGTACACTTGGGTTTATAGAAGTAAATCATGCCAGACTAACATATTTCAATGATAGCAATCCTACAAAAAAAGTGCAGTTGTTGAAAACAAACTAAAAAATACATGCAAAAAGAAGTTGCTTTTAACCTGGCATCAGAGGAGCCCCATCAAGCTATCCTGGTTTTACCTGGGTTTATTTATATCTTATATGATACCAGAATGACTTTCTGCTTTAGACAAGCCTTTAAAACAATGAATGCCATGGGGAAGAGAGAGTTTTATTCTCCCTTTGTGTTGTTCCCAGTATATTGGGGCCTCTTTCTTAGCTGACAGCTTTGATACTACCACAATAACCATAGTACTGGTTACTGGTTACTCTGGGCTGGTCACTGTGATTCCAATACAAAGAGGAAAAATTAATAGTAAACTTGTTTTTCAAGATATCACAACTCTTCCAGCTGAGCAGGGCAAATTTTAGTTTGCCCCTCACAGCTGAGGCAGAGTATATAAGCAACATGCAAAGCTGCCTACTCACACAGGAAGCCCGTGGTAAAGCCATGAATCAAATTTATCTCTCCCAAGTCACAGTTCAGTATTCAAACACAAAATGATCTTCCTAGACTGTAGCTATGCCACAGTCAAACAGCAGAAGAAACTGTAGTGTAATCCTGCACCTAAGATTTGGTACTTAACATGCCATCATGCTAGTGGGGCACGACTAATTTAAAGCTGAACCATCTGCCTTGCTTCCTTCACCAGTTTTCTCTCCCAGCCTCTCATGCAGACCTCAAGTTGCTTAAGTTATGAGATCTGACAAGACTCTTGCCCAAGGTTGAATGTGTGTCTGCATTGATTCAGTTCTCAGGTATCATGAGCTTTTTCTGCAGGCAAATTTTATTTCATTGCCTAGACCGAAGTTCTGCTCAGGACTCGTTGCAGCAGAACTGACACTATCACAGAAGACAGAGCCTTACTCATTCAAGACTTGCCAACTGGCAGCCAACGAAATGAGTATTTCCTTACACTGAAGGACCAAGTTCATACAGTTTGATCTAAGGGAGAGCCTACTTGTCAAGGTGGCTCTTTGATAGTTATAGCACCTCCTGGATCAGAAAAAAAAAAAGTGACATCTAAAACAAAGGTGTTTCCAGAAAACCATTCAGCTTCCAATCTGCCTATATCTCCTTCTTAGAAACCATGTATTATTTCATTTCAGACCAGCATATTCATTCTGATTGGCCTCATTAAATTGATGTCTGAAATTGCAGTGCCTGAACAGCTTAATAGTGAATCCCATGTACATCACATTTGTCCACTATTTTTTTTCATTGCAGCAACTGAAAAATATATATAGTCAAAAACCCTAAGCCCCTCCCTCTTCATACAGAACTGACTGTGATATGCTTGTGGATACAAGCTCTCCAGTGTCAGCTAAAATCTCACCAGTTCAGTTCAAGGGGAAGCTCAAATACTTTCCCTCTCCCTGAAGCCACTCACAATTCTCT
Organism: Elanus axillaris; assembly: GCA_026212715.1. Taxonomy (NCBI): domain Eukaryota; kingdom Metazoa; phylum Chordata; class Aves; order Accipitriformes; family Accipitridae; genus Elanus; species Elanus axillaris. The sequence continues at coordinate 32,413,724 of JANZLQ010000002.1, read as the reverse complement.
AGATCCCATTTTATCACCCCTGAGGAGAATGTTCTCTAGCACTCATAATTTTTTTACAGCATCCTTCTTCCTTTGTCTGCCCCATAAGGCAAGTTTACAAAACTTTCTGACAAAAGGCTCAGGTGCAAAATGACCAGGGACTTATGGGTTCCCACACACACGCACTAAGTCCCTCCCAAGCCACTCATACAAGCTGATGGTTAGCCAGTGCTGTTGACATGCTCAGTAGATTGTGCAAGATGAAGTGTAGTCTTTTCTACCATGTACAGTTTGCAAACCAACAGGCAGTCCTCTTTTAATATGAGGCACTCCATTTGTTTAATGTCCAAAACAAAACCAAACTAAAATAACCTAATCACCTAATTTGTCACTGTCCTGGGTTCAGCTGGGATAGAGTTAATTTTCACAGGAACCTGGGAGGGGGCAGAGCCAGGGCAGCTGACCGGAACTAGCCAAGAAGCTATTCCATACCATGTGCCATCATGCCCAGTATATATAGGGGGAGCAGGCGCGGGGGAGGGGGGGGTGTCTCTCGGCTTTCAGGGGGAAGTGGCCGAGCGCCAGGTTCCGGGTGGTGAGCGGTTGCACTGGGCATGACTCGTTTTGTGTATTCTCTTATTTGTATCATTATTGTTCTAACTTCTCTTTTTGTGTTGCCCCAGTAAATTGTTGTTATCTCAACCCTTGAGGTTCCGGGTTTTTTTCCTTTTCTCTTTCTGGTTCTCCTCCCCATCCCACTGGAGGGGGCGGGGGGAGTGAGTGAGCGGCTGCGTGGTCCTTTGGTCCCGGCTGGGCTGAAACCACAACAGTCATAAAGTGACTCGCTCGTTCTTCATCCCATCTGTCAGTCTCCTTTGCAACTAACACAAAAGATCTAGTCTGTATTTAGGGAAAGAAACAAACAAAAAAGCCCCAACAAACAACAACAACAACAACAAAACTCCAAACCCCTCCATGAGTTACTGAATAGGCCATAAAAAGGTGTTGGAATTGTATAGGGCTCATCCATATCATAATCCCTCTGCTTTTGTCTTCTGTCTCCTACTTCCACATAACAGATTCAAGAAACACTGTGAGATAATTGAATTGTGAAATGATATTTGGAATATAATGGGCAAATGCTATGGGCAGCCTTGCATTAAACCGAAAGGTTCCCTCATCTACCTGTATGTATAACAAGCAAGAAGGGTTTGGGAATGTGACAGGTTATCAACCCCTGATATGAATGCTATGAACATGGAAATTTCCATCATGTTTAGACTTTAAAATAGCAAGCAGTAATGGGACAAGGGTAAAGGAGTTCTGGCATGGCCATCTCTGTTTAATTTATGAGCTCGATTATTTGCCTTAGTTAGCATGCATCTGCAGAAAGGGAGTAGATCTTGATTATTTGCCTGCTGAGGTGCAGCGTACTACATAGAGCTGCTAATCCTAACAGTAGAGTGTACCTTTAGACTTTTATTTACTTAAAAAAAAGAAAGAAAAAAAAAAGAAAGAAAAAAAAAAAAGAAGGGGAGGGGAATGGGGAGACTCCCAAAATCAGACAGAAAATTCTTATTAGACTCCATTTCTGAAAGTCCTGGGTACCAGTCCCATGCACAAAATTATATATATTTCTGGCTCCTGGTGAGTAATTTTATAAAATTCACAGCTTCTTTTGGAGAAGGTCCTGCATTGCTGGGTAAACATTTGCTGCTCCCAGGAATAGACTGGACAAAATGCTGGGAAGACCAATTACCCTGGGCAGATTCAAAACAAGCAGTGATAGCAGAAATGATCAATGTAATCACTAGCTCCATCAATGCTCATGTTAAGGGAGGAACATAATCAAATAGACATGTATGTGCTGAGAGAAACAGAAAAAATACATCCTACTAATGCATCAGTCATTAAATAAACAATAAAGCAGCTTCTGCGTTACTTGTGAAACAGCCTGCACAAAAAACAACAAAGCAGTATCTGCCCACTTGTAGTGCTGGGATCTGTGCAACAGCTAGAGTCAGGCAGTTTTCAGGGTGGATCAATTTAAAAGTGGAAATTAATTTGCCAGGTGAGAGCCCTCATCTGCAGCAAGTTGATATTCCCCAAGTGCCAACCACAAAGACTTTGCAGCTGTTGAGCCTAATCCCAGTTTAGTGAACAAATCACTCCAGCACTGTGTTGCAGATCTCTTGTTTTGGATTTGGTGAGAACTGCCAGAACTGCCTGAATCCACCACGTGAATATTGGCTGCCTCGCACATAGACAAATGAATTTCCTCACAGGCATGCCAGAAACAAATGCATTGTTTCTCAGTCTACCATGTTTGGAAAAAGGGTTTCCAGGCTCAGACACAGAAAAAAACCCAACTTTACTGACCTGCCCTGTCTGAGCACCAGGCAGCACAATAACTACCCAGCCTCTTGCAGGTTGCTTCCAAAGGCAGCTGCCTACTTTGCCTATGCACACAGGCAGCTTTTATTTTGGAGCATCTTCTCAGGCTGTTTTCTTTCTTGGGCACTTTGCTTAAATCCAGGGATACCACAAATCTGAGCAGATTTTTCTGTGGAAATTTCAGAAAAGCCTGAGAAAGATAGATGTCCAAATAGCAACAGAAAATGCTGCTTAGCTTCCCATGCTCCTTTAGAAACTGCAACCTATTCTTTCTCATGCTTTGGAGATGCGGTCATATTTATCAAAGGAGCTTCATAAATTTTCAAGCATTTAAAAAACCCACTACCTCAAGCTCTCTTCATAGCTTCATGCTTCCTGATTCATTCTCTCCCATTCACTGGTGCTAAACTAATAAGGGCTCCAGTAGTTGATTAGTTCACTAATCTTAAGATGCTGTGTGTAGCTCATACTGCAAATTCTTTGATCCTAACAGCTTCCAACTGCCACAGTTTCAGCACTTCTATCCTCATTCCAGGTCTATTTGACCCAAAAAGCTTGTGACCACTATACCTTAACTCTATTATTCTTAAACAATGCCCTGGATGCATTTCTTCTTGGTGACTGGTTAATTTTTCTTGCATTTTCCTGACTCTTCCCAGACCTTGTGTCAAGTCACAGTGTATTCCTAGGCAAAATGGCCTCAGCTAACCTTCTTTATCTAACAAGAAAAGCAAGTTCTCTGAGCCAAACTTCCTTATAATTTACCTATATGTGAGTCCCACAACACCATCAACACTAATGGAACTGCCAAAGGGGTGCACAGCAAAGTCTCACCCCCAAGCTGCAGCATTTGAACTTTATTTTTTAGCATATAATAGCTGTGATACTTTTGCATGAAAGATTCAATAAAAAAATAGTTTGGTATATGCACAGTTTAATTTGATTTGACTAGCTTTTAGAGAGTTTCCTCAGACACTTTATTGTACTGCTCTATTTACTGATGTTTCCAGTGCCTGGATTTCTTGTTTATTAGAGCTGGCATAATGAAAGTTTGCCACCTGATTAATTTTAATAGTTTAGCAGGGAACCTGAGGATAATGCATATTGCCTACCAGGCTACAGATAAATTTTGTCCATTTGGTTGCAAAGATTTTGGCAGAAATAAAACCTGCTCTTTGCTATTGTAGAGAAACATTTTGTGGGGTGGAATAGTGTTTTTGAAGGAAGTCACTGTCTCATCTGCCTATATTATGCACTGAGACTTAACAATCCCAGACAAATAGGCTTGAGATGATACAACATCCTAATTCTGATCTCCCTCACACTGACTGCTGATATAAAAGACTTGAGAAGACTCTGTGGATCTAGTACTATTTGCCTGGCAAATTTCCAAAGAGCCCAGAGCAGAGAGACAAGAAATCTGGGTCTTACTCCCAGCTCTTCTAATAGCCACGTTTCTCTTCTGTGCCTCAATTTCCCCAGCTGAAGTGCACATCATGTTACTGATTTCCCCTGCAAAGCACTTGCAGGTCTACTGATAAAAAGCACTATGTAAGGGCTCATTACTATCAGTTGTAGTAGCAGAGTGTTCCAGGAGAGTCTGAAAAGGCTTCAGAGATCATTTGGAGAGACTATCTGCAGGTGAAAGCGTTACCTAATTGCCTCTGGACTGTAATGCTGAACACCCAAATACTCATCCAATCTTTTATTGAGCCTTCAGATCTTTTGGAAGTTGCTAACACCCTAAGGTGACAGGCTTTATATGCATGCTTCTAAGAAAGAAAGAGAGAGAGGAAGGAAGGGAAGGGAGGGAAGGAACTTTCTATCCTCCTCATATTATCCTAAGGCCTTCTCCTTCAGAGACATTATAATGGGACTAAATTTTCGTAACATGGAAATTTTGTATCTGGATGCTATTGCTGCTTTTATTAGGGATGTTTGAATTCTCTGGTTAGGAACTGGGCTGGAGGAAGTAGGTGCCTGGTGGACTTGTAGGATGGACAGGTCCTGACAGCTCAGGCTCTAGCAAGAGGAATAAAAAAAAATCTAAAATTATGTTCTCAGTTCTTTTTCAAGCCATTTAATTTGGAATATAAATAATTTACATTGAAATGATTAATCAATGCATTCATTATACTTGCATGGTTACTATTTAGCACCAAAGCAAGTAAACAACAGCCTGCAGTACAGCAGAAAAGATGAACAATCTTAAACCTCAAATCTACAAAATATATTAAGTGAACATCAAAATCTCTGAACAGAGACAACTTTAACTCAACCCACACAAAGCAGCAGGCAGGATCAAGGCAACAGTGCATCTATTCTAATATTCCATGGTGCAGATCTTCACTTATAAGCCAAACAGCATCCATTACAATTAAAGGGAGTTACAGAATTTGTTGTTGACATAATGAAAAAGAATATTTCATTCTATTTAAGAAGCACATCTATTTAATGTAAGTTTGTGTGGTGATGGGTTGCTTTTTTGTATTAAATTCAAAGGTTGTTTTTTTAAAATGCCACCTAAAACTTTCAAGAAATTTGAAAAAAATCTTCTACCAAAGACATAAAAAATACTCTATCATGCTAATTTTTCTCATTTCCTATATGCATATGTTTAGCCCAAATTCCTATAAACATTCATTTATAAAGTAATAGGTTAATGATTTCAATATAAATTTATCTTTTCTCCTCCCTTCTCCTCAATTCTATCTCTTTTGCAATGTGAATTGCTAAATTCTAGTACCCAGTAATGAACATAGTAAAATAAGTAACCTGGATAAGACAGATAATAAGAAAATATGACTTTGCATTTTACATTGTCACTAATTTAAAAAAGAATCGTATGAGAGTCCACCTATGTAGAACAGAGTAGAAGAGGAAATAAAACGGAAGGACAGTCTACTTATATATATATATATACCAGCCTACATATATATATAGATGCATGAGAGAAACACATAAAGTACAGTCACATACTGCACGATACCTGCATATGTAAATATACAAATCTTAACAGTTGAGCAGGAAAAACAAACACTCAGTTCTCACCATATCAACCTAGTATGCTTATTGCCTGGATAAGTATTCAAAGAAAACAGGTTCATTATCAAAATGTCAAGGGTACTGGTCAGACACAGGGGATAGTAAAGCAGAACAACACAGCAAACCTCAGCTTAGATAGAAAATGAGCAATAATTCATCAAAAGGCCATTCACTTCAAGGAAAAGCACTGAAATAAGTGGACATCTTGAAGGAAAAGCAAAATAAGAATTTTTTCCAATTACTATTTTCAGCCACACTTAGTAAAATATATAAAAATTCCTCAAATTACAAAATTGTCACAGTATCATCTCCAGAAACCTGGGGTGGGGTTTTTTGTTTGGTTTTGGTAGTTTGGTTTGGTTTTGTTTTAAATTGTGGTTTTTTCCCCCTTCAGGTCTCCAGCTTTTAAGTTACAGTTGGGCTTGGGCCATATTTTTTCAAGACTGGTCTTCTGGTGGAGATCAGGGGCAATCAGAAAGGGAGCTAGTGGGGAGAAAGCAAGAATAATTTAAAATGGAAAACCTGAAAGCAGACATTGTCTTTACTCCAACAGCATGCCCCTCAGTAAGACTCTCAAGAATCATGAATGTCAGAAGAATTTGTAATTGTACAGGAAAGCTGTGACAGAATACATTTTGAAGAATTAATAAAAGCTCATAGCCACCCCACACTAAATAGATTGTTCTCTTAGTCCTTGACTAGTTTCACAGTAACTACTCCTTCTGTACAGAACACCTCATCAAGCTTGGTTGGACTGTTTTGGCTCATCAAAACTCACAAAGAGGCAAATTTCAGAACACTAGCCTGTCTTCAATATTTAACATATAATCCTACCTACATTAGCACACCTGCTTTCTCCCTGCTCCAAATATCAGTTAAATAAACTAGCTACATAACAAAGTACAGAAATAACTACTCTAGAGGTTACAACAGAAAAATAAAACCAAAGAACACTGCCATTACATTACTGACTGTTACAGTCCCCAAAAGACCCATACCCAGACAAAAAAAAGTAAGAGAAAATTTCTGTACAGTTAATGAACTGCAACATGGCTTCTTTGGGGTTTATTTATTTTTTAAGGATGAAGGATTTTGAGTATACAAAAACAGTTGGGACACTTTGGAGGGCTTCCACAAAGCTAACTTTAGCCTGGTGATGCTAATACCCCTGGGCTCTCTCTGCAGGCAGTAGAAAGCAGCTTCTCCTTAAATAGCTCAGGACAGGAATCCCTGGGCCCTGAATCCTGAGAGCCCCTGCTCTGCAATACTCAAGCTAAAATATATGCTGTTATCTCTTGTAATTCCAGCACACCTACCTACACTGACTTTGCTGAAACACTCAGCTTTCTTGGAAAGGATCCCTCATTCTTTACAATTACAGGCATATCCATTGCTGAATGTTTTTGCCAGTGAGCAGAACCTGGATCCCTGGAGCTTGGGACATGACAAACATCACAGAGCACATGTCATTACCTCGTCTTCCACAGCAGCATGACTGCTTTCTGACTTACAAGAAAAATAAATGTTTGCTTCTTTCATTTGTCCCAGTAGGACTGCAAATGTAAAATATTTGCTATTAAGAATTGAGATGGTGGCACAATTTTCTCTCTATCAAAAGAGAAAGGCTGATTCATGAATAATCTATAGCCACTATAGACTGAACTTTTAATCAGAACTACTCAAACCAAAATCAAGTCTCTTACATAATTAAAGAAGGGGGGGCTCTCAGAGGTACATACAGTGGAAAATGTCAAATCACTACTCAAAAAAATCCCTGCTCACCCGCAAATTATCCAATTAAACATCTGACAGACACTGACAAATGTTATATACCACTTCCACATCAGCTGAATCTTATGAAGAAACTGTGTACTATAGATTTGTATTTTTAAATGGCCTAGCAGAGACTTAACATTTATCCTCACCAGATTTCTTTCTATTCGCAAACCTATAACCTAAGGCTACAAATACAGCAATAGAACAAAACATATTTGCTGCTGCTCTTTTTTTTTTTTTATCTAAATGTGACATCATCAAATCTCTACCAATTCTTAAGAAGAAAGACAAGCTAAACCACACATGCAATATGGTGTGGAGTATGATACCAGCAAAAGCCCTTATCCATGTAATTCCTACCTATGAGCAATTCTAACCTAATCTTTTGGGCACAGCAAGCAACCAAGGGCAAGGTAGGGCCTATATCCAGATCCACCATCCATATGGACGTAGCGCACGTCTATCTTATGAACAGCTTTTTGCAGTGTGGGATCCAACCACATGACTGCATTAAGTAAGGACCTCCATCCCCACTTCACACTGTGACCTACCATGTTTGTGCTGTGGCTCCAGATCCTTGTCGTGTGGTATGTGACACATCTGATGTTCATTTAAAGGAGGGGTGTCTGGGCCCAAGGGGACAGGCTGTGGGACTCTCGGGAAAGAGTAGCAGAAGGGTGACCATCAGTCAAACTCACTGTCCTGTTGTCTGAGGACAAGCTATGGTACATGGTTTTGACATGGTAAGCTCCTAATAAGAAATTTTGATAGGTATCTTTTGTATTAAGTGAAGTCTCAGCACAAATAAAAAATATACCCTTTAAGGCATTTAATTTCAATCATCAAGCCTGTGTTATTTCTTAATGTACTCATAAAATTCAGAAAGTGCATTGCACATTACTACAAACACAACAAACATCAGAGTTCTGAAGCTGTAAAAAGCATCCAGTTTTCCATCCAGCTCTTCCATTACAGATCACTAATTATGCCACTGAAGTACAGATAAACTCTATGTAGAACAGCCACCCTCTTGTTTAGGTGTATGGGATGTGGCTCCTGAGATCATCTTTCATTTGAAAATTACAAACAAAAAGGAGGGAACTACTGTAAGCAGGAGGTGTTAATTATTTTACTTGAGTAAAATAGCAATAAATTAATCACATCTATGGCTATTTTAGCAAAGTTTTGGCCAGCTCCAGTAAGACTTCATGTGGTTTGAAAGATCTCAATGCATAATGGCAATCTGACGTTGAAACTGCCTATTTGCTTTGTAACACACAGCCAGATTAAAAAAAAATAGCTTCGTGCCATTTTCCAGTTTCATTAAAATCTTTGTCTTTGGAATGAGACATTAGAAATGAAATGCTTAATATATTCAGGGAAATAAAATACAGCTTTTGGCCACAGTGACCTTTTCAGTATTCTGTATTTTATATTTTGATTAGCCATGTACTGGTAGAAAATCCCTTCCATAGCTTTGATAGCAGACCTAACTCCTAGCTGTGCATGCTTTTGTGTAAAGTAAAATAATGCAAGAATGTCAACAGCTAGCTATTTCAGAGCAATAGTATCTCATACCCAAAGCCACATTTTCATAAACTTTGCAGAAGGCTCACATGCAGGTTTTATAGCACACAGGGAGTTTATACAGGAAGTCTCAGTTTCTGCAGCCTTTATGAAAAACTATTGCATCAAAATTAGTATTAAAGAAAGATTAAAAACATATTTATTGGAAAGACTATTTATTGGAAAGAACAAATAAAGCTACAATGCACCTGCATTTTCGTATTCTTACAAGGAATTTTGAACTTGGTAATGTTTGTACCCACTTCAGGCTTCTCTCCATGCACAGGCAGAAAAACAGGTGGATTAAGTAACGTATAAGCACAGATCTAAAAGCTGGAACTGTATCTTCAAAAAAATCAACAAATTCTGGCTAAAAATTGTTCCTGAATCATTCAGGCTTTGGTGTAGACCATTACAATTATTGACAATAGATAGTGGCTTTAGGCTCAAAAAATGGTATGATGGAATTAAAAGAATTCTGTTTATATCTATTGCAGACAAGTATAGGAAACGGAGATATGACCTATGCCATAATGGTCCTATTTCCTCTATCCATGTTCAGTAGAAAAGTTTATTACAAAAAAATTATCTAGAAAAAACAAAGCGTGTCTATTTTCAAGACATTTATATCAAATGTGTGGTACTGGGGTTGTTTAGTCTGGAGAAAAGGAGGCTGAGGGGAGACCTTATCGCTCTCTACAACTACCTGAAAGGGGGTTGTAGTGAGGTGGGTGTTGGTCTCTTCTATCACGTAACTAGTGATGAGAGGAAATGGCCTCAAGTTGCAGCAGGGGAGGTTTAGGTTGGATATTGGGAAAAATTTCTTTACTGAAAGGGTTGTCAGACATTGGAACAGGCTGCCCAGGGAAGTGGTTCAGTCACCATCCCTGGAGGTATTCAAAAAGCACATAGACAAGGCACTTCAGGACACGGTTTAGTGGGCATGGCTGACTGTTAGACTCGATGATCTTAAAGGTCCTTTCCAACCTGAATGATTCTATGATTCTATGAAATGCAAAAATAAACAATTAAAATAACAATAGAAATATTTAAAAGTTCAATATTTAAATAATATTTTAAAATAATTAAAAGGTTGTTTCACAAATGGACAGAAGACATTGAACTCACAATTAAAACTGACAGTCTGTTACTGATGGTTATCTAAAAAGCTTTTGCCAGTTCAAAAAATTGCTATTCTAAATCTGTCGCAGAGGTGAAAATAAGAAACACAGTCACACTTTAAAATGAAGTATTTGACAAGTTCCTCCTCATTTACAATCCAAGAGTCTGAGCTCAGAGTTGCACCTGAAAGGCTGAGCGCTTCCTTGACTTGGCAAGAGGCATCCAGAGCTCCTGTTGGGTTTAACATGAATTCAAGAAATGAGAATTATTAAGTAGGTGCAAGAAATTCTGTCATGGACAACTGTGAATTAACCTGATCACTGAGAAACTCCAGTTAAGTTAGAAGATAGATTTTTAAATCCACAGCTTCAAAATCTATCACTCCTACTGACATCCCATTCTTTAAATTCCATTTTCAACAATACTTATGGTGACATGCTCAATAGGCTACTCAGTATTGCATTAAATTTATGAACTTATATGTTTGTGGGTTTTCTAAATAAATTTCAGTTTCTAGACTTCTGTGCATTCAAATTCATAACCTTATTAGTTGCATCAGCAAAAGTTTTTCACATTTAATTACATGGCATACGCTGTCAAACTTATAGACTCTTATGTAGTGTCACATATTTAAACATATGGATGTTAACAAAACTACAATACCACTGAAAGAAATTCTAATACTGAATAAAAGACTTTCTTATGTAACATGAGACTACATTATGAACCCACAATTTTATTATTTAGTTTTATTGTTTTAAGTTAAGTAGAACAAAGCAGCTATTTCATCTTGCTAATTCAGCAAGTTAATAAAGTCCACTGGCAAGCATATATTTGATGTATTGTAGAATACAATAGCTCCTTCTCATGTTGAGGAAAGTATTAAAAAAAAATATGCCTAGGAGATGCTGCATCCTGCACTGTACTTGATAAGGCCAATATTTATCAACAATAAAGATTTAATTCATTCTCTGACACAGCCTTTTCTCTCAGTTTACTTGGGCTTGGATTATATGATGGTAAATTCTCTCCATCCTTACAAATATCTTCCTCCTTATAACACTTTCAGGTGCAGCAGTGATTTTTTAAACATTCCACTCAATCAACAGTGTTGTCCTCCAGTAGTCAAAATACTGTAACAGGAGATGCAATGTAACATTCCTTGAGGGATGAGAAAGATAAGTTCACTACTACCAGATGGCAAAGGGATCAAAGGACCCACTTCATTTCTATGCTGGCTTTATAGTCAAACTGTGCCTTGGTCTGCTTTCATGCTATTAGCTAATGAACTTGAGAGGCATGTTGTCATGCAGGTCAGCATTGGCAGGGATGTCTACCATGATCTAACAGCCGTAAGTAGGAGTACAAGCTTCCTTTTGAAGGAAGATGATTTTTCTGAGAGACAGCACTACAAAAGTCTGCAGGTTGTTCTATTTTTCGTCCCTTACAGTAATACAAAGCATGCTGATAACTAGGATAATTAAAATAGTTAAACTTGTCAGATGTATCTATGAAGTTTACTTTTACAATATATTGATGAAGTATTTATTTGCATGTTATGGTTTTGGGTTGGGTTTTTTTGTTTGAGGTTTTGAAGGTTTTTTGTTTTCTTTGTTTTTTCCATCAAAACATGCAATAATTTTGAATGTCTATCAGACTATTAACGTAACCTAAAAAGCATGAAAAAATTTGGGGAGACAAAGTTATTTGCACTGGATGATCAAATTCTTGTCATTATAGACATGATAAAGTTTTAATATACCTAAACCATCTCTTGGTATCTTCACAGTTAACAAACAGTTTCATACACACACTCCACTTCAATGGGGAGATGAACTTCTCTGGGTTTTGTATTTGAAACTAGTAAAAACATCTAGAATTACATATATAATTCAAAAATAACATAAAATTAAAAATGGTCTCTCATAAAGATTGCTCAAAAATGGGGAGACTAGCTCATCACAGACTACAGCAGTATAGATCAGTTGGTGACTCCATGAAATATGAAACCTTGAAAATAAATCTTGACCTGCCTCTGTACCGGCTGGTGTTTGTGGAAACACTGAGCACCTCTCAAAAAGCAAAGCACACCTTGGCTGTGACTTTCCCATAGGCACATCCTAGGGTCTTCATTCTGCACAGTACTCAGTAGGCAATGAAAATTAAACAGTTAGATAACAGTAGGCCAGAAGTGCACAACCAGACAGAAGAAAGAAAAATAGAAACAGACAGCCTCATATAGCCACATGAGGAAATTAAAACTTGACTGGAAAAGAGCAGAAGTCAATTAGAGGGAAGATAATCAGAAACAGAATTTAAAACAAAGGCTTTCACTTTTTCTGACACTGATTTTTAAATCTTGAAGGGATAAGCACAGTTTTAATGAAAGTTATTTAAAAATAATTAATATATCACAACCAGGCATGTCAGAGAAAGGTGGAACACTACAGGCTTAGAAGTATTTTCTTCACTCCCTGTGTGATGGGTTGACCTTGGCTGGACACCAGTTGCCCACCAAAGCTGCTCTATCACTCCCCTCCTCAGCTGGACAGGTGGGAGAAAATATAACAACAGGCTCGTGGGTCAAGATAAGGGCAGTTTAATAAGCGAAAGCAAAGAGAAACAAATGATGTTATTCTCTGCTTCCCATTGGCAGGCGATGTCTGGCCACTTCCCGGGAAGCAGGGCTCCAGCACGCGTAGTGGTTGCTCCAGAAGACGGAAAAAATGTCCCCCCCTTCCGTCTCCCTTTACTCTAGCTTTTATACCTAAGGTGATGTCATATGGTATGGAATATCTGTTTGGTTACTTCAGGTCAGCTGTCCTGGTTACGTCCCCTCCCAAGATCTTGCCCAGC
>JANZLQ010000002.1:32369245-32384702 GCA_026212715.1 Elanus axillaris | reverse complement strand
GGGGGGGGAAGTGTGGAACATCTGAAAAATCAAAACATTTAGTTAGGTGTCTAAATTTATGTTTGTGACATCAGGCTTGATTCTACCACCACCACCACCACCCCTCCCTTCTTAAATTCTTAAACAATAACAGGTACAAACAAGGAAAAGTACTTGAAAAAGAACTGTCCCTTTCCCATTTGCTGAAGCTCTGCTCCATGAAGCAGCTAGCATACTTTCTCACCACAATTAATACACAATGGCAATGCATTTTTTACTCCAGCTCTGTTAGGAGAGAAGAGAGTGAGAAAAGTCCCCTTAGGAACACTGACTGGAAAAGAAAGAATTGCTTAAGATTTAAAAATCTTGAAGGACATGTTAAATCAAAACCAGCTTTTAAAAATTTGATTCTTCTTTCTTTTGTTTTGTTTTTTTTTTCTCTTTACTTCCAAATTTCTTTGCAAAAACACAAGCATATTGTTACAATCGCAGCTTATGGTACAGTGTGATTTTACCTTTGAGACAGAAATTGTCATTGCTCTAGGAAAAGAACAAAGGGTCTAATTTTCAGAAGAAGTGAACACACAGAATTTCTGAAGTCAAGTATAGCTGTGGGCACTCCAGATCCCCTGAAACAAAATATATCATGCTCAGCCATTGTTCATAGTGTTTTGCCTATTTATGCATAAACAAAAAAGAAAAAGGGGTATTCACAAAGGATGGACTAGTTTTCTTTTTAATATGAAAGAGAATGTTCATTTTTTTAATTATTTTATGTGAAGAATAGACACTTTGCCAAATTCCGAAGAAAAGTCAAAATTCCCTTGAGTACAGTTACCTGAAAGAAAAACAAACAAAAAAACCCGAACAAAATGGAGAAGAAAAAAAAAAAAAGGAAATTATAACACTGTTCAAATCCTGTCTTCCCATATAAAGCCTCTACCCTTAATACTAGCTAATAATCCCTGCTCTGTAAGGGTCAGAGAAAGCACTGCTTAGTGCTCATCCCTCAGTCCATACGTGAGAGTGGGCTATGGTTGTTCAGATCTGCACTCCACACCCTCAGCTCAAGTGCCAGGCTTTGCAGCTAGCACCTGCAACTCTCATCTTTCCTGTCAGTAAAGCACAGATGGAGATACATGCTATTCACTATCTTACCAGATCAGACAGCAAAGCATCAGTACAATTGCTGCAGTTTATGTCCATTTTTTAAGTGTTATTAAAGCTGGGATGCTTTTTACCATGACCTACATATTCCCAGAAACAGTGTCTAACCAGGGCACAGGTTTTTCTCAAGTATCCTTGTAGCATCAGATATTATTTCAGTAATGACATTAGTAATTCTAGGTGTGTCACACATTAATTGGAAAAGGAGAAATAAGGTGAGAACACTACATTTTTATGCTTGTTAATCTTCAGTAAGTAATGCATGTTCTTGCAGGGTTGAATAAAACAGAAGATTCGGATTTTAGATAAAAATAGACAGACAGAATCACTTAAACCAGACAATATTGAATTGGATCACTGACTATCTCTTGAAAATTCACCCAACATAACAAAAAGATTTATCTGGCCATTGAAAATAATAATAAATAAATCACCCAGAATATTTTATAAGATGATTTAAGATGAATTGGTAAACATGATTTGTATTCATGTTCAGCTACTTGGAAGTACAAGGAACACGTGCCTTATTTTTCTAGAGAAATATAACTTGATTATTGGGGGCAGGGGAAATATGAACATCCTCCCACCCCACTGAACAGAACTGTTCAAGGTGGGACAAGAGAGAGGGCACCATGAACTGAGCAAGATACAAAGGGAGAGACTGGGCTACTCAGAGGAGCAAGAGGGATTCTCCACCTGCCTTTCCTTTCCTTGCCCACTTCTCTCACTTGCCATCTCAGAGAAATGAACACTTTACCCTCAATTTAATGCACAGTGGGATGTTGAGGCGATTCTTCAAATTGATTCTGGCATCATTCCAGGCTGGCAGCAGGGAAATGAAGTCTTTTTAGATTTGTTTATTTGTTCCGTTGGCATAAAATGATAATATAAAGCTAAAAGTAAATGTGTTGAGAAAGCCAAGTATGAAGACTACAGGTAGTGTTCTGCTGCAAACTCTGGACAGGTGGAGGATGGCTGGGGAATGGTGCTGTTGCCCTCTCAGCATCATGCTGTGCAGTATTACTCACTGTTAAAAGGAAACAGGGAGACAAGGAGTGAAAGCCTGTCTCCCTCACTGCCATGCCAAGGAGACGGTACAGATTAGATGATCCTATTGTAGAACTACTGCCATTCTCTTGAAATAACAGTTTATGAAATGCCATAAATAAAACAGCTTTTCAAAAGAGAGTTGATAATATAATGTAGTGACACTTTGTATTTGTTGCTGGCATGTAGCGTTGTGCATGAAATTCAAATGTGGATATTTAAAACAAGATCGAAGAGACCTGCATAAGAAAACACAGCTTTCAGTGTGCGTTTTAAGACCTTTATTAAATTACCATCAAAGTCTAGGGAAAGGCTGTTTCCCCCCCATCATCATCCATGTCCGACCCTGAACAGTTAAAATAGAAGAAGATAGACAAGTCTTTCATGTCTGTGGGATCATCACACTGCAATAGTTTGTCATTTAGAACTGTTTACTAAGTTGCAGTGAAAGCCTTCCAGGAACAGATGCCTTTCTTGCAGTGTGATTACTACATCATCATAACGTCTCTGTTCACCATTGTCATAATTGCACTTTCTTTGCTTTTAGGACCTCAAAATTTGTCATCCCGAGATCTAAAAGAAAGGATGAACCAGAAGGGAAAAAAAAAAAAAGCTTGAAGAATACTATTTCCATAATGCCTGTAATTTCCTTCTTAACAAAAATAATGATCTCCAAAGTCTTCTAATGTTCTCAAAGCCATTTTGTTCAGAAACAGGAGCCCAGGTAATTTATTCTGGCCAATGTTTCAGCAATTATTTAATTTTCAATAGCTTTTGCAAAGACCATATGATTTCATACTTCTAGACACTTACCACTTCCTATTGCTAACAAGCTCACTGCATTCCCAATTTGGATAGGCACTGGAGTGCTTAAATCTAAGTACGGAAATTTCTGATCACCTCCATCTGGACTGAGATTTCACATAGCAAACTATTCACTTCAATTGATGGAGAACAACCATCAAACCCAACAAATCACTACAAGCAGAAATTGTAGGGTTTTTTTAACACATTTGTTAGATATTTTTTGAAGGATCCAGGTTAGTAAATATTAGCAATTAATATGGGGGTAGGTGTGAAATGCAAGTGGGAAATCAAAATATTATTCAAATCAGAAAAGTGCAAGTCAGTACTTGTTTTATTTTATAGTATTCCTGGTGGATTGCTGAAGTTCACTGTATTTTCTTTTCCATCTTTACCCAATGAAAAGCTCAGTATTATTTTTCTTTTATTCCCCAGAATCCCCAAGTCTTACTGTTAGAAACTTGCAGAACTTTCTTTTCTTTTCTCTTTTTGTCATGAGTGTGGGCGAGAACTTTCTGTCCACAGAATTGGAAGGTATCATCCTCTGCTGATTGCTCTGATTCTATAACCATTACAGTGTCACCTAGTAATCTTTCACATGGTTATTGTGTGAAAGAGCATGCCACATACAGAAATATTAGGCTCCTTTGCAAGGAGTGAGGAAACAGCAAAAATGGTACTTGTGCAGAAGTACTTGTAAAGGAAACCCTTAATTTTATAGCTAGAAGTTAGTTCACATAATACGTAGTAATGGAAACTGACACCTCAGTATGTTTTCCTCCATTACTCTGTTTGCTTTCATAATGGAAAACTTTTTTGCAGTATCAACTTCAGATACCTCTTCTCTAGGGTGTAAATTTTTCTCCCTGCATGCCAATGAGCTTGGTAAGCTATGTCTAATAACTGAACTGACCCAGAAATGTGCAAAAGTAACAAGAAAGGTCAGGCCCTAATTGGGCATGTGTTTGAATAAGGACAGAACATGCAGTATACATACCCTTACAGAGGCTGACAGTAGCTCAGTGTACACAGAGTGCAAGCCTGAGGGGTACAGTTAGCTTCACCCATGCCTATCCCTGGAAATCCCTTCCTTCCAACCCATCCCCCTCCGGTTATTAGCTCATGCTATGTCTGCTTACAAATACCAATTTAAAGAGCAATTTACTGGAACTTTGAAAACAGAAGCATCAGGGTTTAAATCTGATAAAGTGAGCTCTGCATTCAGTTAAACTCTTGTTTGGGGGCACATCTGATTTTCAATGATTAATAACTATTGCAAGGATTTCTATAGCTTACAATTTGCCAAGAGACAAGGGAGCAAACACTCCTCACTGCACCATGCATAAGGAAAGTGATGTCTTGTAACTCTCCCTTATGCCTTGGATTATACCCTACCCAAAAGGCACAAACCGTTTCAGCAACAGTGTGGATAGCAGCTAATGAAAAATGTTAGCAAAGATGTAATTTTATCTTGCCATACTATGTGAAGACTTGCAGAACTTGACTTCCAGAGGTGCTGAGATGGTAATCAACTCACATCCATTTACACTGCCCAGTTATGAACATTTCTATTGTGCCTTATTGAGATAGAGGATAATTTAGCAGACTCCAGATCACTGATTCAGAGGTCTGTTATTTAGTACTAGTACTCAAAAATACATGTGTTGAACATTTCTGTGGCTCTGAAAAGCCCGAGAGCATGGTCCTGCTGGCAAGGGCCTTACAGGATTTAAATTGATTTTTCAGATATATGTGCCTTCTCAGCTAATTTATATTTTCTGCCTGGTTTGCTTAAGGGCTTTAATTCAGTTACTGTGCAGTGTGCTCCAGAAGTGTACTGTTTGAGGCTATACAACTGCATCATGTTGAGGAGGTGATATTGTCTCCAGTTCCCCACTCTGCTGGGAGCTGTTTTACACTGTTAGTACCACAAGCTCTCACTGCTTTGCTCATGGGCTGTTTACTACATTAAGCCCACCTGCTAGGTATTGCAGAAGAGCCAAGGAGTCACAGGGATTAATTGGATAAGCCATACAAAGTTAAAGCTTGCCTACACAACTGCCAACTCCTTCTCTCAGACGTACTTCCTCCTCCTGTCCTGTTTTTCCCTGAAGTACTAAGAATTCTGATTGTAAATTGTGATCATTACCTCAGCTGTTTGCTTCTGGGGAGGTTTGTTAACTCTGGCTTTCTAATCTAGGTGAAAGAGCCAAGCTAGTCTCCTGGTCTGGTGCAGGGCAATTGCCATGCAAAGACAGGATAATTCAATTTTTGAAGCTTCAGGTGCTAGAGATTGGACAAATTTTCAAGTTCAACTTTTAGGCTAGATACGTACTGTCGGCTTCAGAAAACAAAACAAACCAAAACCCCAAACCAAACCCGCATTTAACCATGTCTGTCCACCTGCTGACCTAAATGTTTGCCATTGAAAACACAAACCACAAAACCTTACCCAAAAACCCCACCCTACCATTTTAATGTGAGACAACTGTGTTGTAACACAGTTATATATATATATAATGGCACACAAGCTCCTGCAGGTAAACTTCAGCATTTCCATTAACAACCCCAAGAAGCACTGATGTGAATTGAACTGACTTCTAGCCAGCCAGTATCCCTCACTCTGCAGCATCAGCAGTCTCAGCAGATGCACATTAGACTCAATAGATTTAACAAGTTACCTTTAACCTCACAGCCAGAGCACAGCTCCAAGCCCGGGCAGCCTGGAGGAAGCAGGCACTGCCACGGTCTATCCACCTTGGTAGAAGTCCTTCAGGATCCAGAAATAGCACACCAAGCTGTTTGACAAGTCCTGACTTTGCACTTCATATATTATCAATATTTGGCAGCAAACTTCATTTAATTAACAATCTCTTACTTTAAAAGCAGATATATTCTTTTAATGAAACAACAAGCCTTCTGCTTTGAAGAATTCAGAACAAGATGAAGCTGACACCTAATGATAATTCTAAGAAGCCTCATTGCACCTTCTTGGCAAAGCTGTTCAAAGGCCCCGTCTTATTCTCCTCTCTCTCTGATCAGTGGATTGTATGCTGCTTTCAAGCTATATTACACATTTTGCTTTTTGATGATGCAATGAAGAAGTTGATGTAAATAAGTAAAAGGCAATGTCTTTAGAAACCATACTTTTAGAGAAGGAGGAACACTAAGATCACTTTGTGGGAAGCTGGAAAGTCTTTAAACTATATCATGGCACACCTTCCTAATGGAATCTAGGATATAGAAAGTGTCAGAGATTAAGTTTCAAAGTGAAAAAAATTTATGCAATTAGATTTGTAAAAACATTTGTGAGAGATTTTGCAGCAATGTCGCTGTTTCTTTACCCTCATTTCATGTGTCATTAAGACACATCAAATTCTTCCTTAGTCTACCCATTAGCACTGTTATCTCCAGCATAGCATGAGCCTTGAAAGAGATAGCAAGATAGCTCTGAGGTACTGGAAATTCTCAAAGGCACACAAACAAACAAAAAACCCCACCAAATGCCAAACAATAGCTATCATCAGAGAAGTAAAACAAGTCTGTGTTTAAGAGGCCCAGCTCATGAAATGCTGGTAAGCAGGGACACACTTTCTGCTCTTTAACCTTCAGCTTTCAATATGGATGAAAATTCATTAGATTATAACCTTTTTAGGAAATTAAATTATCACAGGTTTCTGTCATAATCAATGTGACAGGTGGCTTGGTTTTCCTAGATAAATGACAGCACTGGAAACATTTTAAGACAGTCATATATTCACACATAAAGCTCTAGTATTCTTTATCTAAAAAAGTTTACATTTCCTTTACAAGCTGCTAGTAACTTCTCATAAAACTAAAGAAATTAATTATTAGCAACTGATCTCTAAAGGTAATTACCTAAAGTAATTGTAATTTCACTTTGATCCACATTAAAACTTCCATCTTTGTATTGATTTCTCTTAGGCTCCACATACAGAGTTTATTTTTAAAAAATAAGAAGGAATGATTGGTAATGAATTGACACTATATTGAAGTGGCTTAAATTCTCATCACTGCCCACAAAATTTTGCCTATATCTTAAATAGCTGTAGTTATTCCAAAAGAGTCATAAGAGGTGTTTTCTTACCTACTCTTTGGAATAAACAATTTTGAAATCAAGCCAAGGTAAGCCTTAGTAGAAGGTCTCAGAGACCAGCTCTACAGTTGACTTCCCAGCCTCTTAGGGCAAATACCAACTATTTAACTCTGAAACACAGTTCCTCAAGACTACCCTCAAGATATTTGGTGTGTATAAATCTGATGCAGTTTTGAATTGCAGTTTTTAAAACCTGAATCTTAACACTAGAAGAGGATACAGACTCAGCAATCTGTGCTCAGAGTGGCAAATTCCCATTCACAAATGTGCTCAATGAGGAGTTTGAAATAAACTGGTTTTCACCTCCTCATGTAACAGATTCTCAGAGATATATTAGTACAAGGATTTGCATAGATACAATTATATGAGAGTAGAGTTTAATTTTCAGCTTTTACTAGAAAATTTGCTAATTCGCCATACTTTGTTCTCATGGGTATTTGCTTTATAGTTCAATAATGTCAGGGCACAGGTCAGTCACTACCGCTCTGCAGAACATTTACCATGAGACTACTAATTAAATTAAACAATTTACATAATCTCACTTTCCAGTTCTCATCCTGAGCACAAAGGCAAAGCAAAGAGAAAGAAATTAACTTCAAAACAAATGCCTCATAATTAAAGTTTAATTTTCATAAACATGAAGAAAGCTAACAGCATTCACTATCCCAAATTAAGAAGTCAGCCTATTCCCTTCGTGCACATATGCACATCAACCATTAAATTTTAATGTTAATGCAGTGCTAGCAATTCTCATATGCAAGGACTCTGATCCTCGTGCCAAGAATCATCTGCTCCAACATGATCCCCTCTACCACCATTCAGTAAAGTTTGTGTACCCTTTACACTTGAGGAAAGCAGGAAAGAAAAAAAAAACAACCACCCAACATGGTTCAGTTAAGTTGAGCAGAGATAAAACACACCATTATTTTCAAGCATTAATTAAAATTAAGAGCCGGTCTGCATCAACAATGCTGATTTGCATTTCTTGCTTTCTGCAAACAGTTTTGTAAGTAGAGAGATTAAGTTACTTATAGAAAAGTTACTGAATGACAGAAACAGGAAAGCATCTCTCCAAACCGCAAGACCACAATGTAAAATTCAGCAGGGGCCCTAAGACTTGGACTACAAGTACAGCCTGTGTAAACGTGTGCTGCCAGAGCAGGATATTCTTCAGTCAAACCACAACCCTCAAAGGACCGTACAACTCCTTACTGCAGGTAAAAGTCTGGAGTATCACCAGCTTAATCAACCAGGTCATGATAGGATGAAACCAGAGTAAATCCACCAAATGCTTTTTTTCTAGAAGGGCACTTCTACTAATATGCTCACCCACTGTAACTTTCCAAATCAATATAAGTACCCAGACATAAAGCTTTTTGTGGCAGGTAGGCTTGCCTTCCAGGTCAGAGACTTAGCAAGGATCAGACCAAAATGAGGGCATTTCTAATGTTTTGGTTATTATTTTACATTATAAAAAATTAGGAAAATGGCCCTCATCCACTAAAGAAAAAACAATTTCAAGCCAAAACAGCAGAACAAGTCCCCTAGGAAAAGGTGGAACAAAGGTCAAAATAATTCCAGTGTGAAACAGTTTGAGGTTTTTATGCAAGAACAATAAAACAAGTAATTCCACAAAACCTGACATAAAATTTACTTATTTCAATGAGTCAAAGCTTTGATTTTTCTTTCCAGTTCAATCCGTTCACACCATTTGAAAACATAAATCTGTGTTCCACCCTTTAGGGATGCACAGTCATATATTAGGAAAATATGCTGTAATGTTCTCTACTGTATGCTTCCGGTGCAGCAGTCAGGCCTTTTGTGGTACTTTATCTCTAGCATAACTACAGCCCTTGATAGAATTCTGCAGGAGTCCCTGTTAAAAAATAGTGGTAATAAATTTTTTCCCCCAAAACGCACGTAGGAATTCAGTCAGCTCTTTTAAAATTTATGAAAAGAAGCAGTAATTTAAATGTGAGATGGGAGCAATTTTATTCCCATTTCAACTAATGCTAATGTTCGGATTTTAGTTATTAAAATTAATTTGCTTCAATTATATTAAAATCAGTGGAATTGTGTGCTACTGTTTTGATGGATAATAGCAATAAGCACAAAGTATGACATTTGAAACCTTTATTCACTGTAAGCAGGATGCATAAACATAGCCACAAAGGCAAGAATAGAAAAGGAAAAGAAAACTTGTCCCTTCCATAGATGAAAGCAGAAAGCTACACACAAGAAACTGTAATCCAAAAAGTAAACTTCTGTCCACGTTTTAGGTGAATCATGTCCTTTGATACTGATCTCATATTCATGGACTTACCAAATCCTGGCAAGATCCCAAACTTCATCTCCTACAAAGTTCTCTCATGTTCACCTCAGAGCTCATCAAATTCTGCTATGCACTTCCTTTACATAAGGTAAGGCGAAAGAGTCTGTTTTTACCCGCCACTGTCATTGCAAACAGGCAGAAACTTAACTTCCCAGCTAAACGTATGGGTAGGATTGCAGAGCAATACTTGGAAAAAATGTCTTCATCAACTTGGTAATCTTTAAAGGAGCTCTGATTGATCTTATTTACAAAAAGGCTCACAGGGACCTCATTTTACTTAAGATTGGAAAGCATGTAATAGGAGACCATAAAGCTAATGGAGATGAAATTCTTCAATTTTGTGATCGATGACAAACTACTTTACATTTATCACAAATTACTGTTTTTCTTTGAGGTGATTCTAAGCCCTTTATCTTCTAGATTTGCTTTCCTTTCTTTTTTTAATATTTTTATTGAATAATTAGAAAATCTTCAATAGATCAACAGAAAAGAAATAAGCTGGTAAAGTATTTGTGCATTCAGGCAAATCCAACTGAAAACTGAAACCCCTCCTTGTGGATGCAATGATCCTTTTCAGTTCTGACATGGAACAGAACTGAACATATAGGAAAGACCTGCCACAGACCTAGTTAGCCCTGAGAAGACACTTTATTCAGTGAGAGCTATAATACAACATCAGGCACAGACTGTTTGAGGAGGATGATATTACGGGCCAAGTAGTTGCATCATCTGTAGCATTCCATCTTGCTATCTTTTGATAGCAGCAGCAGCACCCATAGAAATCCACATTACCCTAAGGTAGGAACAGACACCTACAGACTTCAGTGGGAAAATGATCACAGATCTTATTAAAATACTTGCAACGGGTTTTACATGACTCAGAAGATCTCAGCCCTATAGTCTCAGGGTGCTACACCAAAGGCACAGCCATGGTTATATGCATCCTCACAGTTCGTCATCCATCCAGACTGAGCAGCAATTTCTCAGCCTCCCAATGCTCCAGTAGAAATCACAGCAGTTCACTGAGCACAGTGCAGCTCTTCATCATTGACTTTGAATAATGTGAAGAATAAACCCCAGGATCATTGGATTCAAAGGCAGGAATGTTCACTATCTACAACTCAAGAGCCTCTTGAGTTGCAGAGACACAGACCCAAATTGTGACAGTTCAGTTTACCCAACTACTTACACAGCCTTGAAAGAATGCACAGTACTTAAAATACACAGGGTATGACACCAGTTGGAAAGTTTTCACTGGAAGACAACAAAACAGGAATAAACTTAGATTGCCTGAATAACTGAGAACTTGCTCTTGTATGTTTTAATACACCTGCAAGCCAAGAAAGCCTTTAGCCAAGGTAGTACTCCAGAAATTAGTTTCAGAGCTTGGCATTCATTAACTGAATTGTAGTATTTTAGTTTAAAACAGTGTTTAAATATGCAGGTTGTTCCTAAGCTACATTAGTCCCTTAGTCTCTAAAGCTGAGAAAAGATCTGCTAGAATGTAAGCATCCCCTTTGAAATGATCATTTATTGCACAAGGGGTTTCAGGCATGATAAATCATTCCAGTCCTTAAGTTCACATTTACCTCTATTTTTTGTTGCCCTTCTTCATGGTAGCCTTAGAAGAGTTCTCTTTAGGGCTCCAGTATTATACTGTAAACTAATGCAGGCCTTTGCTAGCATTTTCATTTACTTCTAGTGTGAGTTATGGACCCCTTCAGTGATACTGAATGGCCAAATGATACTAGGTCAAAGAGAGTTTGCCAAAAGCTAATGCATACCATATGCTAGGCTGCATACAAAACTTATCTGCTATCATTCTTCCACCATACTACTACAACTTTTTTTTTTTCTTCTTCCACCTTTGGAGAGGACAAGACAGTCAATAATACTGTGGGGGATTCATCACACAATAGGCGGGCCTTTTTCAAGCAAGGAGCTTGCTAATGAAAGTATTGCAGAATGATCTGTACGTTTTAATGGACCTTGAACAAAGATTTGAGCTTTCCTTTTTTTTTTTTTTTCTTTTAAACACCACATGAATTTTTATTAGTATATTACTCCAGACTTGTTTTGAATACTTGGGAGTCACCTTCTTTGTTGGAGCCTGCATAATGGCAGAAAGGGCAAAGTGGAGTGGAATGAATAAATAAGGAAAGATTACATTGTATCTTTCAAGGACAGGAACTACAAACAAAGTTTTGGGGGTTGTTAGTTTTGGTCTCAAACCCCCCCCCCAGTTTTTAACTTTTTTTTAGCTTTTTTTTTTAAACTTGTCAACACCTCATGCACTATTATGCGTGGAAAACATCTGTCATACTTTGGGACTAGTGATTCATTTATTTTTTTATATAAGATCACAGTTTGTTGTCAACCATAAGCAGTCTTGATAATTCAAGCTTTAAATTAAGTTTGCCTAAGGGTACCAAATAAGAGCTAATGCCAACTTAATTACAGATGTGATTAAACATTTAACCTTATCACATTAAGTAAAGCCTATCCCACGTTCTTGAGTTCAGCTGGCAACAGTCAGACAGGTGAAAAAATACACTCCTTGAGCATAAAGCCCAATATATCCCAAAAGAATAAGGGGTTTATGCAAACAATAGTCAAGCTATAGCACTGATACAGTCTACAAGTGTGTAACTTTGCCCCTTTGCATATGGAAGGTTCATGTAGAAAGAGTCGACCTAAAATGCCAAAGTGCTGAGCACCCATGGCTACCACCGATGCATATGTAGAGTAAGATCCACAGCATCCTATAGAATTAACTCCTGAGATCACGGGCAGGTAAGGCTCAGAGCTAAGCAATGATCTGCACCCTGACTTAAAAAATTCTTCAACAGGAGGAAATATTAGAAAAGGCAATTCACTTTCAAGAGCATGTTGCACTTTTGGAGCCTGATGGGATCTCAGGATCAGGGAAGAAGAAGGAGGAAGTACACAAGGAAGTGGTTCAGCTTTTTAAATAATAATCCAGATCGCTAACATCCCGGCTGTCTCCATGACAACTGTGCTGGATTGCTTTTGAATGCAATTGTGGATTGCCAGTTTTTAACCCTCATGAATAACAGGGCATTGGAGAAGCCCACTTATGTGGTTTCAAATCTGGTTTTCAACAGGAAAGTGATTCAGCGCACATGTACTTTTACAAAATAGTATAAAAAATATTTATTTATTTATTATTTGAACCAATCAATGCAGAAGAGGTACTCCCAAAATGCTGAAATAAAACATTTTTCTGCAGAACAACCAGCACTCAAACATGATAATGCCAGTAAATATGGGCTTAATTGTAACTTTTCCAAGAGTTTTTACAAAGTCATTTCTCAGTCACCTGCAAAAGCAGCAATTCCCCAAGAATTAAATTCAAATTTATAAACCCCACATATTAGACACAAACAATATAGGAGATATCAACTGTACAAAGGTCAAACTACAGTATAGTTGCCATATAGCCACAAACAAATCCAAGCAGCCTAAGTTTCTACCAGCAGTTAGTACAGTAGCCTTGTGTTGTAGTAACAACAGGAGTCCAGGAAATTTTGGCCCATATTAATGCAAGCATCCACCTGTATGCATCCAATTAAGTAATCAAGGTCACCTAGTCCCCAGTACCGAGTTGTTCTGTTCAGCCCTCAAAGTCCTGGTAAGGAAAGGAAGAAAAAACAGCAAAGGACCCTCTCACCCCTCCGGAGTACTAGGTAGAAAAGACAGTTTTGGCTAGGCACCATCCTGCCTTTGCAGCCTAAATTAAATTCAATACTTCTCTAAGCACATAGAGCAGTCCTGGAAGTGAAGGCAAACCCAAGACAAGTAAAATGAATACAGGAGAGACAAGGAGAAAATGCTTGCCTGACACACAAGATCAGATGAGCATATCAGGCAGGCAGACATCATGAGATGCAGAAATGAAGTCTAGGCATGCTGTGCTTTCTGGCAGCAGAAAAAGGACATTTTCCTCAATCAGTGCAGAAGTACAGCCAGGCGTTGCTCCTCGGGATTGTCCTGTAACCACCAGGCTGAATTCTACAACACATGGATCACTCAATACTATATTGTTCAAAGATCCACAACACCACACCTGCATATAGCACAGGAAGGGAAAGCTAGCCCAAATAAGGCATCCCTTAATAAAAAGAATACCCACGTATTATTAAAAATTGCAATGTCGGACCATGTCACCAATAAAAGACACATTTCTTTCTTTGTACATGGCAACAAATGGTAGCAATCTTAAAAAAAAAAATCTATTGATTTAATCTCCAGAATCTTTTTTCAAGCCAACATGCAGTTTAGATCTATGAATTTTATTTTTAAATAAATACAGGAATTTTAGTTATCCTATTATTTCTAAACACCAGTTATTTTTGTCCTACACCATTTCGATTCCAGTACAGCTCAACTGAGTTCAACAGTATTACCGTTAATTTACATTAGTATAAATTGAAGAATAATCAGGCCTGGAAGACTGATATGAAAAAATTAGATGTGCAGCTGTGGTTTTTAAGATAATACTTGCTGAATTAAACCAGACAACAGTACAGGGTAAACGTGTTCTGTCACCCTGGCTATGTTAATATGTTCCCTTGATTGCAATATACATACTAAAATGTAAACTACCGTAACAGAACAGATTAAAATGTGAAGTTGTGAAAAGGTCCACAGATATTAAATAGCGTAAGTGCATTTTTAATTGTTGTATTTGTTGCAGGAGGGTTAAATCAGAAACCTATCACTCATTTCAAGCTACAAGTGATGGAGCCACAAAAAAAGTAACAGAAAAAAAAACCCAAAGACTGTAACACAGTAAACTCTTGAAGCTGAAGAGCACATTTTACTGTTTCTTTTTTAAATACATATTCAGATATTTTAGTAAGTGCATGTCAAATGCTAACAGTTTCTGAGCATATTTGATGATACGTTACTTAGCCATTGGCACACCTAGCTGAAGAGGGCAGTAGATTCTCCGTGAGAGGAAGACTTTAAGGTTAGAGCTAGATTTGACAAAATTCCCACAGGAGGGATCCCTCCCCTAAAACAAGATCTACTAACTTTGCCATCAAGTTTGTTGCTGGAGCCTGCTTCCTTTCACTTCAGGGACTGATTTAATGCTTTTCTAAATATGTGGTGGCAAGAAATGGGTGACCGCTAGAATAACATTCATTGTGGCAAGTAGTGCTCAGGCACATGTATAGCAGAAACCAGCCACAAGTCAGAGCAAGTATATCAGCAATGTGTCAGTCCTTGCTTTGCTCTGGCCATGTGCTAGCTATTGGAAATCTCCTTTGCAATTGAACATTTTCTCCTTTAGGAAAGTAGTCCAGTTTTATCCCTTTAACTGCCAAAAAGAACTAGTATCAAGCTTCTAATTTGACAGATTCTCATTTTAGCAATTCATTGAGCATCTCTCTTCCTTGGTTTCATGGAAATAGAGTTGGGCTTTTTCTGACCCATGAACACAATCAAGATTTATAGCTATCCATCTTAACTTGGTCTTGACATTGATGGGAATTTCCTGATTTCACTCCACTGATGTCAACATTTCTGCAGCCATTTAAAAATCAGGTAGGGATCTGTCAGACATAGTAACAGACTCCTGGTTTGCTTCAGCAGTGTAAACCAGACTCAAATAAGAGTCCATTATTTTGCATCATAATTTATGATTTCATCAATGTAAGAGGCCATTATCAGAAAACTCATAGACCATGATGTGGGCTGTGGTACATGTTAATGTTGCGGTAATTCTGTCATGATTATTTTATTAAGTGCATATTAGCACCAGTCAAGTTTACCTTGCAGTCAGTCATCTGGGGCAAAAGGGGAGAATATAGCAAAGATTAAAACACTCTATAAGCATCTTGTCAACCTTAACAAACTGTGATTAGCAAAACTGCCTTTTCTTGCTTCAGAGGTGTCAGAATTTATGCTTGTCCTGGTTTCAGCTGGGATAGAGTTAAGTGTCTTCCTACTAGCTGGTACAGTGCTGTGTTTTGAGTTCAGTATGA
>JANZLQ010000002.1:32339978-32364811 GCA_026212715.1 Elanus axillaris | reverse complement strand
GATTTGGGGTCTTTTTTTTTTTTGGGGGGGGGTTGTTTGCGGGGTTTTTTTATAGTGTACCTGGTTTTACCTACTGGAGAATGTCCTGCATTCCAAGACAGCCACATGTGGGTCTGACAAATGGCACAACTGGATTTGTTGCTGCTGTTCACAATAATCAAGGTCAGAATTTACTGAACAGACGTGCAAAATGTACTACTCCTCCTAGATAGATACAGGCCTACAAAAGCATGCATGGTGCTTCATAGCCTGGGACTACAGGTTATCACTAGCACATATCTCTGGCAAGCAGGGCCTGCAGTTCTATGCTCTTCATAAAGCTGTTGCTCATCAGAGTGGTATAGGAAAATTGCTACATGGAGACACTTCTGCTTTCTTTCCATTTAAGCTGTAGTAATGAATGTAATTACAAAAAGTTAAGTTCACTGTTCTTCTAGAAGTGGTAATTTTTAAAGAATAACTTTACAAAGTTTATTCCCTTCTGTAGTTCACTATTCCCTCTCTTTCCTAATGATATTCCACCGAGACTCAAGAAAGGTAGGATTCAAAGTTGTTGGAGTGATAGATTTAAATGTCCAGTAGCTTGCAGATTCTAAAAATATAGACATGGTTCCCAAACACTGCTGAAATGGGAGGATTACCTTGCTTTTCAGGAGATTCACTCAGCATTTCACCTTATTCCTAGAAGGCTTAAAAGCATTAGGTCTTAACACTGTATCATCATTAGGCATGGAACAGTGAATTTTTTTAAGGTTGCTATCAGTTACCTTCCCCTCCTTCTTAGAAATGTGAAGTTATGTTCATTAACAATGTGACTTAGACAAATTCACTTGAAGCATTACAAGACAAGTCAACATGGAGTTTAAAGTGGGCCCAACACTGATATTAGAGAGGGTGTTCCCTGAGAAAGGCTGCTGGACAGGCACACTCTGTACACTGTAGTAGAGCATGAAGAAATCAAATTCACTATTGATAGAAGTAACTTAATTTACATTCTAAAGTGTTCAGTCTGAACATATAGTAAGTGTAATTGAACTAATGGGAGGTGGCTGCAAGGAACACGAGAATAATCACAGACTAATTTAAAAAAAGCTGCCAGCACTCCTGTGAAGAATACAACGGTCTTATACTAAGATACATAACTGACATAGGAGAACGAAAAACTATGAAAACTAATGAATAGGTGATATGATTTCCAGGAAATTCCCCAAACCATTTTCTCCTTTATATCCTAGTCCAGCTTTCCTTAGAATACTTCGTCTAAAAAGAAGTTAAATGCAGTAAGACAGAAGTACAAGGGTTATAGCTTGGCTTATTAGGAAATTGGAGTAGAAAGGGAAACAGTGCCCAGTATAGACAACATAAAACATAGAACTCAGAAATTTCTAGGACCTTAATCAGCAGAGAGATTTACACTGCCACAAAATTCTTTCACTTGTTTCACTGAATTCTTTCTCATTCAAAAGCAATTACAGCAAAAGAACCAAAAATAAGATACAAAGAACAGTTAACTTTTTTTTTTAAATGCATTGGTGCACTGGGATGCAAAGCAGCCAGTCAAGCTGTAAGCAAGAGCAGTGCTAAGCAAGAAGGCAAAAACATTTACTTTGGAATAAATGACCCTTTTAAATTGCCCATCTTTCAAGAAACTTTAAGGATGACAAATTCTCCAATAGCATATTCCTTTATTATCCTTGCCCTTGTTAATTCTTCAGAAATACCCTACAAGACAGAAGGTTGTCAGATGAGCCAAAAACTAATGGCAGACAGCTCTATTGTGCAAGTCATCTGATGCGCTACTGCCATCCATTCTGGATCTGCTCAACAAAAAAAAAAAAAAAAAAAAAAAAAAACCACACATGGGGGGTGTAGCCATTCCAATAACATAAATGTAGACATGAGCATTTATTGCATCTTGTAGGGAAGGGAAGGAACAAGAGAGCTGAGCACAAATACTAGTATTGCTGCCTCTAAGTGCCAGACCACTCATACCCAGATAAACATGGCACAGTCTTGAGTCATTGACTTTCAGCCTGCTTGGCTGAGTCAGTTCATTATCACAGTTTACTTGAGTACCTAATAACATTGCAGCATTTATGAAAGGTACCATGCACTTACACTTCCCATGGAAGTACATTTTTTTCATCCAAGAAAAGGCTATGTTACAAAGTCTTATGATAACATGAATGCAAATAAATCTTTTACAATTTGAGCAGGAAAAAATATGTAGGTAATTTTATCAGGCTTTTTTTTTTTTTAAGATTTTCTTTGAGAAATAAGGTGCAGTGATATTTTGAATGTGTTGGCCAATTGAGTGGGTTTGCAAAATAAAGACAGATGGCAATGGATTACCCAAATGTTTCATTGTGGGAAGTCAGCCATCTGCTGTGCCTCCAACATGATTGTTTCTCAGATCCTACCCCGCTCAATTCCCCTACAGCTCACATACCACCTGCTGCCCTACTATGGGGCTATATGGTATGAAGATGAGTGTTGTGGGTGACCACTGTTCTATCATCTATGGGAACAGAAGAGAATAGTGTGGGAAATACTATTCATACAGTTTTCAGGATGATGTGGGAGTATTAGTGGTCAAGTCCCATTTGCTTTGAAGTCACTGGAAGTCATTGGCGTGACTTTGAAATCACCGACTGGAAAAAATTCTTGGTGCCCTCGGTGATTTCTGATTTTTTCCAAGCATGAGGCAGATAAGGTCAACAGCAACTCAGAATTGTCTAGAAGCCCTAGTGTCCCTGGTTCTTCACTCACAAAGTGATGCCAAACTGGAACTAGATTAAAGGGAAAGCATAAAACTACAGCCTGTGCCCGGCTAAGATACAAAGGAGTGCAAATCACAGTGGTAATGAAAAAAAACTTTCCAGGATGTCCATCACTCAAAAGGCAGCTAACACATCCACTGTCTAGGAGAAGAAACTCCCAGGCAATGCCATTTTGGGAACCAAAATCTTTGTTGCTACTCTAAAGCAGCCCCTTTAAACAAATTTATTTTCAAGAATAATGAATATTGGAGTATCAGTTCACATATCTGGTTCTCTTCCACTGCAGCACCAAAGAGGTTAATTTCCAGGGCTGACTGATGGTGTAACTCAGATAAAACTTTGAAGTGGACTGTTCTTCCCACCCTCCTTTCCTTTAAATAGACAGACCAAAACACAGGAAAAATTCCCAGTCTCTAAAGCCACATTTTATTACAAAATACAAAAATAATAAAGTAGAAGATAAGTCCTTAAATATAAAGAAGTCTCAGGTCTGCTGAGGGAGACAAAGTAAGTAAAAGGCTCAGAAACAACCCCCTCCAACAGCACCAGGAAGGATGGCAAGTCCCTCCTGTCTTGCTTTGCAGCACAGCTTCCCTCCACGTGTTGCTTTAGGTTGGCTTTCTGACCTGAGTGGATACCCAAGTCCCTCCCAGGTATTACGGTCTCTCCTTCCAGCAGACTCCCTGCATGACACCACTGTCCCTCCAGCCCGCCCACCTGACCCGTCACCTTTCCCAGAGCTTCCCTTCCCTCCTTCCCCAGGGTGACCCACAGCACAGTCCACAGGAACAGCAAATGCAAGTATTTTCTCTCACTGCCAGATGCACCCTCTCCAAAAAGCCACTTATGGCTTAGTGAGCTGTGAACCAACCACTAAACCATTAGTCTGAGACAAATTTATATATATTGCTGCAAGAGCATGACAAACAGACTTCTTTCTTCCCTTCCCCTCAAGACTGCATCCATTTACATCCTTATTGCATCCTTACCTGCTTGATTTTTTCCCAATTTTTCCACAAAAGCTCGCATTGCCAACTCACTGCAGCAACTCTGTGCTTTGCCAAAGCTGCTGCAGCCAGAGTTAAGTTCTTGGCTCTTGGCATGTTCTGGTGACGCTTTATTTTTAGACCGCCATTCATTTCTCACCTGCTTTCCATAGCCATAATAGGCCACACTCAGGCATGTTCAATTTCTTCCCATAACACTGAATAGTTCACTTATATGCCTTAAAATACTGTGGCTACTTAAAAGTTTTCAGTTTGAGCTGTGAACAAATCACACAGGACATTGTTCCTCATGTCCTTGTCTTTTGCCATCTCCAAGTTACAGCAATGAACAAGTGATGAGCCCAGAGAGGTTGAGGGAAGGTGGTATTGCTACTCTGCAAGCCAGGGTTCTGTAAAACACAGCCTGCCATCCAACAGAGCTTCATGGAATAATGGCATTAGTCTATTTTTGTATCTGTACAGATAAGCTCAGGCAGTTTACATCTTCTTCATAGCACTAGCATTTCTACACTGTAGATGCAGTCTCAGCTTCAGAAAAAACTCACAGATACTGGTACCCCATTCTCTGTTTTTCTTCCTTTTATTCACATGTAATAATGAAGGTGGAAAGTAGCTGTCAAATGCAATAGGAAATCAGGAAAAACAGCCTTACATTTCAATTACTTTTACATATCATTAGGACTGCTTTGCAAACATCTCTTTTGCAACTTCAGGAAACCATTTAAATCACCACCTTCCAAGAGCACTAATTCAGACATTCCTACAGCCAGGTATCCCTAGCATGACCATCTTTGTGTTAAACCACTGAAATTCTGAGTGATGAATTTAGATCAGCTAAGCTATAAATCTATTGTTGCATTAAGTGATTTTTTGTTAAAAAAGAGGAGGCTTGTTTTTCTCGCTTGATATGACTGAGCACTGGGATCCTTTAGTCTAGGTAATTAACATACCAGTATAAATCTATTTTTTGCCAGTCAGTTTCACTCATGATCCCTGTGACACAACATGACAATTAGGATATCTCAGAGTAAAACTGTCAGCCAATTCAAACAAACTTTAAAGAATTACAGATCAATAAGGATGCGTAAGGTGTTGGATTATAAAATGATTTTTTAAACGGAATTCTGAATGTGCAAACATTATTAAAAACAACAGATGTGCCACTATTTTATGCAACACATAAAACATTTTGCCTTTGACAAGATTAATGCAAGGACTGAGACTTTCATACAAGCAAGACCAAAAAGCCTTACTATAAAAATGTCAGCTCCCCTGCAATAACAACAAAATATCTGAAATATTCTATTCTTTGGAAAGAAGAGAACTACTCTGAAGATACTGAACTAACTATTGACTGTTTTGAATGAGATGAGGGGGGAATAGAACATCTTTCCCATGGTGCTTCAAATTTCACTGGCTTGTGCCCTTATGCTCTTTGGTCACACAGGCAAACAGCCACATTCAACTCCTTTGACCTTTCTCAATGGTATCAGAGGCCACATTACCATGTTTTTACCCATGTTGCAGTTAATCAGATGAAATGAAGAGGATTATGAGGTTAATTAGGAGAATAAGGCTCACTGATGGTAACAAGCAACAGATCGCACAGAGCAGGCTGAAGTGGATAAAATATAGTGGCAGCTACTGGCACAGAGTATCCACAATTATTTAAAACAGCTATGGTTGAAGAAAGAGTAAAGTCCAGTCTAGTAAAGAACAAAGTCCACAGACAAAGAGCCTGACCTCAATACTCACATGCCAAAGCCAAAGCCTGGCCCAAAAACAATTCTTGAAAAAGAGCACAAATGACAGCTTTGTTCTGCAAACCTCTTCATAACTTGCAGACACTTCCATTAAATTTCATACTCAAAATTTATAGCCTGAAGTTATCTCAAGGAGAAATTAAAAGTTGCCCAATTTACCATGTGCAGCTCAGCTTTGACTCAGACTCTATTCTTGATCACTACATTATGCAAACTGCTTTATAAAGCTCCATAATCCCCTTAATGCAGCCCACACTGGTTTAAAAATTAAAAATCACTATTGTTTCCATTATCCTTTTAATTGGATAATGGCATGACTAATATAAAATATAAAAGTCAACTATTTAATCACACATAATCATCCTGGTTTACATTTTATTCATGCTAGGTATTTCTAAATTCAGATGTTATATTGTCAATTAACATAAAATGTATAGCTTTCAGATTTTCAGACACACATTACCCCTGAATCAGTAAAATACTGAAAGATGATTGAAATGCATGGTAGGAAAGCAGTGTAAAAATAAATAATTGCATACCAGGCACTAGATGTTCTAAACATTTTGTGTCAGATTGTTTTGATTCCTCTATGCATGTAAGAGAGAGAGAAAACATGACAAGCGTTTGCTCTACTAACAGGGCTTGTTGCATTGGCATCAGCGGCAACACTCTTGGGAAACCAAGAAATTCCTTTCTGCTTCTCTACAAGAAGGTGAAGGAAGAAAAGAACGACAAGACCTTCTACTCAGCAGCACATAAGCATCTGCCTTACTAAGTGATTTGATGAGCTGATTCCTATGCCAAATTGAGCACCATATACTGTTGCAGAAAAAAGGCATCAGACACTGCTCTAGCAATGTTCACTCTTCAAGAGAAATTCTTTCTAGCTGAAGCAATTCCCTCATGCAATAATACATTGATTCTGCAAAGATGTCACCTGGTATTTTATAGTATTTAAGTGACTGACTACATAAATTATTTGGTTAGAGAAAGAACTACATATGCATTGTAGCAGACAATATCAAAACAGTACAAAAATATCCAAGATTAAGGTACACAGGCAGTTCTTTCTGGATTGTCAAAGGATAGGCTAGAAGGTAAGTTCTTGATTAATGCTCAAGTGTCTTGTTGGAGTCATTTTCTGAAGCACCTCAACCAGAGCTGCTCATTAATTTTTAAATAATTCTTAATAAATATTAATTTGCTAATCATTTTGCAGAAAAAACAGTTCTGTGATTTTTCTTCTTTCGTTGTTCTGCTCTGGCAGAAAAAAAAAAAAGCTTTAAGTTGCTGAAAAGTCATGTTTTGACATTTTATAACAGTTTTCTTCATTTAGACTTCAGTATTATAGAATGTTTTTAATCTTTGTTCCAAATGTGAAAGGTCAATATCTCAATGAAATGTCTTGATTAACCTAGTGCATACTTTTTTAGATTCAGTTCACAAACCATTCAAAGGTTTGAACCTTATACCCCTGCACTGAGAAAAGAAGTGTTTTTCTAAAAGCTCTGCTGCTCATTAGACAGAAAAGCTTTTTATTACTTATTCTAGTTCCAGTCCATCTTCATGTTCCCCCTTTAAAGATCCACTTGCCTATTTTCCTCATGGTGAAATATTAATGGATTGCAATTTATGCAAAGGAACTAGTTTAAACAGAACGTTTCAAAGTTACTATAAAATATGGTAAAACACTTGAATGGTAGAGAGAACACTGAATCTATAGAGGACTCGTTTGTTTGGGAGGATAGTCTATGAAACATCTGAAACACTCCAGTATTTCATAAGAGAAAGTTGAGCTTTAAGGGTTAGAATACAGTTTGGAGTAAGGGAAAGAAGTTAATATTTTTCATAATAAAGTAAAAATAAATTACATGCTATTTAAATTGTAAAGCCATTACAGAAAGCAGTAGTTATTCATGTCTATATAACACTGTTATTAGAAAAAAATTAGTAATTGGCTCTGTTATTAGGAATAACTAGTAACTGGCTGAGCTGTAAAATTCCAAAGCAGTCAGATGAAATCAGTCTTCTCCTAAATTAAATAGCTGCCACCTACAAAACAGATACGAAACCACATCAGATGTGTAGAATTGAAGTGTAATCTGAAACAAAACAGGAAGAGGAAAACCAAAACACACTATTAAGAAAAGAAGACTGCTGAAGACCAGAAACGCCAAGGGTCTGCAATAGTTGCCAAACACAGTTTCTAGAGTAGTTAAAAAAGCCCCCCAGTCCATCACACTGAGAAATAAACAAAGCTTAGATGCTGCCCGAACTAAAAGAATCGACTACATAGATGGAGCTGCCATTTAAAAAAAAAAGAAGTTTGATTGAGTTTTGATTGAGTTAAGGTTACCAAAAAAAAATACCAGGTATTTCTAAAAGAAATGGTGGAGGGTTTGGGGGTTGTATTTTTTTTGCAATAATTGCATAGCATGGTACATGTAGTTTGTTTTTGAAAGGTTTTGTACATTTACATGAGAATTGCTTTGTGAAGAAAAGGTTTATCCTTCATCTGTAAGATACTGTAGTTAAAAGCCAGTAATAGCTCCTGCAGATGCTATGAAATTTGTTGTACTTTTCACGCTGTAATTGTGCTGGAAGTCATAGGCTGGTTCCAAGAATTACTATGTGAAATCTACAGGCTGTGTTATGCACTAAGTCAGACAAGATGATCATAATGGTCCCCTTGGTCCTTAAAGCCCACGAGCAGATGGAAATGGCAAAAGCTATGGAGTTTCAGTAGTTCAGATTTCACCCTGACATGAATATGTAACACAGCCTACGCTTACACCACTGTAGAATAGGACGAATGTATAGTAGCCCACATTCTGGTAAGTGAAAACAGGGCTCATACTAGGTGATTATATTCCTGTACAACATCAGCATTGTTTACAAACTAGACCCCAAAGCCAGGATTCTCCTTTCTTTTTTGATCCCAGTACAGAAGGTTTCAGGTATATGTGGACATAAGAGAGCCCAGGTCAGACCCTCTTGTTATGAAGCCATGTCAGTGACCAGTCAGAGCTTCCCATCACACAGAGGTTACAAATGAGCTACTTTCCAACCCTAATCTGCCCTACCCTCTGAACAGACTGAAGGAGGAAAAGGAAATTTTCTTGTGCTTCTGTCTGCACTCATTCATTTCCTCCTCAGTCTGGTGCACTCCCTGCTTCCCAAGTTCCCTGCCAACTGCTGTGATCATCTCTCTTAAAAGGGAGGTGAAATAACTGAACTTTTGAGTTTTTGCAAAGATTGGCTGCTGAACAACCCTCTAGCAATGTCCTCATCGATGCAAAGGCAAAATAGCTTCCACAAAGTATTAAAAAAAACCAAACCAACACACACCCCCCAAAAAAAAAACCACCCAGACCCACTGCAATAGGGTTCCTCTCCTGAAGGTAAATTGCAGAAGCTTGGATGAATATTGACACAGTGCCCAAGAAGGAATAAAAGCCTTCTCTGAGACTGAAACAAATGAGTGTCAGCACCATCATGGCATGAAGGAATATATATAATTCTTTGCTCATATTTCCTCTCTTTCAAGTGGATGGAAGGTGGCCCTCAGCATCCTTAAGTACCTTTGTATACAGCTTCTGTTTGCTCATTTGGTTTTATAGGTATGGTGTTTTTTAAAGCTCTAACGTGTTTTGTAGATGCAATAAATCTAAATAAGTACTCATAAAGACTTCTGCTTCCCCAGGATTACTCCCTTTTACAAGCCTGCATGATCTCTACCAGAATCATTTTACCTTATTTAGTAGCTTTTGTACAATGCTACCATGTAGTGTTGTTTAAGAACTACATATATCATTGACTTCTCCCATCTAAAATATGAAGAGTAAAATCAGCATGGCATTGCCCATGTTGAATCACAGATGGCTTAAAACAGGACCTTGTTGAAAAGACAGCTTTTCTCACAGGTTCTAGGAGTTATTAGAGTATTTTTTAGCTTAACAATAAGGACAGATTCAGCTTTGAGTTTCAGACACTGTGTGTTTGGTAGGTTTTGCTTTTATTTTGTCAAGAGCAATTTAAAAGTACATTTAATTTTTTAAAATTTTACAGTTTACTCCCTAGTAGTTTTCCTTTATTTCTCTTTCTTGCTTTGCAAAGTCTGTTGAAATGAATAATTGAACTGTTTGAGTAAGATATTCAGTAGGGAAAAAATAATGTAGAGTAACACTCACAGTTACTCTAGAAACTGTGAGTAGAACTGTAATTACTCTAAAACTGTAGTTACTCTAGAAACTCATAGGAACAGATCAAAAAATTACTTTGAGTTTGATAAACAAGCACTGAAATCAAGTCTGCCTCAGCACGAAAAATACATGCGAGCTTTTAATAGAAAAGAACTCAGATTTCCCTGTTCATGTAATATAAACTTAATGCCAAAGAGAAAAAAAAAATGATACCATTTCAATGTGAATTAACACCAGACAGCGCTAGCAACTCTTAGTTCACATTTCAAGCATTCTAGGGCTCCTACAAGCTGCTGAACTGGCATTTTTCAAGAGTGATATCACATTAGCAGTCCTGCTGGGAATAGCACCCAGAGCCTACAGGAAATATCTGAAAAGGCACCTAGCAAGTATCTCATCATATCGAGATAAAAAGGAATTTGGGTGGCTTATGCCCAGGACATTCACTGTCAATTCCATGGATTATTTTGGTCTGGGTTTCAGGTTTTGCATAAATTCTTCTGTGCCCTGTGCTTCTTTCCCTCTCTTTCCTTAGCCTGGGGCAGAAGCTGGTACAGTATCTCAGCACTACTCTTCCTCTGGGATTATTCAAGGAATTTACCACACAGTAAATATTCACATCTATCTAAAACATTTCTTACTACGCCCAGCATCAGTAAATACACAGGTCCATCTTGCACCACTCTGGCTTGCTAGCTTTCTAGATGCTCTTTCATTCATACAGGTGCCATAGATGTTCTCAACTCTGGCTCCAGAGCTAAGGAGAAATCTCATTTATTTATGGATACTCCTGAAAGTTTAATTTCACTGTCATTTTTTGGCACTATCTCCCACAAGACATCAGGAGCACATGAAAGCAGTTAAGTGGGGCATGGTGGATTTAGTATGTACTACTGTGTATAACTTTTGTGAAAGCCATTAAAATGCCAACAGAAAAGTCAGTTTCCTATATTATGCCCATGCTAAGGGAGTGCTTCTGTTTCTACTACAGAAAAATGAGAGGAGAAACAGTGCCCAGCTCTCAGACTGGTATTTTGGAAGGGGCCTTTCTTCAACTGAAAATAGAGGACTCTTTTGAAAAGAGCAGATTTTGAAATTAATGTTAGAGTTTTCAGAGCAATAAGGGTTAATTTTTCTATTGATTTTTTAAGTCAAACTGACAGTTTCATGTATTCAGGACAAAGACAATGGTAGAAATAAATATTGTTAATGAAGCT
Source organism: Elanus axillaris (assembly GCA_026212715.1). Taxonomy (NCBI): domain Eukaryota; kingdom Metazoa; phylum Chordata; class Aves; order Accipitriformes; family Accipitridae; genus Elanus; species Elanus axillaris. Next base: position 32,353,842 of record JANZLQ010000002.1, on the reverse strand, counting down.
TATTAGAGTCACCTTTAAGGGCCAGTCATGAATAGACACCATTGTGCTATGCATACAGGGTAGTGAAGTATTCCTGCCCTGAAGATATTCTGTAAAGAGAAAAAATAGAAAGACATGAGTTGACTTTGACAAACATCAGCTTTCTCAGGTGCAGGGAGGAGTTAGTACAGATCTGATAAAGGAATGAGGTGGGGAGGGGGGGAAACAACAGGAAGATCTAAGAGAAACAGAACTGAAGAGCTGGTGGTATGAAGTGAAAAATATTAAGGCAATACTCAAGCAAACAGTCATGAACTGGGTAAAGTCCTGTCTGAGCTGCAGGAGGCCCTGTGGTTGCTTCTGCTACTGCTCCTCCTAGCTCTGGTCTGGTGGGCTTTCCTCTGAGCAACTACAACAACAACAACAAAGAGGAGTGAAAGGAGCGCAACACAGCCTCCTATCCTATGCTTGATGAAAACACCAAATGCAGTTCCTCTGTAGTTTATAAGGTATCTCTACTAGTCAGAGACTCCAAGTAGTATGAGCAGATTTCAAAGAAACAGCTTGGCTGGCTTCTGTACAGAACTGCAATTGCCCAAGCTCTCCATTCAAAAGGAGAAAGGATTCCTCCTACTTTTCCAGGCACAATTCAGGACAAATAATTCAAAAAATATACATACTTTACGAATCAAAATGATCCTTCTCCTTCAATGGATCCCTAAAGCACCTATACACTGAGTGCAGAAACCTCTCCTCATTCCAAGGGTGGATGTGTTTGCAGGCAGGTGAAGTCTCAGCAACTTGCTAATGCAGTAAATTATACAGTGGAAAAAAAAAATGAGGGTGACAGCATCCAGCTGTAGCAGCAGGCACACAAAATGTAGGTAAACAGTTTAATTACCCAAATATTGTCAGCTCCACAGAGAAACTGATGAAAGATTAAATTTCCTTTTTAATCCCCTTACATTTCTCCCACGTGAACATTTGCATCCCAGAAGTACAACTCTATTGTTAAGTTAAATAAACACAGTCTGACCATTCCTCCTCAGCTTCACTTCCCTTCAAATCAACCTTACACCATCTCTAGCCTTTCTCCTTATCTTTTGGATGAACAAATGTGTCAGATCTCCTTTTTCTGGTATGCAGTCAAGTCAGGGGGAAATCATTCTCTGTGGAAGCTCTTCACAGCTCACAAATAGGAGCTTAAGGCTTAAAAAATCATACATCCTCCAAAATGCAGAAGTGCCACATGACCTGTGGCAGCCACAGGCTTTGATTTGGTTTCGGTTATAACAGTAACAGCAAGGCTTCTAGCAACTTCAGCTGAAACACAATTATTTCCGCTGCCTTGCTCCTCCCAAGCTACTACCACCTCTGAGAGGTCCGTTCCTTGTACATCTTGCCATTTGCTATAGTCGTTTCCCATGGTCCTATCAAACAGCAGCAGGTTGCAGGCTGTAAGCAGAGCCAATTGTTCAGAAGAAACAAGGTTTATGGAAAAGTTTCTGCCAAGCTGAAGAAGCAGATTTTACTGTTCAAATGGCAATTGCAGCAATCTTTAAAGAGAAGTTGTTGACAAGCTTTAGGCAAAGTAAAAACAGACAGAAGCAAGCAATTAATTTATAATTTACCCCTTTAAGGAACAGTGTATAGGTAATGGCCCATTGTAAGCTTGAATAATACTGAAGCTGCAAGCAACATGGTATAATTTTAACATTCTACAGGCTTTTTAAATCAATCTTACTGATGTTCTTCACATCCATAAAGCTCAAAAGAACGGGTTTACTAAACTTAAGGAAAATGTAAGATCTCATTTTGCGCCTTTCAGTTTCTTCATTATGTTTCCATAATGTCATCAGTGTAATATATTTCACCCTTTTGCCTTTGTTTTAGCATTCATTTTTTGATTCTGCTGTGATTATATCTGGTTCTTTGAAGCAATGAGATGAGTTATGAATACTGCTTTAACTGCAGTACCACATCCAGGAGAGGAGCATGATGTGCTGAGAGGAAAAAAAAAATTATCTGCTTTAGGACTGGGAAGTCAACACTAAGAAGCAGAATATCTTACCACCTGACATACTGGCCTAAAGGAGTTGTGGGACATTAACAGTTGGAGCAACAGGTGGAACCGGTAGAAATGGCTATAAGATCCACATGGCTTTGAGTGAAGACTTTAGCCAAAGATTTGCCAATTTAGCAACAGGTTACACTCTGGTGAAGTCTGCAGTATAAAATGAGATCCAGAGAACTGCCTTATCTCTAGGACAGAGAGGCCAAAGAATCTATTACATCCACAAACCCCAAACATTGGGGCAGAGCTATTGAATAGCCACATGGCTGTATGGCTGTTCCTGTAACAGTGTCAGGAGCCTGCTGACTACCTCTGGACAAAGACTGCAAGATAAAGTTTATTTAAGCCAGTTCTTCCACAGAAGATAGGTGATGTTCTAGTCCAAGAAGCATAGGGTGGATCAGCAAGCTGTAACGGGCAAGATCAATATTGCATGTTCTTCTGAGCCACCTTCTCACTCTGTAGTTGACAGTTTTAACTATGCTATCCGAGGTGGAACAGCTCCACTGAAGGCACTTAGATATATTGCTTATGAATGGCTCATTCAAAAAAGCAAAGTCCAAATCCCTACTCCAAATCAGGCAGAAAAGAGTCAACATTTTAAATTCCTTAAGCTACTGGGCTATGGAGCAGTGAAGGAAAAGCTTTGGAAAGAGACTTTGCCAAAGTGTTTTCCCACCTAGCTTTGAAAGACAAGAGGTTTCTTACTGTGCCAGGGCTCATCCTGCGTCCTCATGTCTTCTTTCCACATGCCACCCTCCTCTCTCAAAACCAAGAGGGATCACTGCACAAGAGCTGAGATCTAATTAAGAAAAGAAACAAAGTTTAAGAACTGAAATATATTGCATCTTGTCATAGTTTTCTGCATGAATGGAATATTAGAATCATTTTGAATTTCCTTGCAATAGATACAATAACAAAGGGAAAGAAACAGAAACAAAACAAATGAAGATGCACACACAGGGAATTGTTGATCTGATGGATTTTGTATTACTTGAAAAGTTTGTGGTTTACCTGCAAAGTTTTCAAAGTCATCACTAAGCATCTTAAATGAAATTATTCAGAAGCTGTTTGTAACCACATGCTTGCCCTCAATCTGCCTCATCTTAGTTTATAATTCCTTTGGGAGAATGGCACTTTTTTTAAAAAAAAAAAAAAAAAAAAAGCAGAAAACAGTGGCTTGGAATCTTGCCACTTTTTTATTAAAAATTAGTATCTACACCCAACTAGTTGTGTGCAGACAAAAAACAAAATCTGTGAATACATAATTTGAAGCACAACAGCATGCAAATATATTCAACAATTCATCTTCCTTAAGCCGCCTAAGGAAAAAGTCACACTAAACAAAAAGTGTGTGAAGTACTCCAAATGCATCCTGCTATGTTTGCAGTGATCACTTAAAAAAAAGCGTAAAGGATGAGAATTAGATTACCCATTTCATAATGACTTTGTAAAACAGTGATCCAAAAAGATTGAAACACATTTAGACATTCACCATCAGTGCTGCTTACAACAGCTTGAGCAGCAACTGCCTTACCCACCCATTTCTCCAGGACCCTGTACATTAATCCATGTAGCCCAACCATGAAAGGTAGGAATGAACACCTAGAGGAAGGAAGAAAAAGGCAGGAACTGTTTAGCCTAGCAAAAAAAGGTCACAGGTAACTACAGCCTAACAAACTACAGATAAAATACTAAACCTCTAAATGCACATTTGAATAATTTAAGTCATCCAGATCTTCAAGTTAATTTGCTTCCATGTAATTATAAATTAATAAGATTAACTGGTAGATTTTTCTCATTGCTTAATGAGTTTTAAAGAAAGATCATGAACCTTTGAAGTTTTATTTTCTTTGCTAAGTCAGGTATTTAGTCTATTTTTCAATAGATAGTAAAATATGTAGAATTATAAGCTTTCCATATTAGGCAATTAACAATTTTATAGATCAGCCTCTTTTGTACTAGAAGCACACAAGCATAGCCCAGTGTCTTTGGTGTAACACACACTTATCAAGATTAAAAAAAAAACCAAAACAAACACATAGACATTTCCAAATTACTAGGTGCCAAGAACTAGTGCCTATCAAAGCTCAATTAGAAAACCAAGCTTTGGATAAGCCTTAATGAAAGTTGTTTATATCCTGTTCAAGCTTTTTACTTGCTCTCAGGACTCCAACTGTTGCATAACTTTTATATACCTGTCACCTTTCATAAGTAACCAGGTAAGTCCTCAGAGACCTAAGCAGCAATGTTCAAATGTGTGCCGCATCCACGCTCTGATAATGAGGAAGGAAATCCAAAAATGACCAAAATCAGGTAACTCCTATCACTTTCTACTGTGGCTTATCATATGGTAATGAAATGTTCCCAAAACTTCACCGGAACTGTTCTTATTTAATCAAAATGCATTACAGTTCCCAAGACATAAGTATTCAGCACACATTTTCAAGAAATCTTTCTCGTTTAAGGCAGGTGTTTGTAAGAATGTTTTTCATTTGGATAAAGGTCACTAGATACAGTTGGACAGGTCATTCTGTGCCACACAGCAAATTGTTTCTTTGACTCCATACAAGATTTAATATCATGTGAATCAAAGCATAACATGCTTTTTGTTTGCTTACAAAGAGCTTTATCACAAGCACACGCCAGTGATTACTAGTAGAACAGATCGTAACTACAGCGAGACAGACAAACCTCTTTGTCCTAGGAGCTCCAGGCAGTGGGTAGCATCTACTAAGTAGTCATAGCATAGGAAAGAAAAGGAATGACTTTGACCATAATAGTAGGATGTCCTTTCTCTTTTGCTCATAGCATCACTTCTGCTTTTGGCCCTCAAGGCCTCTTCCCAGTTCCCTGCCTTAGTAACCAGAGACGAAAACAGAAGTACTCAACTGCCAGGGTACATGTTTTAACCAACATTTCCCCTTCCGCCACCATTCCATGGCTCTAAACCAAAGAACACCATTCACCATTGGGACAGCCAGGTCGGTACATGACACAGGTGAAAGAACCAGGCACGACATTCTGCTTGCTTGCTTCGTGACCTTAATGTACAAGTTTAGTTAGCCCTGTGAGCCACAGAAGCATAGTAAGTTAGGCCCATAAAATGTAAACAGATTTCATGTGTGCCTGGATATTTTCCAGTCTGAATTTAGGGCAAAAGATGTATTTAATACTCCAGAAGAAACTCTATACTCTGGCTTTTACTGTTGGGATTGCACTGGAAGACTGGCTTTGAACAAAGGACAGTCCGTGCTGCTTTTCTACAATATCTCAACACTATCATCTGTTTCCATGAAGCTATCTTGATTTTTCTTATCTTTATTGGGTGGTTACATGGAGGGTAAGACATTTCTCTCCCATATCCTCTATCTGACCAGTTTGAAATGTATTCATCTGAACAGCATCAAACAAATGAGTAAAACTCACAGCAGTGATATTTGTGGTGTCAGAGGAAGCACACAGGACATCAGAACTTGATATAACATCTCCTGACAGTTGTGGCTGATTAAATGCTTAACCTCTCAAATTTTTTGCAGTTGACGCAAAATGAACATGAGAACCTTACTAACAAAGGCAAAAGACAGAACTCATCCCCTGATACTGCTGATGAGGTAAAAACGTTTAAGCTTCCATGATCATTTACTACCATTTTTATCCTGCCTCAGTCTTCCACACCCACCAAAAACCCCTGTGCTGTTAGCACACCTTGTGAAAATTCCAGGGAAAACACACTAGTAGAGGAGGCTAAGTCCATCCATACAGAAATGCCACAACCCTAGACATAGTCTTTGAAGTGTTATCAAGCCCTTTATCAAAATGCTTTAACATTTGGGTTAGATATTAGAAAGAACTGAAATATAACTGCAAGAGAAGGCTTTCTAGGTCTTGCCAGATAAATACAGCAGGACCTGTTGTCGGCAGCTGCAAATCCCATACAGGTAGCTGCATTCTCTTCATTTTAGAACCCATAACTGTGAACACCAAGTGCCTGTTGTGAAGCTGAAGGCACAGAGGTCTTCACAAGCAGAAAGCTGAAAGACACCTGCTTTGACTACAACTAAGTGCAATAGAGCTGAAAGCCATGCCAGTACACAAACAAGGAAATGGTTTATAGCAGGATGGCACACAGAGTCTTAGGAGCTAATTGGCCATAAATCATTTAATCACAAAAAAAAACCCAGACAGCAGAATAGACTCTTAGTTTGGATCAGTTTTGCAAAAGACAGTAATAATAATCCTATTATTTCATTAGCGGTGCTCTTTAATGCAATTGTATTCAATTTCAAGGTCTTACATTCACAAAGTATTCTAGAAGTCTCAGCTACGCTCAGTCTTCAGACATTTCATCTCAGACATTTTACAAGCATTCACTGATCTAAATTCCATTTGAGTTATTCTTTACAGCATAATGTACTTAAAAGGTATCAAAGTATTAAATATAGTATAACAAACACTGGTATTTAATTCTGTTATATAAAATATTTTCATCTCCATTCAAAAGATAATACAGATAGCAATTATGATAATAGTGCAGATTATACACTACAATACCCATAATTTACCTGCTACAATTTTACCAAGGCAAGCATTCTATAAGTCTCCACACTGCATGTCTATTCACAAATCCACTGTTTGACCTGCTCTGTCTGATGTTAAATGTATTCACACATATTCAAATGAAAACTGAGAAAAATAAGTATATGACCATGGCTACCTATTAGAATGCATGTCTCACAGCAAATATATTAACAGTGAGCTTTTTGTTATTAGTATTACTAGGGCACTATTGAAAAGAGGAACATTGTTAGCCTCACTGTTCTGGACAAGTTCCAAGGCTGGTAATTGCTTTCTGCATACTAGAATCATCTCTGCATTCAGAGTCAAGACCTTAGGTTCCCAAACACTGTAACCTAAAGAAGACTTTCCACCAGCCCACTGGAGGTACTATCACGTGTTAAAGGACTTGCTATATATTACAATAGAAAGCAATGCCACAAGCCACTGTAGTGTATATTGCAGAGATCAGAAGCCTCTAAGTGTGATTTAAAGGTGGCAGTCTGCAATACATTTCTAAAAGGGAAAAAAAAAAAAAAAAGAAGAAAAAAGGCACCTTCACTTCTCACAAACAGCCATCCTTAGAATTTGTACTATTAAACCCAAAGTACACCCACAGAGAAAAGGGCTTGGAAAAAACCATACTATCTTTAATGGCTTGGTAGACATTCATCATACTGGTCTTGTTGATTCCTGTTTTTGATTAGTTTAGCCTCAGCATGCAGGAAGAAAACTAAAGGACAAGAGAAAGAGAGAGATTTCACACTTCTCTTTCAAGATCTCTTGTTAATCTCAGGGCTCTTTTTTTTTTTTTTTGCCTCAGTTTAAAAAAAAAAAACACACACAACAAACTAAGAAGAAAATGTTCTTACTCCACAACACTGTGTAGGCACCAGATCCTGTCAAAATGATGTGCGTCTAGGATTTGTTACAGAAGTTGACACTTCAACAGGTTTTTAAATAAATTTTAAATAAAATAAGCTGGAAAAGGAAGAAAGAGATTGCAGGGAATGGTCCTCAGATAGGTGAATGAGGGCAGCAACACTGAAGATTCCAGAAGATCTAAGTTTCACTTAAGCTAAAGATCCTACATACTATCTCTTTAAGCCAAAAAAAAATCACTACTCAAAGGAAAAACTTCATAAGACTATTTACAGCAGTCCATCCGAGCCATCTACTTGTCAATGTGGGACAGTTTAACGCAGTCCACCTTGCCAAGGATCATCCTAGAAGTCAGGACACCTCTTCTAGAAAGGAAAAGCAACACCATAGCTTAATATACCTAATGCAATTACTAAGCCTCTCTTAGATTCCTGTGTATTTTTAAACAAACTTTTTCCTCCCTGGTATTTGCCAAGATACTTTTATTATTTTTACTGTCTCTTTTTAAAGCTTTTAGAATTCTTAAGTTCACTCGTGTTGACCCACTGGGTTCAAACATCAGACATCTCCTGTAGGTACAGAGCATTAGTTCAGCAGAAAACCATGCTGACCTCTCTGTTTATCTTACTTAGTCAGCCTCAGAAGAAGCAAATCAAAACACTAAGGGAACTCAGTTCCCTCGTCTGTGGAAGGAAGGGAACAACAGAGATATTTTCTGTCATTTTTTTTTCCTTCAGAAAGATCCTCTCCTGCTCCTTCTCAAAGGATCTTGACTATATCCCAGGCAAGGAAGAACAGAAAATATAAAACCATGACCAAAAAAAGGTACCAAACAATTTCTTTGGGAATCAGTGTAAGACATGACCCTCATCTTTTAATGCCTAACACTTCCAAAATTAATTTAGAGATGTGCAGACCATGCCATTTTGAGTAGTAGTACTTGCAGAAAAAAATAAAGCCTCTTTTAGAGTACCCAAACATCTGCAGCCAGTTAAAAAACATAGCAGTACCTATTTTGGGGAACTCTAGCATAGTAAGGAAAATTAAGCACTGTTTTCTAGGTACGCTTCCTGGCTACTGGAACTACACTTCTCAGCAAGAATAGAAGGAATTTACCTAATACGTTGTTGTATATAAGATGATTCAGTGTGCATATTGATTAAAAACTACGCTAGATAGGTCCCATCCATTACAAGAATTATTGATTTTTTCCCTGGTTTGTTTCATTTTCTTCCAACTTTATCAAACAAAGTAAGCTATTATCCAACCAAGACAGCTGCTGCTCAGAGCAGGAACCAGAAAAAAAGCATCTAATTTGGTACTAAGTATTTAGGATGATAACAATCACTGTACTCCCAGCACATCTCACAAAGGGAAAAAAAAAAGTGTGCATGTTGTGGGAGGGGAGAAAATGCACATACTCACTGACTGCCAAAATGCAACATCAGAGCAAGAACCCATAATCATCAAAGCAAAACCAGATGTAAAGTAGCAGTGCAACTATTGTTAAGCTCTTCTTATCTTCACGAGATTGGAAGACACAACAGGCTTTTTATGTGTGCGTGTGTATATATGCACACAAATATTAAAGCTCGCTTACTCCCACATAAGTCTTTGCAGGCCTCATAATCTAACCTCTCTCTCCCTGTCCCCTCCCCAAGATTTTCTTCCTTTTATTTGCCTAGTTCAAGTAGGACAAGCTCTCTGTAGAACAAGCAGAGAGCATCACAGTGAACTGCACACTTAGCAAAACCTCCACAAGCACCAACAAGGACTTTCCCACAGAATCAACCATATGGCATTATGCAGCTGTATACAAAGAAAATACTCGGCTCTCTGACACGTTACACCAGAGATCACAGTTCCTCATTTGAATCATGCACTCTCAGATTTTACTTACCATTTTTAAAATGTAAAAATACACGTTTACAGAGGAAACCACTTTTAATGAAACACCGCAACCACTGTGACAGATTTCTTTTAAAATAACATTGTCTGCTGGAGTTTTTGAAATATCTGTAACAATAAAGTGTTAAGAAGACCATACATTAGATAGCACTGATCCCCCCTCTCCCCAGGTGAAAACACCCTGCTTAACAGCTTGCATTCTTCAACCATTAACTCACTTATTACATCTGGTTACCCATTGAGCAATTCAAAAGCAAAGCAGTAGAAATCTATGCCAGGACACCAAGAGTCAGAAACTTCAAAAGAAATATCACAGATGCAGAATAGAAAGTTTTCAATAGAGTTTAAAAAAAAATACAGAGCTAAATATTTCTCCATTTCCACTTTCTGCTTTACCTACCGATTAGATATAGCACTCAGGACCCACCAGAATCCAATCAAAGCTCTTAGGCAGCTACTGGATGCCTTTTCTCTGAGTAGTCTCTCATGGGTTTGTACCTGGGGAAATACTGACCCAGAAAATTAACTCTGTAACTGCCATGCTATTTAGAAATGACAGTGGCACCAGCTTTTGTCAAAACCTTCCGTTCTATTAAAAAGCGCCTCATTTCCCACAGTGCAGAAGGCCATGCAAGACTGATGATTCTACTCTCCTTGGTCTGTTTTGGAAGAAGAGTTTTACGTTTCACAGGCTGTGACATTAGCCTGTATTTTTTCCTTATGATGTTGCTGAGCAGAAAAAAATAGAACTCAGTGCAAATGATACACTCTCTTTTTCAAATACAAAAGTAATTCTCCAACTATTGCCTTAAAGTTTAAAATATGCAAAGAATCTAAATTTCCTTCCAGCACATCCAAAGGAGGCACCTACCTATTTCATGAAGGATACATGTTTTCTTCTGAAATACAGAGATTGAGCTATTCTGATTCATTCTTCCAGTGGTTTTCACACTAGTAATGAGACAATGACAAACTGAATGGCCACGTCTCTGTCCTTATGTCTCATAAGATAGCCAAAAATTCCATTTTCCAAGAGAAAACATCAGCTGAGTGATGCGTAGTGAGAAGAATGGTTACAGACCTTGCAATAATCTGCATTTATAGCTATTGATTTGGGCCTTTTCTGTAGGACTTGTATATGCACTGATAAAGAGTTGAGTAGGCAGGAGTTGTTTTAAACACACATCTAAAGTGAAAACTTCTAACAACAGCACATGCTAAGTGAAGTCCCAGGGTAGCATCACCCAGCTACTCCTTCTACCATGCCAGGCCTTCCAAAGTTGTTACAGTCATCCTCAGAGCAGCTGCAATGGGGCAAATCCCCTCCATCAGGTATAACTGTTTCTACATCTTTCCATGGAATCCAGGAGCCCTTCAACCTGCTCAGCATTCATAGCACTGAAAGAATCTACATCTGAGGAGCCTGTTAAGGCATTCTCCTTTAATAGTAACTTAATTCAGAAATTAAATGGGACTAATATTCAGACAGGAATAAGGGCAACATTTTAATAATGATTCACCCCAAAACTTCATATTGCGAAAGATTTCAAAAATCGTACATGACAGGGAGGGCTATATTGTAAAATGGCTTCACAAAATTTTTTGAAAATTTGCTCTGTATCTTTAAGCATTGCAAGTAGTGAACTTGCAGATTAGACTGCAAGAGAAAATTAGCCCCCTAAGGATGTAGGTGAGCACTTCCTTGGGACTGATGAAGCCACCCAAGAATGTTAGCTAGGTGCCTGACTCCACTGGGGGCAGATTCCCAGACTATTTATGCAAATTGCATAAGGCACCTGTCTGCATCTTTTCATGTTTTACAAATATGTCTGTGAATTTTGCCTTGGGTAGTACAGTACAGAAAAAAAAAAAAAAAAAAACACCAAAAAAAAAACCAAAGCCAATTAAAATGAGGCTTCCAAGTGGTATTTTAGTTTTCTTTCTTTTCACAAAAAAGTGGAAGATATAATGCTTTACCTTCCTCAGATGAATGTATTCTAGAAGGGCAAAGCATTGTATCCTACACTTTTATTGGATTGGATCTCAGAACACTCTCCAACAATAATTAATGAACATCGCCTCACTGCTCTTCTTTAATCTAGATAAGCATCAGCAATATTTTACACAGCAGGGAATAGAGGAACACAGGTGTTAAGTGGCTTGCCCAAGGTCACACAGCAAGGCTGTACCAGAGTTAGGAATGAAATCAGTTTTCTTTTGTGAGACGCCCATCCATGAACTTTTAAAAATACTACTGAAGTAATGCTGCTCCTCTTAAATTACAAAGCCCTGTAAGTGCTTATGTGCAGTCTGTGAACATCTTTAAAAGCATTGTGAAGAGAAGGCCCTCCATTTACATTTCATGTTCCCCTGAAGTGGGATGCAGAACTGAGAAGAAGGGGAAGGTCTCAACAGTTGCCCAACAGCACTGTACCATCCCTTTCTTGCACCTAACTGAGCATTTGACCTGGCCCAGGAGCTATGCATGGAAAGAAGGGTAGGCCAGAGGAAAATGAGTGTGCTAAAATATGATGTATCACACGACCCAGCAATCCTTCAAAAATAAGAATTCTGGACTGTATTAATCTTCTATCACACCATCCTGCTAGTAAGACTCCTTTCTTAAATGGGGTATTAATGGCCAAAGAGCATTGAATGGTCACTGGAAGTTATGAGGAAATGGCAAATTTGGGAGCTTCATTCTTGTGTCTATTTCTTGGAAATCAGAGAATGATCTACACCAAAAGAAAAGAAAGAAACCCAAACCTGTCTATTTCCTTTTGCCTAGACAGCTTCGTGATCTATATTGTTAATATAATGACATAGCTTGTTCCATTCTTCAATTGCTTGTCACCTGAACTTGGCAGACTTCAGAAGGCCAAAAATTGAGAGAAGGCAGCCAGTACTTACCAGAACCAAACCCACTATCTTACTAGTAGGAGAGGTAGAAAACACAGATTATCAAATATCTCTCTCTCTCTCATTAAAGAAAAAGGCTACAGACTAATGACAATGTGCTTCTGTTATCACGCCACATCAAAAGTTACCGTAACCACCAGTTCTAATCAATATTTTTCAAATAACAGTAAGGAATATACGTACTCCTTATGATATTCCAGTCACATTCTTTGTTAGTTGCACTGTCCCCTGTTATCCGCATAGTGCTATATTGATGTTGGGTATACAGTGCAAATGGGATGAAAGCATTTTGTTGTACAAAGGTAGAGCAGGGAGGAGGTTTTGTTTTATCTGCTTCCCAGCTACCCAGTAGTTTCTGATATCTGGGTTTATCCTTCTTTAGCAGTTCCATGATATCTTTCCACAGTTCCTTAACAAATAACAAGACTAATTAAGCATCACTTTGAAAATTCATAATCTGCTAGGGTGAGAAATATTTCCACATATCATGGAGTTATTTAGTTTTCCACATTAGAAAACTGACAGTGTCTGACAGAGGGCTGAGTTTTCAGCTCATTTGAGCTGGTATAGCTGGAACCAGACTGTAGCTGTTGGCATTATTTACCATTGTTTACCACAAGCTAAAACTTTATTCACAAGAATAGTTCTTCATAAATACAAGTAGAGATGCCAAAAAATTAGATTTAAGGCCCTAATGCCTGTAACTTAGCTCTTTATGAATAAGGATTACTCACAAGAGCAGAAGGTGCCCAAGGAGACCACTAAATCAAAACATAGACTCAGCCCCAAAAAGGAATATATTAAAATGAGAAGAACAGGAGAAAAGTAAACAGGGCAGACATTTGGAGCTCAAGAAGAGTGGTAACAGAGAGTAAACTGCACCTCCCACATTCTCAGCTGTCTACAAGGAATCATCTTTACCTGTTGCTGGTAAGGAAGTCAGATTATTGCTCTGTTGGGACTATCCCATGCTCTCATGCCTTATCCCCTGCAGAAGTCCTCCAGACATAAGCTATTTCCTCACATGCACATTAGAAGTATGAGAAAGGGTGGGTGCAAACAGCTACTTTCAGCAGCTTTCTGAAGGCAGAGATTTTCTCTTAATCAGGAGAATTCGCCAATACACTTCTTAGATTACTTTAAACAGACTTTGCACTATGTGATTGCCGCTTGCATGACATAAATTTACCTAGTAAATTTAAGAACTTGGTGTTGTATTATGAAAAGATGTGAATCATCAAAACGGAATGCTAAAAAGCCTTATAGGTATAAAGACAATAAAAATTAAGCTTGTCAAATCAATTGTCCACAGGTGTTACCATCCATGTGGCACGGCAAAATTCACAAAAATAAGGCCTGCAGATGTTGGAAATGTGATCTGTAAGAGGATGTTCTTTGACAAGCGTTAAGGGGATTAGAATAAGAAAAATGAGGTTAGGGTAGTTGCACTTCAAGGCTTCATAGCTTTGTTGAAAGTTGTCGTGGTTTCAGCCCAGCCGGTAACAAAGGACCAAGCAGCCGTTCGCTCACTCCCCCCGCCCCCCT